>JBBDGP010002343.1:1032500-1492500 GCA_037952835.1 Lithobates septentrionalis | reverse complement strand
TAACCCCAGTGCAAAGGTCAGAGTTAATAATGTCTCTTCGGAGGGGTTCAGACTTGGAAGAGGTTCAAGGCAGGGGTGCCCCCTGTCACCTTTGATCTTTGCGCTGGCAATGGAACCAGTAGCCATTGCAGTAAGGCAGGATAGAACTATGGAAGGGTTTAGGAGAAGGGACAGAGAAGAGCGCATTGCGCTGTATGCGGATGATGTTCTTATATTTTTAGGAGATATGGAGAGATCACTTAGACAGGTGATAGACATCTTCTCAAGATTCGGAGCACTCTCTGGTCTCACTATAAACTGGGAGAAATCAGCATTGTTGCCATTAGACCCAATTAGGAAGAGCTCCTGTTTGGAAAAGATCCAAATAGAAATAGTAGAGATAACAAAATACTTAGGCATATATATAACTAAAGACCCCAATGACTTTATTAAAAACAATTTAACCCCTCTGTTATCCAAATTTAAAAATAAGATCGATATATGGAGAGGACTCCCTCTTTCAGTTGCTGGAAGATGTAACTTGATTAAAATGCTGTGGTTACCTCAGCTATTATATATAATGCATAACTCGCCAATATGGATTCATAGGAAATGGTTTAAAAAAATAGATACATTACTAAGAGCTCTAATATGGAAAGGTAGACAAGCTAGGATAAGCTTACAAACCCTACAATTATCAACTTTAGAGGGGAGCCTGGCAGTACCACACCCGCGGGGTTACTTCTTAGCAGCCCAACTTCAACATTTGATATCAGTAACTGACCCTGAAGGAGAAAATAATGGGGGACTGATGACTGTAGAGGCACCACATAAGACACTAGTGAAGGTTTTGGAGGCAAACTCATTCGTCTACAGACCCCCTACAGTTAAGTTAATAATAAAAGTTTGGAAAACCATAAAGGATCTGAGGGGAATGGGGGGTATGATTAAAGGTGTCCCGTTATGGAACAATAAGAACTTACAAGAGTTAAGGCCAATGGGGAAAATTAAGATATGGGAAACAAAGGGCATAGTTAGTTTGGATCAACTATATAATGGTAGTTCCCTTAAAACGTTTGCCTCATTAAAAGAGGAGTTTGAGATACCTAACTACTCATATTATAATTATTTACAAATTAGACATGCTTTAAAAGCTCATTTTGGGGAACAAGGCCCGCGGTGGAATAGTTCTCCCATTTTTGAAAGAATAAATAGTTCTGGTGGATCCAGTGGATCCATAGCGGAACTTTATCCATATATATGTAGCAACATCATTATGGGTTCAGGGAAGCTTAAGTGTAGGAGTAAGTGGGAAAGGGACCTGGGTAGAATTTCGGATGGACAATGGAAGAAGATACTGGCAGGAGGGAACCAAGCTACAGTTTCGCCGGCTCAGAAGATGTCATATTTAATGCTCTTACATAGAACCTACTATACCCCTAAAAAACTGTTTGAGTGGGGGCGGAGGGGGGACGCCAAATGCCCTAGGTGCCAGAATATAGGGGACCTGATGCATATGATCTGGAAATGTCCAAAATTATTCCGTTATTGGACGGAAATATTAGATACCATAAATAAGATCTTTAAGCTGACTCCCAGAATGGACCCCAAACTATGTATCTTGGGAGTAGGGGAGAGTCTGGGGAATATTAAAACTAAAACGGTGCTAAGGTGCCTTTTCCAGGCGAGAAAATTAATAGCACAGAGATGGCAGGCAGAGAAACCCCCTTCAAAAGATGACTGGTTAAAAACAGTAACTGAAACAGTATGGAAAGAAAGGGTAGTATATGCAAGGAGAGGAAACTTAAAGGAATTTAAAAAAATCTGGAAGCCTTGGTTAGAGGAACTGGGTTATCCTACGTAAGATGTGTGTAGGAAATAGATAAGGTAATGAAGGTATGGTATTGAGTGCATTTATGAAGGTACATTGTAAATTGCGATTAAGATAGGGGGGAGGGTGAATATGGGATATAGGGGTGGGTGGGAAGGGTTAAAGGGGGAAAATCAGATAGTAACATTTTTCTTCTTTGCTAATATATATGTGTATATATATATATATATATATATATATATATATATATATATATATATATATATATATATATATATATATATATATATATATATATATATATAAATGTTTTTGTATATGATGTATTTAAGAATTTTTGTAATGAGAATTTATTCTATATGTTCTGAAGATTTGAATAAAGATTATTTAATAAAAAAAAAAAAAAAAGAAATGTCATTTTGTGCAGGGACTGTTCTAAACACGGGAAACAGGCGCCACTTTACAGGCATACTATAGAAACCCCCCAGGTACGATATTTAAAGGAATATTTCACTTTTATTTTTTCATTTTAAGCATCATTAAAATCACTGCTCCCGAAAAAACGTCAGTTTTTAAAACTTTTTTGCATTGATACATGTCCCCTGTAGGACAATAACTTGCATATTAGCCTTTAAAATTAACACTTTTGATTTCTCACGTTCGAGTCCCATAGACTTTGATGGGGTTTTAAAGTTCACGTGAACCGCAGGTTCTGGTGTGAACCGAACCGGGGGGGGTGTTCGGCTCATCCCTAGTCATGGGTAGTGCCCATATAAAAATATCTGTGGGTGAGGGTAGAGTGGGGTATGGGAGCAGTTCACCCTTGTGCAGCAGCATGAAATTCAGCTAAGAAATGGAGAGTCAAGGTTCCCAGCTGGGCAGCATCAACAGGTGGAACAGAAGGACATTTTCTCAGAAACAAGTGGAGTCACTTTGACACTCCTGACCCTCAGCTGTGGGTTTATGGCTTGGTGCATAGAGGCCTTATGGCCTGGGACTGAGGAGCTCTGGGGTGAGCTGTTATGGAAGCATGGAAAGATGGGTAACCTGATGGATAATGTTCTGCGCTGTCACTTGTATACTGCTGGTGTTCTGCACTAAAGACTCTGTCAGTGATTAGATGAATATGTAACGCTGTGTTGGAGATATATATGAGAAGAGTTGCAGTAAAGTGATAAAATGCATTTAAGAATGGACATTCCTTTTTTTTAACAATAGGCGTCTGGTCAGGAATGTCATGAGTTGGCATATGGATGGAAGAATTGTGTTCAAGATTGTGGATCCAAACATCCAACAGACAGGTGGGGTCTCCATCCAAGAAGAAGACCCAGAGGCGGCTCTCTAATTAGGCACATTAGGCACTCGCCTAAGGCCTCGCGCTCCAAGGGGCCTCGCCTAACCTGCCTAACGTGTGTGTAGCAGAGGAGGGAATGTCCCCCGGTTGGTCTCCCCACGGCCGTTCTTAAAGGGGTACTCGTAGTGCCTGCAACTAGCTTTCCCCGGCTGGGGGCGGACTGACCGCCTGAGCACGGCCCGAAGTCCCAGGATCAGTGGATGGCTCTGGGTACTGCCCTCCCCCAGCTCCTCCTCTTCTGCCACGCTCCACGGGTCTCTGCCATGTGCAGAGCACAGATAATGGCCGCAGCTGCAGTGGCCGAAGAGGAACTCACTGATCTCCTCTCCAGGATGGACGTCACCTGCCAGAGCTGGCGCCGCCGCCTGGCACAGTCATCGAGGAGTCAGTGAGTCCAGAAGAGCATCAAGGTATTGCATGACACTCAGTCCTGCTCCCCGACTATGACAGTGACACAGCATCCCAAGCAAAGGTGCCACTGCCCCGAAAATTGCCGCTGCCAGCCGCCTGTGACCTCACACACACAGAGCACTGACGATATTTATGCTATCTGGCATATGATGTCACCATCATCTCCATCCTCATCATCCCCCTGTGCCTGGCATCCCACCACCTGTCACCATCTTCTCCATCCTCATCATCTCCCTGTGCCTGGCATCCCACCACCTGTCACCATCTTCTCCATCCTCATCATCTCCCTGTGCCTGGCATCCCACATCCCCACTGCCTGTCACCATTATCTCCATCCTCATCATCCCCCTCTGCCTGGCATCCCACATCTCCACCGCCTGTCACCATCATGTCCATCCTCATCATCCCCTGTGCCTGGCATCCCGCCACCTGTCACCATCTTCTCCATCCTCATCATCTCCCTGTGCCTGGCATCCCACATCCCCACCGCCTGTCAACATCATCTCCATCCTCATCGTCCCCTGTGCCTGGAATCCCACCACCTGTCAACATCATCTCCATCCTCATCATCCCCTGTGCCTGGAATCCCACCACCTGTCAACATCATCTCCATCCTCATCATCCCCTGTGCCTGGAATCCCACCACCTGTCAACATCATCTCCATCCTCATCATCACCCTGTGCCTGGCATCCCAC
The DNA here is from genome assembly GCA_037952835.1 of Lithobates septentrionalis. Lineage (NCBI taxonomy): Eukaryota > Metazoa > Chordata > Amphibia > Anura > Ranidae > Lithobates > Lithobates septentrionalis. The sequence goes on along the minus strand of JBBDGP010002343.1, from coordinate 1,488,229 downwards.
ATCCCCACCGCCTGTCACCATCTTCTCCATCCTCATCATCCCCCTGTGCCTGGCATCCCACATCCCCACCGCCTGACACCATCATCTCCATCCTTATCCTCCCCCTGTGCCTGGCATCCCACATCCCCACCGCCTGTCACCATCATCTCCATTGTCATCATCCCCCTGTGCCTGGAATCCGACCACCTGTCACCATCGTCTCCATCCTCATCATCCCCCTGTGCCTGGCATCCCACCACCTGTCACCATCTTCTCTATCCTCATCTTCCCACTGTGCCTGGCATCCCACCACCTGTCACCATCTTCTCCATCCTCATCTCCCCACTGTGCCTGGCATCCCACCACCTGTCACCATCTTCTCCATCCTCATCATCTCCCTGTGCCTGGCATCCCACATCCCCACCGCCTGTCACCATCATCTCCATCCTCATCATCCCCCTCTGCCTGGAATCCCACATCTCCACCGCCTGTCACCATCATCTCCATCCTCATCTTCCCACTGTGCCTGGCATCCCACCACCTGTCACCATCTTCTCCATCCTCATCTCCCCACTGTGCCTGGCATCCCACCACCTGTCACCATCTTCTCCATCCCCATCATCTCCCTGTGCCTGGCATCCCACATCCCCACCGCCTGTCACCATCATCTCCATTGTCATCATCCCCCTGTGCCTGGAATCCGACCACCTGTCACCATCGTCTCCATCCTCATCATCCCCCTGTGCCAGGCATCCCACCACCTGTCACCATCTTCTCTATCCTCATCTTCCCACTGTGCCTGGCATCCCACCATCTGTCACCATCTTCTCCATCCTCATCTTCCCACTGTGCCTGGCATCCCACCACCTGTCACCATCTTCTCCATCCTCATCTCCCCACTGTGCCAGGCATCCCACCACCTGTCACCATCTTCTCCATCCTCATCATCTCCCTGTGCCTGGCATCCCACATCTCCACCGCCTGTCACCATCATCTCCATCCTCATCATCCCCTGTGCCTGGAATCCCACCACCTGTCAACATCATCTCCATCCTCATCATCCCCCTGTGCCTGGCATCCCACCACCTGTCACCATCTTCTCCATCCTCATCATCTTCCTATGCCTGGCATCCCACATCCCCACCGCCGGTCACCATCATCTCCATCCTCATCATCCCCCTCTGCCTGGCATCCCACATCTCCATCGCCTGTCACCATCATCTCCATCCTCATCATCCTCTGTGCCTGGAATCCCACCACCTGTCAACATCATCTCCATCCTCATCATCCCCTGTGCCTGGCATCCCACATCCCCACCGCCTGTCACCATCATCTCCATCCTCATCATCCCCCTGTGCCTGGAATCCGACCACCTGTCAACATCATCTCCATCCTCATCATCACCCTGTGCCTGGAATCTCACCACCTGTCAACATCATCTCCATCCTCATCATCACCCTGTGCCTGGCATCCCACATCCCCACCGCCTGTCACCATCTTCTCCATCCTCATCATCTCCCTGTGCCTGGCATCCCACATCCCCACCGCCTGTCACCATCATCTCCATCCTCATCATCCCCCTGTGCCTGGCATCCCACATCTCCACCGCCTGTCACCATCTTCTCCATCCTCATCATCTCCCTGTGCCTGGAATCCCACCACCTGTCAACATCATCTCCATCCTCATCATCACCCTGTGCCTGGCATCCCACATCCCCACCGCCTGTCACCATCATCTCCATCCTTATCCTCCCCCTGTGCCTGACATCCCACATCCCCACCGACTGTCACCATCATCTCCATCCTCATCATCCCCCTGTGCCTGGAATCCCACCACCTGTCAACATCATCTCCATCCTCATCATCCCCCTGTGCCTGGCATCCCACCACCTGTCACCATCTTCTCTATCCTCATCATCCCCCTGTGCCTGGCATCCCACCACCTGTCACCATCTTCTCCATCCTCATCTTCCCACTGTGCCTGGCATCCCACCACCTGTCACCATCTTCTCCATGCTCATCATCTCCCTGTGCCTGGCATCCCACATCCCCACCGCCTGTCACCATCATCTCCATCCTCATCATCCCCCTCTGCCTGGCATCCAACATCTCCACCGCCTGTCACCATCATCTCCATCCTCATCATCCCCTGTGCCTGGAATCCGACCACCTGTCACCATCGTCTCCATCCTCATCATCTCCCTGTGCCTGGCATCCCACCACCTGTCACCATCTTCTCCATCCTCATCATCTCCCTGTGCCTGGCATCCCACATCCCCACTGCCTGTCACCATTATCTCCATCCTCATCATCCCCCTCTGCCTGGCATCCCACATCTCCACCGCCTGTCACCATCATGTCCATCCTCATCATCCCCTGTGCCTGGCATCCCGCCACCTGTCACCATCTTCTCCATCCTCATCATCTCCCTGTGCCTGGCATCCCACATCCCCACCGCCTGTCAACATCATCTCCATCCTCATCGTCCCCTGTGCCTGGAATCCCACCACCTGTCAACATCATCTCCATCCTCATCATCCCCTGTGCCTGGAATCCCACCACCTGTCAACATCATCTCCATCCTCATCATCCCCTGTGCCTGGAATCCCACCACCTGTCAACATCATCTCCATCCTCATCATCCCCTGTGCCTGGAATCCCACCACCTGTCAACATCATCTCCATCCTCATCATCACCCTGTGCCTGGCATCCCACATCCCCACCGCCTGTCACCATCTTCTCCATCCTCATCATCCCCCTGTGCCTGGCATCCCACATCCCCACCGCCTGACACCATCATCTCCATCCTTATCCTCCCCCTGTGCCTGGCATCCCACATCCCCACCGCCTGTCACCATCATCTCCATTGTCATCATCCCCCTGTGCCTGGAATCCGACCACCTGTCACCATCGTCTCCATCCTCATCATCCCCCTGTGCCTGGCATCCCACCACCTGTCACCATCTTCTCTATCCTCATCTTCCCACTGTGCCTGGCATCCCACCACCTGTCACCATCTTCTCCATCCTCATCTCCCCACTGTGCCTGGCATCCCACCACCTGTCACCATCTTCTCCATCCTCATCATCTCCCTGTGCCTGGCATCCCACATCTCCACCGCCTGTCACCATCATCTCCATTGTCATCATCCCCCTGTGCCTGGAATCCGACCACCTGTCACCATCGTCTCCATCCTCATCATCCCCCTGTGCCTGGCATCCCACCACCTGTCACCATCTTCTCTATCCTCATCTTCCCACTGTGCCTGGCATCCCACCACCTGTCACCATCTTCTCCATCCTCATCTCCCCACTGTGCCTGGCATCCCACCACCTGTCACCATCTTCTCCATCCTCATCATCTCCCTGTGCCTGGCATCCCACATCTCCACCGCCTGTCACCATCATCTCCATCCTCATCTTCCCACTGTGCCTGGCATCCCACCACCTGTCACCATCTTCTCCATCCTCATCTCCCCACTGTGCCTGGCATCCCACCACCTGTCACCATCTTCTCCATCCTCATCATCTCCCTGTGCCTGGCATCCCACATCTCCACCGCCTGTCACCATCATCTCCATCCTCATCATCCCCTGTGCCTGGAATCCCACCACCTGTCAACATCATCTCCATCCTCATCATCCCCCTGTGCCTGGCATCCCACCACCTGTCACCATCTTCTCCATCCTCATCATCTTCCTATGCCTGGCATCCCACATCCCCACCGCCGGTCACCATCATCTCCATCCTCATCATCCCCCTCTGCCTGGCATCCCACATCTCCATCGCCTGTCACCATCTTCTCCATCCTCATCATCCTCTGTGCCTGGAATCCCACCACCTGTCAACATCATCTCCATCCTCATCATCCCCTGTGCCTGGCATCCCACATCCCCACCGCCTGTCACCATCATCTCCATCCTCATCATCCCCCTGTGCCTGGAATCCGACCACCTGTCAACATCATCTCCATCCTCATCATCACCCTGTGCCTGGAATCTCACCACCTGTCAACATCATCTCCATCCTCATCATCACCCTGTGCCTGGCATCCCACATCCCCACCGCCTGTCACCATCTTCTCCATCCTCATCATCTCCCTGTGCCTGGCATCCCACATCCCCACCGCCTGTCACCATCATCTCCATCCTCATCATCCCCCTGTGCCTGGCATCCCACATCTCCACCGCCTGTCACCATCTTCTCCATCCTCATCATCTCCCTGTGCCTGGAATCCCACCACCTGTCAACATCATCTCCATCCTCATCATCACCCTGTGCCTGGCATCCCACATCCCCACCGCCTGTCACCATCATCTCCATCCTTATCCTCCCCCTGTGCCTGACATCCCACATCCCCACCGACTGTCACCATCATCTCCATCCTCATCATCCCCCTGTGCCTGGAATCCCACCACCTGTCAACATCATCTCCATCCTCATCATCCCCCTGTGCCTGGCATCCCACCACCTGTCACCATCTTCTCCATCCTCATCTTCCCACTGTGCCTGGCATCCCACCACCTGTCAACATCATCTCCATCCTCATCATCCCCCTGTGCCTGGCATCCTACCACCTGTCACCATCTTCTCTATCCTCATCATCCCCCTGTGCCTGGCATCCCACCACCTGTCACCATCTTCTCCATCCTCATCTTCCCACTGTGCCTGGCATCCCACCACCTGTCACCATCTTCTCCATGCTCATCATCTCCCTGTGCCTGGCATCCCACATCCCCACCGCCTGTCACCATCATCTCCATCCTCATCATCCCCCTCTGCCTGGCATCCAACATCTCCACCGCCTGTCACCATCATCTCCATCCTCATCATCCCCTGTGCCTGGAATCCCACTACCTGTCAACATCATCTCCATCCTCATCATCCCCCTGTGCCTGGCATCCTACCACCTGTCACCATCTTCTCCATCCTCATCATCTTCCTGTGCCTGGCATCCCACATCCCCACCGCCGGTCACCATCATCTCCATCCTCATCATCCCCCTCTGCCTGGCATCCCACATCTCCATCGCCTGTCACCATCATCTCCATCCTCATCATCCTCTGTGCCTGGAATCCCACCACCTGTCAACATCATCTCCATCCTCATCATCCCCTGTGCCTGGAATCCCACCACCTGTCAACATCATTTCCATCCTCATCATCACCCTGTGCCTGGCATCCCACATCCCCACCACCTGTCACCATCTTCTCCATCCTCATCATCTCCCTGTGCCTGGCATCCCACATCCCCACCGCCTGTCACCATCATCTCCATCCTCATCATCCCCCTGTGCCTGGCATCCCACATCCCCACCGCCTCTCACCATCATCTCCATCCTCATCATCCCCCTCTGCCTGGCATCCCACATCCCCACCGCCTGTCACCATCATCTCCATCCTCATCATCCCCCTGTGACTGGCATCCCACATCCCCACCGCCTCTCACCATCATCTCCATCCTCATCATCCCCCTGTGCCTGGCATCCCACATTCCCACCGCCTGTCACCATCATCTCCATCCTCATCATCCCCCTGTGCCTGGAATCCGACCACCTGTCAACATCATCTCCATCCTCATCATCCCCCTGTGCCCGGAATCCCACCACCTGTCAACATAATTTCCATCCTCATCATCACCCTGTGCCTGGCATCCCACATCCCCACCACCTGTCACCATCTTCTCCATCCTCTTCATCTCCCTGTGCCTGGAATCCCACATCCCCACCGCCTGTCACCATCATCTCCATCCTCATCATCCCCCTGTGCCTGGTATCCCACATCCCCACCGCCTCTCACCATCATCTCCATCCTCATCATCCCCCTGTGCCTGGAATCCCACCACCTGTCAATATCATCTCCATCCTCATCATCCCCCTGTGCCTGGCATCCCACATTCCCACTGCCTGTCACCATCATCTCCATCCTCATCATCCCCCTGTGCCTGGCATCCGACCACCTGTCACCATCTTCTCTATCCTCATCTTCCCACTGTGCCTAGCATCCCACTGCCTGTCACCATCTTCTCCATCCTCATCTTCCCACTGTGCCTGGCATCCCACCACCTGTCACCATTTTCTCCATCCTCATCATCCCCCTGTGCCTGGCATCCCACCACCTGTCACCATCATCTCCATCCTCATCATCTCCCTGTGCCTGGTATCCCACCATCTGTCATCATCATCTCCCTGTGCCTGGCATCCCACCGCCTGTCACCATCATCTCCATCCTCATCATCCCCCCTGTAAATGGCATCCCACCACCCCACCGCCTGTCACCATCATCTCCCTGTGCCTGGCATCCCGCCTGTCACCATCATCTCCATCCTCATCATAATCCCCCTGTGCCTGGCATCCTACCACCCCACCCTCTGTAATTAACATTCCCATCATCCCCCTGTACCCCACCTCTAGCATCCTACCACCCTACCCCCATCATCATCCTTATCTTCATCCCCTCTGTACTCCACTGCCAGCTTCCTACAACCCCACTCACTGTCATCACCCCCCTCTGCTGACATCCTACCACCCCACTTATTGTCATCAACATCCCCATCATCCCTCTCTACCCCACCTCTGGCATCCTACCACCCTGCCTCCAGTCATTATCATCTTCACCCCTCCTGTACCCCACCTCTGGCATCTTCTCACCTTACCCCCAATTATTATAGGGGAGATATTATCTCTGCCTCTCACATCAATGCTGCCACCATCGCCCCAACTGTACCCTTGCATCACACACCACAATACTGCCCTGCAACCCAGTGAGAGGTAATGATGTGCTGTAACCTCTAGCAGCCAATCCGTAAGCAGTAATAAAGTGCAGTAATCTCTAGCAACCAATCAGCAAGTGGTAATAATCTGCAGTAACCTCTAGCAACCAATGAGTGAGCGTTAATGAGGTGCAGTAACCTCTAGCAACCAATCAACGAGTGGTAATATTGTGCAGTAACCTTTAGCAACCAATCAGTGAGCGGGTAATATATATATGTTTAATGATATTTGATTAAAGAGTAATTGGTTAGAGAAAAGACACTGTGAATTCATAATTCATAGGATTTAAGGCTCTTACTATATGTAATTCATACAATTAATTTCTGTTGCTTGAATTATTTTTGTCTAAGATTTGCCTAAGGCGTCACAAAGCCTAGAGCCGCCTCTGAGAAGACCTATGACAGCATGCCTCCAATTGCTGTTCAATCCAGTTCCCCTACACAGGGAACGTAATGATATCTGCCAGATGTTTTACTTCTGCCTAAAGTGTATCTTTTGCTGTCATTTAGAAGGAAAGGAAGAACATGGGTGGGTTTCACTGACTGATCACCATGACAGCCAATCACAGGCTATCAAAGCGATCATGTGGTCGAGAGTTGGGTCTCCCGGCTCTCAATTGTTCACACATGATCAAGATCTGTTGGTAATGGCTTAGCCTCTGTGCTGGGGTAAGGCTTCCAGCAAAAATGCCAGTGCACATACAGGTGCATCTAAAAAAATTTGAATATCATCAAAACGTTTTTTTATTTCAGTAATTCAATTCAAAAAGTGAAACTCGTATATTTTATATACAGTGGATGTGTTATACACAGAGTGATATATTTTAAGCATTTCTTCTTTAAAATGTTGATGATTATAGCTTACAGCTAGTGACAACCCAAAATTCAGCATCTCAGAAAATTAGCATATTACATAAGACCAATAAAAAAAAAAAAAAAAAGGATTTTTAATACAGAAATGTTGTCTTAGTGAAAAGTCTGTCCATGTACAGTATAGTATACACTCAATACTTAGTCAGGGCTCCTTTTGCATAAATTATGGCATCAATGTGGTGTGGTATGGAGGAGATCAGCCTGTGGCACTGCTGAGGTGTTATGGAAGCCCAGGTTGCTTTGATAGTGGCCTTCAGCTTGTCTGCATTGTTGGATCTGGTGTCTCTTATCTTCCTCTTGACAATACCCCACAGATTCTCTTCTGGGTTTAGGTCAGTGATACCATGATCGATAAACCAGGTATTGGTAGTTTTGGCAGTGTGGGCAGGTGTCAAGTCCTGCTGGAAAAAGAAATCAGCATCTCCATGAAGCTGGTCAGCAAAGGGAAGCATGACGTGCTCTAGAATTTCCTGCTAGAGGGCTGTGCTGACTTTGGACTTGATAAAACACAGTGGACCATAGGGCCGAAACTAGGGAGGGGGGGGGGACATGTGCCCCAGGCGTCGCATAGAAAGGGGCGCTGTCAGTCTGGGGTGCATGGGTGTGCTAAAGCATCCCCAAAATTCTGCTAGCATTCCCGATCAGCAACCACCATGTCAGAGTCTAAATGTATTCTTTTCTCAAATCCTAGCTTAAACACTAGCAGTGCTGAGAGATGGTAAGTCAGGGACTTAATGCTAAAGGTGGTCTGCGGAGTGATCATGCAGCCATGTTTCCCGATACTAATTGTAAAGTTCCGGCACCTGTCAGTCCCTGGCGGAGTGATATGCACACTGCCTTTCACAGGCTGTAGGGGAGCTCGGCTATTCGGCTGCAGGTATGTTCTTCCACAGCTCAAGGTCTGGGTTATCTATCTACTCCAGCTGCTCGAACTCTACTTTATCTCCCCTACTGATTGCTGCATGTTAATCCATATCCTTCGACATGGAGCCATCTCCACTTCTATCCACTCATTCTCTTTCCTGGGTCACTCCACCTTCTTTCCTGGTGAGTTGCTTTCACTTCTTCCTTCTACGCCGTCGGTCACCCTCTCCTTCTTTTCTTCTCCCTCTGTATACACTTCCACTCCTCCTCCTCTCCTCCTTTCCTCTGGTTACTTTATGTCCTTTTCTTCTGCTATCTGCTCTCCCCTCCATAAATCTGCACTACAAACATCCCTACAGCCTCCTGTCTCCACACTAGTCCACACATTCGCCTCTCTTGCACCCTTTCCATCCCAGCTCACTTTGTATCTCTACCAACTGTCCTGTAGCCTGGCACATTTTCTGCAGCTCTTCAAGTTGCCCATAGATTAGTGTTTTTTTTCCCCTTCAACCAGCAGCTTGTATGAAGAATAATCAGATTCCCCCATCCACACAATGTAGCCACCGGGAAATTGTATTCTGACATCAAGATATCAGAATACACTGATCATCAGCTGCACTTAAATGGATTGCATTCAACAGGCACTGCCCCACTTAATGCAATGGGGCAGGGAGTTCCCAGGAGGACCTCCCTCATGTCCAAACCACCTGTTTTTACCACCCCCACAACCACAAGTCTGGCCAGTTAAAGCAGGCAGTTGAGCAATGGCTTTACCACCCTGGCCACTCATTTCAGGGCTGTATGCATGGCAAAAATAACATGTCACCATGAATGGGGCTGCACTAAAACCACCCTGCAGACATGTGCAATGTACATGGTTGCGGCACAATGGGTCAGCATTTTCAGGGTTAAAACATGCAGTAAGAAGGTGACATATCACTCCCTCACTGCCTGTCAAACACCAGCAATGACAGCTGCACATCTTAGTGAGCCCTTAGAGCCCTTTCAGCCCCTCTTCCTTCCTAAGAGCCCCCCTAGATCCCTTTATTTCCATGCACCAGCTCATTCCTAAGTGGGGGATGTGTTTTATCTGTCCCTTACTCTGTCTCAAAAGTGAGACTTCAGGGGCCTGTTTAGACCCCTAAAATTTCACCAAAGACTCCCCACCATTGTTGTGAAAAAAGTTATTTTTAAAATTGTTAAAAAAATCTGACTAAAAGTTTTAATCAGACTAAAAAGCCACACCCATCATGTAGCATATTTTAGCCACACCCACTGTTTGCCAAGGTCACCATCTCCCATGAAGGGGTGCAGGTGCATTACTTTGCCAAGGGGCCCATGATGCTATTAAGATGCCCCTGAAATCTCTGACCTTTGCACCAATTACTAATGAGCTCCTGCACTCTGCTTCTATTTTAGCCACAACCAATATTCAGCACAATAAAAACCACACCCAATTTTCATCAGAGTGCACTGCACACGCCTCACTTTCTTGTTCTTGCTCCGGAGAGCCCAACTTTATGATCCTACACACAAGCCCCTTTACTTTCTACATCACTGTTTTCACATATTTTACTTCAGGATAGAATGCTACATGTTTCAGTGCAGTGCATCCCACACCCTAATCTCCCAACCAACCCTCCCCTCTCCCCCCGTTGGTGGCATGACCTTGTCCCGGTACTGGGGGGGGGGGCACCGAACTGAGTCTTTGCCCTGGCTGAAAGAATGTCTAGCTTCGCCACTGGTGGACCAACACCAGCAGATGACATGGCTCCCCAAATCATCACTGACTGTGGAAACTACACACTGGAATTCACACAAATTGGATTCTGTGCCTCTCCACTCTTCCTCCAGACTCTGGAACCTTGATTTCCAAATGAAATTCAACATTTTCCACAATCAGTGATGATTTGGGGAGCCGTGTCACCTGCTGGTGTTGGTCCACTGTGTTTTATTAAGTCCAAAGTCAGCACAGCCCTCTAGCAGGAGATTCTAGAGCTCTTCATGCTTCCCTCTGCTGACCAGTTTTATGGAGATGCTGATTTCATTTTCCAGCCGGACTTGGCACCTCCCACACTGCCAAAACTACCAATACCTGGTCACATGATCATGGTATCACTGTGCTTGATTGGCCAGCAAACTCGCCTGACCTAAACCCCATAGAGAATCATTGTAGTATTGTTAAGAGGAAGATGAGAGACACCAGACCCAACAATGCAGATGAGCTGAAGGCCGCTATCAAAGCAACCTGGGCTTCCATAACATCTCAGCAGTGCCACAGGCTGATCTCCTCCATGCCACACCGCATTGATGCCATAATTCATGCAAAGGGAGCCCCGACCAAGTATTGAGAGCATACTATACTGTACATGGACAAACTTTTTTTTATAGCTTTTATGTAATATTCAAATTTTCTGAGATACTGAATTCTGGATTTTCACTAGTTGTAAGCCATAATCATCATAATTTGATTAATAAGAGAAAATAAATGCAATAATGGGACTTTAAATGAGGATAGTGGGGCCGTTCAAAACCCCTCCTCCATCCCGGTATTAAAGTAAAAAAGGGAACAGATGCGAGACTTTGAATGAGGCACACTGGAGCAAAAATATATATAGTTACATAGTTACATAGTAGGTGAGGTTGAAAAAAGACACAAGTCCATCAAGTCCAACCTATGTGTGTGATTATGTGTCAGTATTATATTACATATCCCTGTATATTGTGGTCATTCAGGTGATTATCTAATAGTTTCTTGAAGCTATCAATGCTCCCCGCTGAGACCACCGCCTGTGGAAGGGAATTCCACATCCTTGCCGCTCTTACAGTAAAGAACCCTGTACGTAGTTTAAGGTTAAACCTCTTTTCTTCTAATTGTAATGAGTGGCCACGAGTCTTATTAAACTCTCTTCTGCGAAAAAGTTTTATCCCTATTGTGGGGTCACCAGTACAGTATTTGTAAATTGAAATCATATCCCCTCTCAAGCGTCTCTTCTCCAGAGAGAATAAGTTCAGTACTCGCAACCTTTCCTCATAACTAAGATCCTCCAGACCCTTTATTAGCTTTGTTGCCCTTCTTTGTACTCGCTCCATTTCCAGTACATCCTTCCTGAGGACTGGTGCCCAGAACTGGACAGCATACTCCAGGTGCGGGCGGACCAGAGTCTTGTAGAGTGGGAGAATTATCGTTTTATCTCTGGAGTTGATCCCCTTTTAATGCATGCCAATATTCTGTTTGCTTTATTAGCAGCAGCTTGGCATTGCATGCCATTGCTGAGCCTATCATCTACTAGGACCCCCAGGTCCTTTTCCATCCTAGATTCCCCCAGAGGTTCTCCCCCCAGTGTATAGATTGCATTCATATTTTTGCCACCCAAATGCATTATTTTACATTTTTCTAATATAAAAAATAAAATATATAATATATAAAAAATATAACTAGAGTAAAGTAGCAATTTTTAATTTAATTAAATTTTTTAATTTTTAATACATAAATTCATAAATTTACATTTGTAGGCACATAGCTCAATAATGATAGTTTATATTCCATCATAAAATACATTCCAACAAGGACTTCTATGTAAACATATGAGGATATGAAAAAATAAAAAAAATATAACAATAAATATGTGACACAAAGTGTCACTGGAAAAAGACAAAAATACAATAAAATTGTAATGTCCATACATAGTAAATAATTGTGTACATATAACGGTAGCTGTAAGCTCTATGCCGTTTCGGGACCTTATAGCCACTCATCAGGAGCATAACCGTATTAATCACCTATGAATAGGGGAAATAACAATATTTAAATAGTTTGAAGGGCAGGTGGGCAAATGTAAAACATAAAATTCCACATTATTCCACTAAGACCATGAACTTACAATTATGTCTGCGCAAAGGCGGTGCAGCCCTGAATGCCAAGCCCCTACTCACACCTTTGCAGGTATGTCTTCTCTTTCACCCTTCCCTTACTCACCTCTATTATTTACTATGTATGGACGTTCCAATTTTATTGTATTTTTATAATACGAAATCTGTCTTTCCTTTCCCTTTGCTGCCCCCCCCACTCTTACTGGAGGAGTTCTTCCCCTGGCAGCTAGGAGAGTCCCTCAGCTCCAGCAGTGCTGGTCCCTGACTGGTTTCACCAATGTCACTCAATGGAGCGTACTTATTGGGATGCTCCAGTCCTGGATCGGCCTCTCTGGCACTTCCCCCTCTACCCCTCCTGACTGTCACCCATCTACTCTTTGCTAGTGCCTGCACCTCTTTGTCTCCACCCGCCTCTGTGCTGGCCCCTGGCGGCACCTGCCGTGTACATTCCTGGCTCTCCTTTAGTATGGAGGGACTTCTCAGTGCTGACAGTTGCTTCCCCAGATTCAGAACCTGGGCTTCAAGGAAACAATGTGCTTACATTTTGCACAGCAGTATTCGCCCTCGATCGGATGATCAAGGAACGCATACATGCGGCAAGATGTACAAAGAGTCGCCTCTCCACACCCGCCGGGCATCATACCTATTAAATTTAGTGAGGATTTGGGGATTTTACCCTGTCCAAATTACCTAACAGCTAGCTTCCTGGCGCTAATACTCAAGACAATACAATAACACAATACACAGGTACTCACAGACCTACGTGCAATCGCAGAACAGTCGCAGACCTACGTGCACTCGCAATACTCAAGTATACAGTACACAATACACAAGTACTAACGAAACACACACACTACTCAGACAACACTCAGGTACTCACACTACACAGGTACTATGAACCCTGTTATAACCTCCTGTTTTAAACTCTGGTTTTTAACTCACCACTTATACCAGTTCCACTTACACAGAGTTCCACAGCCTCAGACTGAGCAGGCTCAGAATGAGTCCTACACACAGTTATATAGGCACCTGTGAGCAATTAACCACCCCCCTTAATTGATAGCCTGAAGGAACCAGAGAAAAAAAAAAAAAAGCTATTTAAAAAGTGACAGAAAAAGGTGATTGAAAAACTAAAAGGAAAAGCCCCAAAAATGCAACCCAGCAAACAAAAAGCAAGACTTATTCACTCTAACTCTGGTTTTTAACTCACCACTTATACCAGTTCCACTTACACAGAGTTCCACAGCCTCAGACGGAGCAGCAGTCCCCTTTTTTACTTTAATCATCATAATTTAAAAAAAAAAAAGAAATGCTTGAAATATATCACTCTGTGTTTAATTAATCTATATAAAATGTACGAGTTTCACTTTTTGAATTGAATTACTGAAATAAATTAACTTTTTGATAATATTCTAATTTTTTGAGATGCGCCTGTATATGCAGCACCTTAGGAGGGGACCCCCATCCATGATTCTGCATATCTGTGATAATAACCCTAAGAATTAACACAAAATAACACAAACGTGAGCTCACCTAAAACTCCTGGAAGTGTTACACTGACACAGACTTGGCATGCTGCACTTAGCTAGAAAATTGTTCTAATTCTAGATTCACTTTAATAGGTTATATGATGGGAAACCAAAAACTGCACAGGCACCAGAATTTGTTTACAAAAGTTTTATTTGGAAGTTCAAAGTAAACAATCATTAAGTATATTTGCATAGTGTGTTTGACAATCATATAAAATGTAACATTATAAAGGAATACAACATTAAGTTATCAACATGGTTGTAAAATGATTAACAAAATGCTTTTACAGGAATGATATGCGGTATAATACGATGTGAAAGTATATAGTTATAGAGATATAATATAACATCACAATGAAATTTTTACGTAGGGTTCCAATAAGACCACTTTCTTTTGTGAATATGAATTGTATCATTAAGAGTATGGTATATCCATTCAGAGAGTTTAAGTGATTCCATTCTATTAATTACTTGTTGCCATGGTAATTTATCAGATTTCCAGTTATAGGCTATCATCCATTGTATAAAACTGCACAAGGAGTGGAATAATCTCATACAGGGAGGGGGAATGTTTGGTATGTTGGCGTACAGTAAACATATCTGAGGGGTGGGAGTAATTTTTTGTTTAGAGGAGTTTTCTATTATCTCAATGGCTTTGAGCCAAATTTGATTAAGATGTCTGCAACTCCAAAATGTATGTAAAAGAGTACCAGGATCTGAGCATCCCCTAAAACAGTTCGGAGAGATGGATGGATAGTATGTGTGAAGTTAGGAAGGGGTTAGGTACCATCTGGAAAAGATTTTTATTGGGGTTTCTCTAAAAGAAATTGCTTTATTACTTTTGCGGAGATTGTCTGACAGGCACCAGAATTTACAGTCAAATCCAGACGGTGATCCTAGAAGATGTCTGGGGAATGCTGGTGCTCTCCTTCTGGAGAGAAAGACAAATGAAGGCATTGTTGGGGGGGGGGGGGGTGTGTTACTGTGATCTCTGTTAGTGGTAATAAATACCATGGTTACATTGACACGTTAGCATGCTACAGTGAGCATGAATATTGTTCTAATGCTAGGTCCACTTTAAAGACGAAGTTCACTGCTGACTTTTAAAAAAACATATATTTTGTGATACATCGCTCCATGCGAGGATAGCTAGTCTAGGTCTTACTGTTGCTTCATCTATGATATGTTCATGCCTCGACACTGAGACCGTCTCTTATTGTCATTTGTATCTGACGTTTATGATTCCTCATTTATATATGTGCATGTCAGATTCACTATATGACTATAAAAACTTAAATAAAGAATTTGAAGAAGTTGAGCACTATTTTCCTTCATCTCAAAGTCTCCACTGGTTTCTTTATTTTTGTGCCACCATTCTGGATTCAGGAGCTGGCTGTAACTTCCTGATCAATCTCTCTGACTGGTCATGCGTGGATGAAGCTTTCCTGAAGCCTCCTGGGATGTGTGATGTGACGTGATCCCAGAAGGCTGCTTGTGGGAAGGGAGGACTTAGCACATCACCATCCTAGCCTAGGTGAGGAAGTGGGAACAAGTACCTGCTGGAAAAAAGTACTTGCTGTCCCCCCCAAAAAAGTTTTCAAATATGTAAAAGGGGGAGAGTCAAGATTATACAACCAGAAAAAGGTGAGTGAAGGTTGACTTTAACAGGTTCTGAAGGTCATGCACACGTGTATTGGCAAATGTTTATTTTTCATGCACAGCGGATAGATACATTGGTATGATTAGATCAGTTTATTCTAACACACTGTAATTACTCAGTTGAAACATATTGTAATGGGGCAATGTGTATATAAAATGCACTATATAAACTCTTATATAAACTCTTAGCACGGAATCAAGAACTGCCGTGTGGGTTAATTAATACACACATATCCAATTGTAACCTCATATTATGCTTTGATTTAACCATTGGGACAAGCACAAAAATATATGTCAGCATTTGCATAGGTGTGATCATTTGATTCGTAATATTAGCAAATACATAGACATTTCACGTTACAATCAGATTTAAAGTCTTCATAATTAGTAGTCATGCTAGTAGCTATGTAAACGCTGCTTTAGGTTTTTTGGTAGAGCCACTTAAACTGAGCAACATGGTACAGTACTTTAAAGAATAACATACAAATCGTAAAATATGTTTTAGGAAACTCAACTTTTCATTAGATTTTTCAATTGAACTATCGCAAAATCATGAAAGAAAGTCTTCTGATAGAAGCCACAATATACAGCCAAAGGTATGTGCCTCCAAAATGGTTTAGGTTTTTCCAATGAAGGTTTTTGTTATTACTAAATCATACAAAGACATTGTAGACAATCGTGCTCTTCCAATCCTTGTGGTAAGAGTTTAGAGAAGACCTTTTTCTATTTCAGCATGACTGTGCCCCTGTGTACAAAGCCAGATCCATAAAGACATGGTGTGACAAGTTTGGTGTGGAGGAACTCGAGTGTCCTGCACAGAGCCCTGACCTCAACCCTACTGAACAAATTTGGGATGAATTAGAAAGCTGATGGTGAGCCAGGTCTTCTCATTCAACACCAGTACCTGACCTCACAGATGTTCTTTTGGATGATGGGGGTTCTAGCCTTCCCTTGTACCTCCAGACTTGTGGCAACAGTTTTGTAATGTCCTTTTCAGTTCCAGCAATACTGTGTACAATACCAGCTCCATAAAGACATGGTTTGACCAGTTTTGTTTGACAAAAGTTGATTGTCCTGCAAAGAGCCCTGACCTCAATCCTACTGAACACCTTTGGGATGAATTGCAATATTGATGATGAGCCAAATGTTTTCATCCAACATCCGTACATGACCTCACAAATGGACACAAAATCCCACAGACACCCTCCAAAATCTTGTGGAAAGTTTTCCCAGAAGAAGGGAAAGGGGAAAACGTTTGGCCATATTATGTATAAATGAATTCCAAATTATTAAGCAGGAAATGCAGGAAAAAGAGGAACAAGCAAAACACATAAGAACAGAAGTCTGATGAGCGTGTACTGGATTATGAGTCATGTAAATTATGTAAGTAATGTCATTCTGTCTGCTGGAGACTACAAAAATTAGTTGAGAGACTTACATTTCATTGTGTCTTGTCACATATTGAAAGTATTCTGGAGACTTTTCTTTGCCATCTCTCTGGTCAGACTGTTCCATTCTTCAGGATAGTCGGCTGGTTTAGCATCATACTTTGCTGCAAACTGCCTATTGTACTCTTTGAGAACAAATTTCCAGTAGTCAGAAGCTTCAATACTCTCATCAGGTTGAATTTTCCAGTCTGGGTAGAAATCTCTATAATCCTTGTAGGGATAAAATTCCCCTTTTGTGAGCTTATTTCTAAACGTTGCATTGCCAACCACAGAGGTAGTACAAATATCATGACAAAGAACTTTTGTTTTTTCCCATCTGCATTGTCCTAGTCCTTGTGGGCGATGTACGGATGCAAAGTGCTCCTTATGGTCCGTCCCTCCAGCCTCACAAGGGACTCTACAGAAAGGACATTGCTTCCCGCACCCAAACACCTTCTTAAACAGTTCATCCTGAGGCTTCACTACAAGTCTGGAAAGAACATCTTCTGTACTCAGAGATTTCAGTTCTGCTCGGATCTCTTCTTCTGTATCAGTCAGACTGTTTTTCATATAATCAATAAAATCCTCAATAGCTGTGGAATTTTTAAAAATGATTGCCTTCATTGTCTGCTGTGGTAACACCAGATCACTGTTCAATTTCTCACACAGATGGGACAAAAAATCTGAAACACCTTGAAGGTTTAAAGTTGGGGGAATTTCGAGACTAGATCTGACTCGTTCCATGATATCAGACAGAATTCTGTCTTGTAAAGTACTGATATTTTTATATTCCTTTACAATATAGTTAGTTATCCAGGATTTTACAAAGTTTTTATAGTCACTTGAGTATTCCACATAATTTTTAAAATTGTTTTTCTCCAGAAGGCTCTCTAGAACAGTGAACTGGAAAAACATTCTAGAGGTATATTTTTCAGAACCTTTGCTATTTGCGATGTCATCTACCACTTCTATTCCCAGTTTTCTGTAAATATGATCAGTTAGAGATGGCTTAAAAGAATTCTTGCAGATCCGATCAGCGAGGCTCTTGCTTTCATTTTTCTTCTGAAAAACATTTTTAAATGTATCAAAGTATACTGGCTTCAATGATTCTAACCTAGCATGGGGGTCATTATTTTTTAAAAAATTTGAATGCATTGCTTGAAAATCGTCAAGAAGGTGTCCCAAAATGGTCAACTTCAAATCTAATTCACGATCAGCTGTAAAATAATTATTTGCATCAACATTTTTACAGTTTTCATCAAGTATCTTCAATATTTCGCTGCAGTATGTATCATCATAGTCACCGTCTTTTTGTGTTTGATTTCTTGAATACTTTCTGCATTTATTCAACACATTCTGGAAAAATACTTCATATTGGAATTCTGTTTTCTGTCTTCTAATTGTTTGATTCCAAAATGTGTGTGCTCGTGCATAAAATGATCTTTTCTGCACTTCCTCAGGTTTTGGAAAATGTTGTATTTGCTGTAATTTTTCATTAACGCCAGAACCTCTCTCTCTCATGTCCTTGGTGAGCACTAGTAACATCTCTCCCTCAATGTCACGCACTTGCTGATGACTTACTTCTAGATTTTTGGCTGCATCTTTCCAGATTTTTTCAAGTTCCTCCTCCAATTCAGCATCACTTGGCTCATGTTTTTTCTTTCTACAATCTTCTATGAAGTTGGAGACATTCTGTTCAATTCTTTCGATGTGCTGACTATATAAATGTTCTATTGTAATTTGCTCTTTTTGGATCTGAATAGCTTTATTAAGTTTGATGATAGAAGATTGTTCAAGACTTTTTCTCAGGTTCTGAGCACTGATCTCGAAGTCTGTTTTGTATTTTATTAGTTGGGCACCATCTGTCTCTTTACTGAAATATTCATCCAACCAAACTAAAATCTTTTTCTCCTCTCTTGTGAGAATAATTTCTGCTCCCTTAAAACATTCATTGGCTTTGGCTTCCAGTGTTTCATCAGACTGATTCTTGATCAGTGTCTCAGATTTAGTGAACCATTCATGCATCACTTTATTGAATTTCCATTCACGTTCAGAATATTTTTTAGATAACTGGTTGTAGGCTTTTGCTATCACGCTGTTTCTGAAACTAAATATGAAGTTTTCATGTTTTACTGCACTCCACAAGTCAGATACCCATGAAATGAATTCATTAATGTTTTGTGTTTTAGTATGCCTGTCTTTCATGAACGTTAGTAGTTTTTGCTTGAGTTCATTGACATTTTCACTGTATGCACTGCTGACTGAAGCCATTGGTGGGACTCCATGCCATAGACCAGCAATGTAACAGTTGTCATGTTCTAGGTCATACTCCATGATATCAGAAAAATAGTTAAACTGAGTCTTGTTCTCCATAGCTGCCACAGTTCTGGTCATTTCATCTAACTGGTCCATCAGCTTCTTCCTACCCCTCATGTTCATGGAAGGAGCCGATACGTCACTCACATTCTGATGTATAAATTGGCAGTTGGGTTTTTTGCCAATTTCTTTCATCCTAAGAAAAGCATGGATGACAATTTGTAAAATATCTTTCATTTCTGTTGTATTTTCC
The DNA here is from genome assembly GCA_037952835.1 of Lithobates septentrionalis. NCBI lineage: Eukaryota > Metazoa > Chordata > Amphibia > Anura > Ranidae > Lithobates > Lithobates septentrionalis. The sequence goes on along the minus strand of JBBDGP010002343.1, from coordinate 1,468,685 downwards.
ATGGACATGTTAATTAAGGTGATGTCACTCAATCCAATCACTAGTGTCGCCAATTCATTATCATGTTCATAGCTGCCATCAAGAGAATCTAACTCTGGAGCTTTCAATCCTTCTGTGTCAATCACCAAAATGAACTCACAGCTCAAATCGTCCTGGAAATTTTCCTTCACTTTCAGAAGAGTCATGAAGGCTCCTCGTGTACATCGTCCACTGGCCACCGGGAACTGCAACCCAAACATGGTGTTCAGGAGGGTGGATTTCCCTGTACTCTGCACCCCAAGAACTGTTATTACTCTCAGCCTGTTTTTTCCTTTAACTTTCTTGTCCAACTCACTCAGTACGTCTTTTATCCATTGTAATGGAATTCTGGAGGCATCTCCATCTATCAGCTCCAGAGGAAATCCATCCAACAGAAGATCTGCAGCTATATCAGGAAGATATTCAAAATTTATGTCTGTTGATTTTCCTTTTTTTCCCATGTAATGCCAGGCTTCATAGAACTGACCCACTTCTCTCAGAAAGTGCTCAATTCCCAATGAACTGTCAGATATTCTCTGATCTAACTCGGTCAGCTCTTTCTGCTTGTCAGGTAAATTACATTTTTCTTTATATTGAGCTTGTAAAGGGTAAAGGCATTTTCTTGCCTCAGCATCAAGATGAAATTTTAACCACTGTAAAAAATAGAACTTTTCCGATGTATTTATTGAGGTGATTGCATTTACAAATTTGAATATTCCACTTGGAATGTTACATTTCCATTGTTCTTGTCTTATTAAGTCACACTGTTTTCTGAGGTTAGATTTGTATTTCTCTCCATTACTATTTCCTTGTCCTTTCATTTGGCACATCTCCTTTTCTAATTTGGCCATTTTTATCAGTTGCCCTGCTTGTAGTTTCATTGTATCTTTTTTGTATTTCACAACATCTTCTATTTCATCTGTTATCGCTTTTGCTTTCAGGTTTCCATACTGACATTCTTCGAAGTCCTCATCTATCCGGATCCCATGTCTGGAGGCTTGTTTGGCCATTTTTTCTAGACTGAGAGTTTTGATGTTATTTTGAACTATTGACAGAAGTGATGAATAAAGCTTCGAAACAGCTGTTGTCTCATTGGTATTTCTTGGAATCAATAAAATATTGTCTTGGATTAAATTTAGCACAGGTGCCAAGAGCTTTAGTCTTTCCTGTGTCTCCTCCTTCACACTGGTGTCCTCTGGGATAATTATCAGAAGATATTTTGTATCATGGCTGTTATACTTCAGTAACAGCTCATACTGTTCTATACTGATACCTTCTGTAAGAATCACAATGACTGATGAGATTTCTGTCAGAAGGTTAAACTGCTTCACGTTAGATTCAAGTTTTCCTCGAAGATTTGTAAAAGCCACAGGCTCTGGAAATTTACCTTTACCACCAGGAAAATACCAGGAAATTTCCACCAACCCGTCCGATATTTTCTTTGCAGCATTCCCACTTTCCATATCCCTGTGGATAAAATGTTCATGTTGGTGTTGTGGTGTGCCCAGAAGGTGATTTAGAATTTTTGACTTTGAAAGCCTACAATTCCCCAGTCTTACAAATGAGATAGTTGGCATGGCAACATTAACCAAGCTGTCCTCTATAAATCCTTTGCTGTCTTTTAATGACTGAGGTCTCCATTTCTTTACTATACCCCTCATTGCCCACAGCATGAAGGTGCATTCTGGGCCATCAACATCAGGCAGCAGCAGAGGGACAGCAAACTGACACATTGACATTTTTGACATCATTTCCTGCTGCAGGAAATGGTCTGAGCAATGAAAGGCAGCAGAAACCACATCAAGAGGGTGGATGTAACTGAATAAGTCACTTTCAAAAAGAAACATTAGGCTGTCTTTCCTATTTATCTCACTCTCCTCTGATTTTATTAAAAGCGTATTTATATTTCTGGCTTCCCCATTTAGTGACATCAGACTTCTTACAAAATACCACAATGCATTATCATGGGAAGGGCCTTCTGTCATTAAACTTTCTGGACCGATTTCAAGAACTTTCTGTAGGGTCAGTTTTAAGGTTGGTTTAGTGTCAATCTTCATCTTCTCCAGCAGCTCCTTGAACACGATTTCTTTTTCTAGAAATAGTTACAAATAGATGTAATTATCCTCAATAAATAAATTACAAGAATATTTACACATAATATTATGAGTTGCAGATTGGTATTTTTCATATAATCAACAAAGAATGAACCATTTGCATATGGAAATACTAAATCTTATACCGTGTGTTCCATATAATATTATAGAGTTTCCAAAATCCCATGTCCTACCCATGGTTTGATTATAATCCTACGTCCAACAGACCTGGCCTGTTTTCAGTGGTGGGTGCTTGAATGAGGGGATCTGTGCAGGGCCAGACTGGGAATAAAAACCAGCCCTGGAAATAATTTCATACCAGCCCCATAGCATTATTATACCAGCCCAACGTCATTATTTTGTTGTTCATGAAAGGGAAAACCATGCATTTTAAAGCACATTTGAAGAGCGTATTATATATACGTAGTAAAAGTGAAGCAATCATCAAGGGGGAAACCTGGGACTCTGGGAATGTGAGGGGGGAGGGGGACTCTGGTAACCAGAGACCATCTTCCGCAGAAAATACACTAAGTTAAGAGGGGGGTTTACTGATATAGGGGGGAAACCTTTATATCAGTGCCCCCTTACATTATTGTATTCACTCCCCCCTTAAATCAGTGACCCCCCCCAGTCTGGCCTGGTGCCGCTGTCACTGACCTCCTCTCAGGTGCACCGTGCAGGGCTCAGTCAGTCGGCTCCAGCTTGGTGGCTCTGGTTTTCCTATAGTCTCCTCTCCACAGTCCACACATGTCTGACTTCTCCCATGACCCCCATCCCGGTGGCGCTCCCATTCTTGACTTCTCTTCAGACTCCCTCAGAGACTGCAGACATGATATAAGACAGGAGATGGTCAGAGGCTGTGGGCATAGTACAGGAGATAGTAATAAATAAATGTAGCGCTATGTGTATTAAAATATATAGTAATATAAATATAAGGTGCACATCTCTAATATAAATGAATCCTACATATAAATAATAAATAGTCCATTAAATAAAAAATGAAAAATGGAAAACTCTTCTTGTGATCAGTGTGTCCACACAATTCCACCACAGTGATTGTTCATCCTTAAAAGGAGTGCACACCACCACCCGTAAAAATGCGCGCTCAACTCCCAGATAAGTTAAAACTCATATGCAGATCTCCCCACGAGTTCTTTTCTCTCTTTTCCTCTTCCCAATCAATGGTGGGTAATCCAGATGGCTCTTTTCTAATGGTAACTCAGCACGTTTGCATCCAAAGAAACGAATCACCTTCCAGCTTGGCTCAAGATTCCATGAGTTCAGGACATGTAAGTAACAAGTATAAAGACCATAGTGTTCCCCGTATACAAATTTATTCAAAGCCCCCAAAAAGACAAGTTGCACTTACAAGATAAAACTTTTAAAATCACATAAAAACCTGCAGAGTAGCGCCGCCGTGTCCACATACACAGTGCCTGGCTGAACGTCACTATTGGCTCCTCCCTTCTAGATGCGTATTGGCCAATCACAGGCCTTCCTCAGTAGATGGGTGGGCCGATCCCTCTAAGCTAATTTGTAGTGTATCGTTGCTATAGCAACCCTCCGGGCATCGCCACGGCTCAGAAAGAACCTCCCACTGTCTGTGTCTCCAAGACACACAATACCACACCAGGGAGCGTGTCTCTCCTACTGCTATCTTACAACTCGCAGTTAGGATATTTAACTTTCTAAGCCCCCGCAGACCTACATGACAATCTCCGGTTACAATCTATCACATGCTTAGCATTAATAGATACAAATACACTACCTATACTAACATTTTAAAATTACATAATTATGGTTAAAAAAATTACGTTTATTACAAACCAACAAATCTATATATATATATTACGGGACTAAATTAATATATTCAATTAAAATTACTATTCAAACTTTAAATATAATTAGCGTACTTCATATGTCCATGTACATATAGGGTCACCACTCCCATAATAAATACATAGACATATGTCAATTAAAAAATATATAAAATAAAATAAAAACTCTCCTATGTTTCCTACTAGGCTTTATATATTTCATGAAGGGTTACCTAAAATCACCCATTATATATGAAACAGTTTAGATCGAAATCTATATTGAGCCCCCTGGGCATTAAAACCTGGGTCTCATATATCCAAGCTGATTCACATTGGCTTAATTGCCCTATGAAATTACTCCCCTCCAGTGATGTTTTACCTTTTCTATGGCCCAAAACTTTAACTGACTGGGATTTCTATCATGGACATCCCTAAAATGTTTAGAAACACAATATTCTTTTTTTCCTTTTTTGATCGCGTTGATGTGCTCACGCACCCTAACCAGCAGTGGTCTAGATGTTCGACCTACATACTGGAGTTTGCATGAACACTCCAACATATATACAACCCCTTCAGTAGAACAAGTAATGAATTCTTTAATCTTGTGTACTTTCCCCGTAGCCGTGGCCACAAATTCACATTTCATTTTACATTACTTCCTTTTGTTGTTCTGCAGGCCAAACACTTCCCACAGGCATTAAAGCCGGTGAGGAAGGGAGTTTTTATGAGAGAGTCCCTACAGTATTATTATGTTTATTAGGGGGGTCTAGGGCTCCCGGGGATAAAATATCTCTTAGGTTGGGTGCTCTTCTGTACACAAATGAGGGGTGCCCAGGAAGAACACCACCCAATATTTTATCTCGTAGTAACACACTCCAGTGTCTCCTAATAATATTTTCAATTTTATTCTTTTGAATATTATAACTCAGGATCATCCTGTACTCATCTCCCTCCTTCTTATGTACATTTTCTTTAGTAATTAGTAACTCATTTCTTTTCATATTTCTTACCTCTTCTAGTTGTCTCTTCACTAATTCACTATCATAACCTTTTTGTAAAAATTTCTTCTCAAAAATAGCAGCTTGTTCTTCAAAATCCTCTGCCTTGGAGCAATTCCTTTTGAGTCTAACAAATTGACCCCTGGGTATATTCAACAACCAGGGTGGATGATGACAGCTATCTATGGCTATATAGCCGTTTCTATCAGTGGGCTTACTATAATTTTTTGTAAAGATCTTCCCCTCTTTTACATATATTTCCACATCTAGGAACACCATTTTGCTTCTATCATAGTTACAAGTTAATTTAATATTCTTCTCATTTAGGTTCAATCTATCCATGAAGGAGTGGAGACTGGGCTCATCTCCTCTCCAAATCAAGAACAGGTCATCTATAAATCTATAGTAATCTATCAGCTCTTCTGGTTTATCTTCAAAAACTGCTTTTGACTCCCAATGTGCCAATAACAGGTTAGCCACACTTGGAGCAAAACGAGTGCCCATGGTTACACCGGTCTTCTGCAAATAATAATCTCCGTCATATCAGAAGTAGTTGTGTAAAAGTCCAAATTCTAAACACTGCAAAAGGTATTTACACTGCTTTTTTTCCAAAGAGGAGTTATTTAGCGCCCACTTTACCGCTTTCTTTGCATCTTTATGTTCAATCATGGTGTATAGCGAACTTACGTCCACAGTTACTAATGTAGCACTGACCCCCGAAGGAGCTGCTGGTTATTATTTTGGGTCTTTGCAGTCACCCCTTACCCACAGTTCACCATACCAGAAACTTAGAGTCTATACTGGGCTTTGCGCCCACCGATGTATGCACCAGTCACTTAGTTCTTTTTCCAATGCTTTTTATTAAACAACTTAAGCAGTAGAGGAATGGAGAGTTAGGGGAAAATTCAGATACCTTGTACAGATCACTGAAGAACTTGAGATCCCGGAGACAAGTACACTTTCAGTCAATGGATCTTGCTCACCCGGATAGGCCTGTCTCACTGGCCTAGCAGCCGGAATGATGTGCGGACAAAAGTCTCTGCCACAGACTTGATGAGAACAATAATTGCTGAACAATCCTCTGCCACAGGATTTAGTGTTAGTTGGACGATCCTCTGCCACAGAATTTAGTAATGGTAACAAACACAGCCAAATAGTACCAAAGTTCCTTTAAGCCATCCGACAGTACTGTGAGGTAGATTGGTTAGGATGCATCCTCCAATTGAGTCACCAGGCTCCTCCTGAGATACCAGTCTTTCGCTCGGTCCTCTCCAAGATGAGTCCTCCCCCAGATATTTCAATTGCTCTGCTTCTTCCCGCAGGACAGACAGCACAGGACCACCTCTGAACCAGTAGGCCCCAGATAGCTTCTGGGCCTACTTGTAGTCACATAGCCTCAAGCCAGCAGGGCCCCAAGGCAGAAAAGAAGTTGTCAAATACCTTAGGCCAGGCGGACCAGGAGGTGAGAGAGCGAAAAAATGGCGTCTGCCCCTTAGGTATCCTTTCTCAGAATGGACAACGGTGAACCACTCCCACTGGGCTGTTTCTGAGGAAAAAGGACACTCAATAAACCTTAGCCTGTTGCCCTTCTATCACTGGCATGTGGTGACAACGACACCTTCAGACGACAGTGTGGAACTGCACGCAACACAGCCAATGCTGGAACAGAGGTTAATTTAGCCATAACATTGAATATGAACTATATACAGAATAGATAACCCACTAAATTTACATGCGAGCGCCCGGTCAACAAGAGCAGAGCGCTACACTAAGAAGAAAGGAGAATTATCCATAATAATAGTACTTAAATTTTGTAATAGGTGCTTTGTGTCCTTTAAATAAGCAGGTGTAGAAGTTACTAGGGGTTGTAAAAAGAAATCCAGATACTGACCTAATCTGGAGGTTAAAGAATCAACCCCATTTACGATAGGTCTTCCTGGAGGTCTCAGATTATTCTTATGTATTTTCGGGAGAAAATATATAATGGGGGTACAATATGAGGATGGATATAAGTATTCAGCTTCTTTTTTACATTAAATATTTTTGTCCAATTCTTTGGTTACCAGCACAGACAACTTGTCTCTATATTGTTTTACTGGATTGGACAACAATAATTCGTACATATCTGTGTCACCCAATAACCTTTCCATTGCTTCCTTATAATATGTACGAGACATTACACCCCCCCCCCTTTTTCGCTGGTCTAATCACCACCTCTTTCTTTTTTTCTAAAGTGCGGATCCCTTGTTTGATATGTTCTGGCTCTGACCCTTTTCGGATTTTTAATTGTTCTAGATTATAGGTTGGACTTGATGGACTTGTGTCTTTTTTCAACCTCACCTACTATGTAACTATGTATGTAACTATGTATCATGCATTACCGGATGCTTAAAATACACACCCTATATGGGGCCTTATCAAGCAACAGATCAGGGATATAATCCTCCTTATAACAATTTTAGGGGACCAAGAAGATCTCATTATGGTAATGGGTTCCAAAGCGGAGGCTTCAATAGAGGAGGATTTAATGTGAGACGGCCCTATAGATCAGGACAACAGGCATATGGAACATCATCCCCATATTATCCAGTACAACCTAATTATAGAACACCCCATAATTATGATTGACCCCAACAGGGTTATGATAGATCTCAGGAGGGTTACTATGGATCCCAACAGGAAACAGGATGACATAATAGATATGCACCATTAGATGGATATGTAGAGGAAGCAGACCAAGATTTTTTAGGACAGGGAGGTTCCCCCGAGGAGGGGGGTACAAGGGGAAACACACAATGGAAAGACATATGGAGCAGAAGGAAAAGAAGGAGCGGTAAGAGAGCCGGAAGGAAACTCCAAAAAAAGAAAGCACCAATAGGGGTGTCCCCCTAGACAGTAATGAAATAAGAGTGTTGGATAAGGGACTCAAATTTCCCCCTATCAAAAATCTTATCAAATTTGACACTTATGTTAATATACAGAAGTATATGAGAAAATTAAATATTAAAAAATATTTTATTTCCAACACTACTAATTTACCCACCCAAAATTCCACAACTGGTATAGGATTGCGGAACATATCCAAGTTTAATCCACCCGTTCCTGATAATAAGTTTACGGAAGTTTTTAAGAATCTGGTAATGCATGATCTAGAACAATTAAAAATCTGAAAAGGGTCAGACCCAGAACATATCAAACAAGGAATCCGCACTTTAGAAAAAAAGAAAGAGGTGGTGATTAGAGCAGCAGATTAGGGGGGGGGGGTTGTAATGTCTCGTACATATTATACATATTATAAGGAAGAAATAGAAAGGTTATTGAGTGACACAGATTCGTACGAATTATTGTTGTCCAATCCAGTAAAACAATATAGAGACAAGTTGTCCGTGCTGGTAACCAAAGAATTGGACAAAAATATTTTATGTAAAAAAGAAGTTGAATACTTATATCCGTCCTCATGTCATACCCCCATTATATATTTTCTCCAGAAAATACATAAGAATAATCGGAGACCTCGAGGAAGACCTATCGTAAATGGGGTTGATTCTTTAACCTCCAGATTAGGTCAGTATCTGGATTTCTTTTTACAACCCCTAGTAACTTCCACACCTGCTTAATTAAAGGGCACAAAGCACCTATTACAAAATTTATTAACTGCGGACGTAAGACCCAAAATAATAACCAGCAGCTCCTTCGGGGGTCAGTGCTACATTAGTAACTGTGGACGTAAGTTCGCTATACACCATAGTTGAACATAAAGATGCAAAGAAAGCGGTAAAGTGGGCGCTAAATAACTCCTCTTTGGAAAAAAAGCAGTGTAAATACCTTCTGCAGTGTTTAGAATTTGGAATTTTACACAACTACTTCTGGTATGATGGAGATTAATATTTGCAGAAGACCGGTGTAGCCATGGGCACTGGTTTTGCTCCAAGTGTGGCTAACCTGTTATTGGCACATTGGGAGTCAAAAGCAGTTTTTGAAGATAAACCAGAAGAGCTGATAGATTACTATAGATTTATAGATGACCTGTTCTTGATTTGGAGAGGAGATGAGCCCAGTCTCCACTCCTTCATGGATAGATTGAACCTAAATGAGAAAAATAGTAAATTAACTTGTAACTATGATAGAAGCAAAATGGTGTTCCTAGATGTGGAAATATATGTACAAGAGGAGAAGATCCTTACAAAGAATTATCGTAAGCCCACTGATAGAAACGGCTATATAGCCATAGATAGCTGTCATCATCCACCCTGGTTGTTGAATATACCCAGGGGTCAATTTGTTAGACTCAAAAGGAATTTCTCCAAGGCAGAGGATTTTGAAGAACAAGCTGCTATTTTTGAGGAGACATTTTTACAAAAAGGCTATGATAGTGAATTAGTGAAGAGACAACTAGAAGAGGTGAGAAATATGGAAAGAAATGAGTTACTAATTACTAAAGAAAATGTACATAAGAAGGAGGGAGATGAGTACAGGATGATCCTGAGTTATAATATTCAAAAGAATAAAATTGAAAATATTATTAGGAGACACTGGAGTGTGTTACTACAAGATAAAATATTGGGTGGTGTTCTTCCTGGGCACCCCTCATTTGTGTACAGAAGAGCACCCAACCTAAGAGATATTTTATCCCCGGGAGCCGTAGACCCCCCTAATAAACATAATAATACTGTAGGGACTCTCTCATAAAAGCCGGTGAGGAACTCCCTTCCTCACCGGCTTTTATGCCTTTGGGAAGTGTTTGGCCTGCAGAACAACAAAAGGAAGTAATGTAAAAAAGAAATGTGAATTTGTGGCCACGGCCACGGGGAAAGTACACAAGATTAAAGATTTCATCACTTGTTCTACTGAAGGGGTAGATATAGATTTCGATCTAAACTGTTTCATATATAATGGGTGATTTTAGGTAACCCTTCATGAAATATATAAAGCCTAGTAGGAAACATAGGAGAGTTTTTATTTTATTTTCTATATTTTTTAATTGACATATGTCTATGTATTTATTATGGGAGTGGTGACCCTATATGTACATGGACATATGAAGTATACTGATTATATTTAAAATGTGAATAGTCATTTTAATTGAATATATTAATTTAGTCCCGTAATATATATATATATATATATAGATTTGTTGGTTTGTAATAAACATGTAATTTTTTTAAACATAATTATGTAATTTTATAATGTTAGTATAGGTAGTGTATTTGTATCTATTAATGCTAAGCATGTGATAGATTGTAACCGGAGATTGTCATGTAGGTCTGTGGGGGCTTAGAAAGTTAAATATCCTAACTGCGAGTTGTAAGATATCAGTAGGAGAGACACGCTCCTGGTCTTGGTATTGTGTGTCTTGGAGACACAGACAGTGGGAGGTTCTTTCTGCGCCGCAGACTGAGCCGTGGCGATGCCCGGAGGGTTGCTATAGCAACAATACACTACAAATTAGCTTAGAGGGATCGGCCCACCCATCTACTGAGGAAGGCCTGTGATTGGCCGATACGCGTCTAGAAGGGAGGAGCTGATAGTGACGTTCAGCCAGGCACTGTGTATGTGGATACGGCGGCGCTACTCTGGAGGTTTACATGTGATTTTTAAAGTTTTATCTTGTAAGTGCAACTTGTCTTTTTGGGGGCTTTGAATAAATTTGTATACGGGGAACACTATGGTCTCTATGCTTATTATTTACATGTCCTGAACTCATGGAATCTTGAGCCAAGCTGGGAGGTGATTTGATTCTTTGGATGCAAATGTGCTGAGTTACCATTAAGAAAAGAGCCATCTGGATTACCCACCATTGATTGGGAAGAGGAAGTGAGAGCAAAGAGCTTGTGGGGAGATCTGCATATGAGTTTTAACTTATCTGGGAGGTGAGCGTGCATTTTTACTGGTGGTGGTGTGCACTCCTTTTGAGGATGAACAATCACTGTGGTGGAATTGCGTGTCATGTTTTCATTTTTTATTTAATTGACTATTTATTATTTATATGCATGATTCATTTATATTAGAGATTTGCACCTTGTATTTATATTGATATATATTTTAATACACATAGCGCTACATTTATTACTATCAATTTTGAAATTAGTGTGGTGTATCATTTGGAATGATAATCATTTGAATGATCTTGAGTCGCAGATAGAAGATCCTCATTTGGGTGAGCGATTGACGTTGGGCATGGTAGTCAACAGCTTGTCGTATTGTATCATTATTATTCTTTTCATCTCAATTTTCCTATTGCATTCTTAGTTATTGTAATGGTTTTAATTTTGTTTTGGTTTTATGCAGTGTTACATCTAACTGTCCTCAAAATTTCCCCTGATGAGCCCATAGTGGCGAAGCATGTCATGTCGGGATTACCGCTTCAATGCAATCTTCGAGTGACTATATTTTGTCATCTATTCTGAATTTACGATGTATGCTTGTATATGTGCACACAATTTATACCAAATCTTTTAATCATGTTTGTATGTATTAATACAAATCTTGTAATTCATTTTTTCATACTATGTGACTGAAATTATTATTATTATTTTTTTGTTGGCACCTAAAAAGTCCCGCCAAAAATCCCTCTTTTCTACATTGATCTACAGGGACGCCGGTGCCTTTTCCTTTACCCATTTACTGTCACCTACCCATATTGCTACGTTCCATATCATTTGGAATGTTTAGCAGCTGTGCACGTTTACTATTAGGTTATAACATCTAAATATCACAGTATTTTTTCACTGTTTTACTTTTGGCGCTGATTGTTTCATCTCACATGGTACAGGAGATGGTCAGAGGCTGCAGACATAGTACAGGAGATGATCAGAGACTGCAGACATAGTACAGGAGATGATCAGAGACTGAAGACATAATACAGGAGATGGTCAGAGACTGCAGACATGATACAGGAGATGGTCAGAGGCTGCAGACATAGTACAGGAGATGGTCAGAGGCTGCAGGCATAGTACAGGAGATGTCAGAGACTGCGGGCATATTACAAGAGATGGTCAGAGGCTGTGGGCATGGTACAGGAGATGGTCAGAGGCTGTGAGCATATTATAGGAGATGGTCAGAAGCTGCAGGCATATTACAGGAAGTGGTTAGAGACTGAGGACATGATACTAAAGATGTTAAGAGAATGTAGACATGATACAGGAGATGGTCAGAGACTGCAGACATAGTACAAGAGATGGTCAGAGACTGCCGACATTATACAAGAGATCAATGCAGCCTCACCAGTGCCCATCAAAAGCAGCCCCACTGTGCCCATCAATGCAGTCTCTGTGCCAGTCCATGCAGCCTCGCTGTGCCCATCATTGCCGCCTTACTGTGCCCATCATTGCAGCCTCAGCATGCCCATCATTGCAGCCTCAGCATGCCCATCATTGCAGCCTCACCGTGCCCATCATTGCAGCCTCACCATGCCCATCATTGCAGCTTCACATACCCATAATTGCCGTCTCACCGTTCCCTCATTGCAGCCTTACTGTGCCCATCATTGAAGCCTTACTGTGCCCTCATTGCAGCCTTACCATGCCCATCATTGCCACCTTACCATGCCCTCATTGCAGCCTTACTTTGCCCATCATTGCAGCCTCACCGTGCCCATCATTGCAGCCTCACCGTGCCCATCATTGCAGCCTCACCGTGCCCTTCATTGCAACCTCACCATGCCCATCATTGCCACCTCACCGTGCCCATCATTGCTGCCTTACTGTGCCCTCATTGCAGCCTCACCGTGCCCTCATTGCAGCCTTACTGTGCCCACCATTGCCGCCTTACCGTGCCCTCATTGCAGCCTCACCATCATTGCAGCCTTACTGTGCCCATCATTGCAGCTTCACATGCCCATCATTGCAGCCTCACCATGCCCATCATTGCCGCCTTATTGTGCCCATCATTGCCGCCTTACTGTTCCCTCATTGCAGCCTCACCATGCCCTCATTGCAGCCTCACCATGCCCATCTCATTGCCGCCTTACTGTGCCCTCACTGCAGCCTCACTGTGCCCTCATTGCAGCCTTACTGCGCCCTCATTGCAGCCTTATTGTGCCCTCATTGCAGCCTCACTGCGCCCATCTCATTGCCGCCTTACTGTGCCCTCATTGCAGCCTCACCGTGCCCTCATTGCAGCCTCACCGTGCCCTCATTGCAGCCTCACTGTGCCCTCATTGCAGCCTTATCGTGACCTCATTGAAGCCTTACTGTGTCCTCATTGTAGCCTCACTGTGCCCTCATGACAGCCTCACCATCGTTGCAGCCTTAGCGCTGTGTCACGGAGCTGAGTGTGAAATCATGTTCGGCCATGCTGTGACAAAAGTTCCGTCCTCCTCGTAGACCAGCTCGTGTGATAGAACACTGCGTCTATCACACAAGCTGGTCTAGGAGGAGGGCAGGACTTTTGTCATAGCGCTGCCAAACATTTCACAGCTCCGTGACACAGCGGTCTCCCGCTGTGCGTGACAAGGAGGGGAGAGCTGCAGCCACGGCATAGATCCAAAGCAGCCCCAGGGAAGGCAGCCTACCGGGAAATTTCCCAGTATCCCGGTAGGCCAGTCCGGCCCTGGATCTGTGTCAGCACTGTCTTGTGGAGTGATTTCCTGCCCAACAGTGTCTACATAGTTCTAACACCAATATCATCAGTCAGAATGGGCTGCAGAAATACATGAAGCCGACATTCTGATACAAATCTAAAGGTATTTAATCCTACAGACCAATGACATTCCCCCCCCTCCCCCCCTTACGAACACCAACAACAGGGCATATTTTATCCCACAGACAGTGACACCAAGTAATTCTTCCTCCAACAGATACTGTCTATGCTAGCAAGGTCTTCCTCCCATGGACAGAAACCACCAAGGAATTCTTCATCCCACTGATTACAAATGATGGGGCATTATACTTCCTCAGACACAAATGCAGGGGTATTCAATAACTCATTGACCATCAAACATGGGTCATTTTACCTCTCATAAAAATGTCAATGCATGGTCATATTTGCTTCTATTGAAACTAACATTGGGGCATTCTTTCCACACACACTGAAGATGATGGGTCACCCTCCCTCACTGAGATACCAATGCCGTGGATACCAAGACCAGAACATTCTTTCTCCCACAGATACTGAATCTGGGCTTTCCTTATCATGTGAAGCCTCCTCCCATTGATACCAGGAAGGTCTTCTTCACTTGAAGTGTCTTTTGCATTGTCATTTTCTTGTAATTAATTTTTTAACCTTTTTTTTTTTACTTCATTGCTATCACAAGGGGGGAAAACAAAAGCCCTGTGTGAAAGTATGGACAGGTAACAGGTACTCTTTATGGAAAAATCAGGGGTTTATTAGACCCCCAGTTACACCTTTGTCCTCCACTGCATCTAATCAAGCATAGACAGTGTTTAATTTGCTGTTTCTCCTGCCATAATAGCAAGATAATGACAGCTTTGAACCAGAAAGTAAAGAAATGCTTGTAACTTCCAGATGTTCCCAGAGTTGCTGCCATTCTCCATCCTGAAGCAGTTTTTTTTCGTTTTTCTCTAAAGATGAATGAAAATGCCATTTAACCAATCTGGTATAAATAATACAAGGGTTGCACCGATACTGATACCGTATCAGTATTGAAGCCAATACCGAATATTTTCACGAGTACTCGTGATAATGCTCTGATACCAGAAACCAATACCTTTGCACTAAAATTTGAGCCCATAAAAAATGAATGGGTTCAAATCACACTGCAAAGAATCACTTGCGATTTGAGCAGGAATGTGGTGCGATTCCTCTCCGAATCGCATGCTGTTTCCTGCACCACTCCTGTGTAAATCCAGGCTTGTCATAGTGATTTCAGCCTGGGTTCACACAGGAGAGGTGGGGAAAACTGCAATGATTTCTATGTAGATTGAACAATGTTTATTTTTTTTTTCTATGTCATATACATGCTTTCATGCAGTAGATTTGTAGGATAACAAGCTGCATGCCGTGTGACCCCGCCCCCCCTCTGACACCACGGGGGAAGCCATAGGGATGTTCCTGTGCGTCACACAGCGGGAGACTCCCATTGAGGCGGATCGTCCGGAGGACGAAGCAGGGGAAGGAGAAGCCGGAGGAAGATGCCGGAGGAGATCAGAGGAAGAAGCAGAGGACCGGAGGAAGAAGCAGAGGAAGATAGAGGAAGAAGCGGGGGAAGAACAAGATGGAGGAAGAAGAAGAAAACCGAAGGAAGACCAGAAGAGGATGGAAGAAGAAGCGGGCAAAGAAGAAGACATTAATAAAGGAATTGTCAAAAACCGGCTATTGTCTTTTTTAACAATTTTGACACGTATTTTGTGAAATGGTAGGGGTACATTTGTACCCCATTACCAATTCACACAGGGAGGGGCTGGGGTCTGGGGGTCCCCTGGTTAAAGGGGGGTTCCAGATTCCGATAAGCCCCCCGCCCGCATACCCCCACAACCACCAGGCAAGGGTTGTGGGGATGAGGCCCTTGTCCCCATCAACATGGGGACATCCTCCCCATGTTGGAGGTATGTGGCCTGGTACGGTTCAGGAGGGGGGCACTCTCTCGTGACCCCTCCTTTCCTGCGGCCTGCCAGGTTGCGTGCTCGGATAAGGGTCTGGTATTGATTTTGAGGGGGACCCCCACGCCATTTTTTTTTTAAATTTTGGCACGGGGTTCCCCTAATATCCATACCAGACCTGAAGGGCCTTGTATGGAATTTAGGGGGACCCCCACGCAATTTTTTTTAAAATTTTGGTTCGGGGTTCCCCTTAATATTCATGCCAGACCCAAAGGGCCTGGTAATGTACTGTGGGGGGATCCCATGCCATTTTTTTCAATGACTTTTATGTATATTGCCGAGACCCAACAACTGATTACAGCCGCAAGTACTTTTAAATTACTTTTTTTCCTTTAGAAATGTCATTTTGCTCTCGGACTGTTGTAAACATGGGAAACATGCGCCACTTTACAGGCATACTATAGACAACCCCCAGGTACGAAATTTAAAGGAATATTTCACTTTTATTGTTTCACTTTAAGCATTATTAAATTAATGCTCCCGAAAAAATGGCCGTTTTTAAAACTTTTTTTTGCATTGATACATGTCCCCTGGGGCAGGACCCAGGTCCCCAAACACTTTTTTATGACAATAACTTGCATATTAACCTTTAAAATTAGCACTTTTGATTTCTCCCATAGACTTTTAAAGGGTGTTCCGTGGCTTTCGAATTTGCTGCGAACACTCCAAATTGTTCGCTGTTCGGCGAACAGGTGAACAGCCAATGTTCGAGTCGAACTCATGTTCAACCTGAACATAAAGCTCATCCCTAGTCCTGGCAATTGGCAGAGGAAAAGTGCTACATTGCATGTTGGGATACTGTATATAAAGCCAGAGTACATGTGCTCAGAGTTAGTTGAGCCGGGGAACAGAGTCCAGGAAGGAGGGGGCGGCTGCCCTCTCCTCCGTGGAGGTGGTCGTGTGGCCTTGGGTGTTTGATCCAAGGGCCTAGAGCCAGAGGGAAGCTGAACCCAGAGGTCCTGCAGAGCTGACTGGAAGGGAGACACCAGGAAGGATCTGATTCTGTCTACTGTGAGTACATATCTGTGTCTTTGGGGCCTGTAGAGTAAGGGCCGCCCCCTTCAGCTAGAAGAGTCAGTGGAGGGGTGTCAGTAAAGGAGATGCTAGAGAGTATCCTGAAGATAATGTAGTGCATCAAGTCTGCTGCTAGTGAGAGCAAGAAGACTTAATTCCTACATACAAGTGGCAGTATGGTTAAAGCAGTGTGACTGCTTCTGCTAATAATCCGGTGAGGTCAAGTTATAGTCGTCCTTATCCATTGTGCATAGTTCCAGTTGGAGTATCCCACTCATCCCTTCTCCCATCCAAGTTCCAAAATAAAATCAAAAAACACAAATACCCTGGACTGGTCACTGAGTAACAAGCAAGCGGGAGTAAGGGGTGGGACAAGTGGAAATCTCTAGTAACAAAGTGGAAACCCCTAGCAACCAAGTGGGAATCCTCAGCAACCAAGTGGGAACTATTAGCACCCAGCTGCTGGTAACTAGAGAGAGGCCTAAAAAGTCAACATTCAGCAAGCCCTACGGGGACAGTGCTACACAAGTACAGGAACATTCTTTAATTACCTAGCTATTGATGCCAAGGCATGCTTTAGCTCACCTAAAATGTTTTCCTTTTATCCTCAAAAATCTCTTTGCCCTTCCAGATTCTTCTGGGTCTTATTGAATTGATCACTCTAATGCTGCGTACACACGGTCAGATTTTCCGACGGGAAATGTTGGATGTGAGCTTGTTGTCGGAAAGTCCGACCGTGTGTGTGCTCCATCGAATATTTGCAGTCGGAATTTCTGCCAACAAATTTTTAATAGCAGGTTCTCAAATTTTCCGCCAACAAAACTTGTTGTCGGAAAGTCCGATCGTGTGTACACAAGTCCATCGCACAAAAGCTCATGCATGCTCAGAATCAAGCAGAAGGAGCGGCACTGGCTATTGAACTTCCTTTTTCTTGGCTCCTCGTACGTCTTGTATGTCACCGAGTTCTCACGTTCGGAATTTTTGGCCAACATTTGTGTGACCGTGTGTATGCAAGACAAGTTTGAGCCAACAACCTTCGAACAAAAATTACCGGTTTTGTTGTCGGAAAATCCGATCGTGTGTACGCGGCATTACTTCAGTAAGTGCCTATCATAGGTCTGTACTCCGAAACAGGTTGGATATTACTGAGCACTTGCCAATAATAGATTGTTGTTTAACTCCTGTTTTAAGTTTAACTTAAATGTTTGTGGTGCTTTCATCTTCTTTACTTGAAGATTATATCTCAAGGACCTAGTTTACAATAATGGCACACCAAAGAGGTGCCACTTCAAGCATCACCAGACCTATGAGCTATGACTGAGCACTGTTAAGTGTGAAACGCGTCAGCTTGTTTGTCCCATTTTTTGCTGTGGCTTGTATCTGTTGGACTTTTTACAAATAAAGGCTATATTCCGGAGTGCGGCTGTCCAGAATTTCCTTTTTGCCTTATGTTGCTATATGCTCCCCCGGCACCTGGTGTTCCAGTTCCGAGGAGAGTTCTATATCCACATTTCCACCTGGAGCGCTGATCCTCTTTCCATCACCAGACCTATTCTGGGCATTTACCAAAGTTAAGGTCCAGTACCCCAGCACAATATTTCTGTACTTATGCTATATAGGCAAGCATCTCCAAGACTGCATTTCCTTTCTGATATCTTACATAGTCCCATAATATTTGAATAAGTGTTTTTTTTTACTTTTTTTTCTTTAAGTTATCTTTTTTAATCTTTTTTAATAATTAGATTCATTAATAATACCACGTTACATTTAATCATATATTCCTCATGTTGTACTTCTGTGTTGATTATACTATTTTTATATAACTCACCATTTTGGATTTCTTTTCTTGCATTTTGGGATTCTTCTGGAGAAACACTGAAAAAAAGGACATGATACTGTATTTAACTACTAGGTATCCAAACTCATTTATGGATTGGGTGATTCATATGAGTGAAGAACAAAGGTTATAGCAATTCATGACATTAAAGTATACAATATATCAGGGGGAAAAAACATAAAAAATAATTATTCAGTACAATTCTGCAATCCTTGCACATCTTCCATCAGGGGCGTTGCTAGGTCTGCAAAATATCTGGTGCTAGAGCCCATAGCAGCGGTCACCAACCTTTTTGCATGCCCGCGGGGGGGGGGGGGGACTGGTGGTAAGCAATTTTTCACGGGCGATGGCTGGTGTTGGCACTTCAATCATCATGGCACCATGGTTGATATGGTGTCAGGGTGATTGAAGTGCATTATTTCTATTGTAACATTCTAATATATAATGAAGTGGTTCAACTCACCATACTGCAGAATCAGTGGGAGCCCTGGGAGTGTCACTTGCCACATCTCCTGCCACTAGATGCAGCGTGTCACTTGCCACCGTCGCCTGTCACCAGATGCAACGTGTTACTTCCCTCTTTCACCTGGCAGCAAATGTGGATTGTCACTTGCCACGTCACATGCCACCATTTGCAGATTGCCACGTCTCCTGCCACCCTTTGCAAATTGTCACATCTCTTACCACCATTTGCAGATTGTCACATCTCCTACCACCATTTGTAGATTGTCACTTGCTACGTCTCCTAGCTCCATTTGCAGATTGCCGCTTGCCATGTCTCTTTGCTCCATTTGCAGATTGCCACATCTCCTGCCACCATTTGCAGAATGTCACCGGCCACCAGATGTGGGTTGTCACTTGCCAACTGATGTGGATTGTCACTTGGCATGCCAGCCAGTGCCACCAAATGTGCATTGACGCTGCATTGGTGGCAGGCTGACAGCACTGGTCCATTTAATGAGAACAGGAGAGCAGTGATGCGGGACGGGCAGTAAGAGATGTTATCTTGCTGCTGCCCGCCACATCTTCGACATTGAAGCAAGGGGGTCTGGCTGCAAAGCGGAGCTCAATGATGACAGGAAGCACGTGACCTCCACTCCACCGTTCTGTGAGGGCGGAAGAGCGCTGATGTGTGGCGGGCAGTGGGAGATGATGTCATCTCTCTGCTGCTCACCACACCTCGCTCCCAAATTGAAGGGGCCCGACTGTGTAGAGCGCTGATGTGGAGCGGCCAGAGAGAGATATCATTTCTGCTCATCTGCCCGCTTGCTTCTCTCCTCTCCTCCGCCTCTCTTATGCAGCTAGCCCACCGCAGCAGCCGCAGCCCACTGGTTAGGCAGGGACCCTGCAGCAAAAGACTTGGGGCTATGGGCCCCAGATTCGGGGCTATAGCCCCAATAGCCAACCCCTAACAACGCCCCTGTCTTCCATCAAAATCCTTAAAGGGGTTGTAAATTCTCAGGGTTTTTCACCTTAATGCATTCCATGCATTAAGGTGAAAAAACTTCTGTGCTGCAGCAGCCCCCCTTTTTCTTACCTGAACCCATCCATTCCAGCGATGTGCACAAACCCTGCAGCTCCAGATGCTGTCTCGGGTCCTCATTGGATAGATTGATAGCAGCGGGAGCCATTTGCTCCCGCTGCTCTCAATAAAATATAGTGACATGGGAGCCGGGGCGGGGCCGAGTCCTGCTGTCTGTGTCAATGGATGCAGCAGCGGGACTCGGGAGAGCGCCCGTATGGGTGCCCCCAGGGAAAGTGGCTTTCTGTGGGGGTACCCAATGAAGAGGAGGAGCCAGGAGTGCTGGTGGGGCATCCTAGAAGAAGAGGATCGAGGCTGCTCTGTGTAAAACCCTTTCACAGAGCAGGTAAGTATGACAGGCTTGTTATTTTTTAGAAGAAAAAAAATGCAAACCTTTACAACCCCTTAATATAGATAGAAGGAAGAAAAAAAATCACTCACAAAGCCAGAAGACAGAAATCACTCAATTGGAGCCCAGATCCATTTCAGGAGACCCCAAAGACCATGGCCAGTGGTCAAGGTGGGCTGCAGAGCATTTAAGGTACCCAGAGCAGCTACAATAGATTTGAACAGCCAGTGTGATTCAGTGTGGCTTAAAGTATAAGTAAACCCTCCTATCATTTTCGGCCAAGGAAGCTGCCACCTTGGCCTCTGTGTAATCTACAACTGCCATGGAGCTGCACATGTGATCAGTTATGACACCAGCCATTGGATAGTTTGACAGTTTGGTTGAGAGCACAACCAATAGGTGTGTTACATTTCCAGCACATGCCGGAAATGAAACTGTTTTTGAAACGTTGTTAAATGGATGGATTTACTTTGACTTTAGGGCAGACCCAAGACAACCAAAGCAATGCATTTCGAGGGATAATTCCCTTTGCCAAACCTATTGGTGGATATGTTTGCAAGGGCTATATAGACAGGGAGGCAAAGCACGTATCTAGCATACCGTAATACTCTGAATCTTTCCTTTATTGTAACAGCATATATAGTCAGGGAATGTTGACAGGACTGGGCACACCCGGCTCTTCATTCCCCCTGACACCAAAGGTAATGCCCTGATCGGCGCCGTCCCATCTGTCTCCCGTGTGTAGGGGGGTCGATCGTCGTATTCTCATCCGTCTCTCATGGGTGGCGGGGTGGTTTGATCACTGCATTCACGTCTGTCACTGGGGGGGTGCAATTGCCACATGGGATGGGGAGGGGGGTGCAGGGGTTTGGTGCTAGTTTGCCACTCCCCAATATAGTAAGCACCGGCCGTCACTGACATCAAATATCTTATACAAGTTAAAAGCGGTATAGAACAAATACATCTTTGAACACTGAAAAACATACAGTATCTCACAAAAGTAAGTACACCCCTCACATTTTTGTAAATATTTTCTTCTATCTTTTCATGTGACAACACTGAAGAAATGACACTTGTCTACAATGTAAAGTAGTGAGTGTACAGCTTGTATAACAGTGTAAATTTGCTGTCCTCTCAAAATAACTCAACACACAGCCATTAATGTCTAAACCGCTGGCAACAAAAGTCAGTACACCCCTAAGTGAAAATGTCCAAATTGGCCCCAAAGTGTCAATATTTTGTGTGGCCACCATTATTTTTCAGCACTGCCTTAACCCTCTTGGGCATGGAGTTCACCAGAGCTTCACAGGTTGCCACTGGAGTCCTCTTCCACTCCTCCATGATGACATCACAGAGCTGGTGGATGTTAGAGATCTTGCCCCACAGATGATCAATAGGGTTTAGGTCTGGAGACATGCTTGGCCAGTCCATCACCTTTACCCTCAGCTTCTTTAGCCAGGCAGTGGTCATCTTGGAGGTGTTTTTGGGGTCGTTATCATGATGGAATACTGCTCTGCAGCCCAGTCTCCGAAGGGAGGGGATCATGCTCTGCTTCAGGATGTCACAGTACATGTTGGCATTCATGGTTCCCTCAATGAACTGTAACTCCCCAGTGCCGGCAGCCCCAGACCATGACACTCCCACCACCATGCTTGACTGTAGACAAGACACACTTGTCTTTGTACTCCTCACCTGGTTGCCACCACTTACGCTTGTCACCATCTGAACCAAATAAGTTTATCTTGGTCTCATCAGACCACAGGGCATGGTTCCAGTAATCCGTGTCCTTATTCTGCTTGTCTTCAGCAAACTGTTTGCAGGCTTTCCAACGCATAATCTTTAGAAGAGGCTTTCTTCTGGGATGACAGCTAGGCAGACCAATTTGATGCAGCGTGCGGCATATGGTCTGAGCACTGACAGGCTGTACCCCCACCCCTTCAACCTCTGCAGAAATTCTGGCAGCACTTATACGTTTATTTCCCTAAGACAACCTCTGGATATGATGCTGAGCACGTGCACACAACTTCTTTGGTTCACCATGGCGAGGCCTGTTCTGAGTGGAACCTGTCCTGTTATACTGCTATATGGTCTTGGCCACTGTTCTGCAGCTCAGTTTCAAGGTCTTGGCAATCTTCTTATAGCCTAGGCCATCTTTATGTAGTTCAACAATTCTTTTTTTCAGATTCTCAGAGAGTTCTCTTTGCCATGACATTCCATGTTGAACTTCCGGTGACCAGTACCAAATTTAACACACCTGCTCTCCGTTCACACTGGAGACCTTGTAACACTAACGAGTCACAAGACACCGCTGAGGGAAAATGGCTAATTGTGCCCAATTTGGACATTTTCACTTAGGGGTGTACTCACTTTTGTTGCCAGAAGTTTAGACATTAATGGCTGTGTGTTGAGTTATTTTGAGGGTCAGAAAATTTACACTGTTATACAAGCTGTACACTCACTACTTTACATTGTAGCAAAGTGTCATTTCTTCAGTGTTGTCACATGAAAAGATGTAATAAAATATTTACAAAAATGTGAGAGGTGTACTTACTTTTGTGAGATACTGTTCTATAAATTGCTGAGCGAATAGCCTTGAGTTTGGTACAGTAGTAGTTTAAAATCTCTATTTAACTAACCTAAAGAAAAAAAACATTTAAAATTACACCTAATGTAGGCTTCAGATGAGTGATTTCTGTCTTCTGGTTTTGCAAGTTATATTTTTTTTCATGATCCGTGCACGTTTTGCTTCTTTTTAGGTATTGTCAAAAAAAGTAATGGGGTGTTGGACACTGCAATTGTGGACATTTAACAAAGCAAACAATTTTTTTAAATATTGCACAGTGGGGAGAAGGTCTTTTTATGCTTCCCAAGTGCCGCATGCAAAAACTACAAATTGTATTAAACCGTGTGGAAAAAGTTGTCCAGTAGCAGGACAGGTTTAATGTTTCCCTAAAAAAAATAAGAGACTGCATATGACAAGGCAATGTATAAGTTGTCCAGAGGCAGGACAGTTTAACTGAGCAAGACTAGGTAGAAATGTACAAGAGACAAAGGGTACAGGTGATTGTTTTCATTCAAGAATTAAAGTTAAACCCCAGTCATAAAATTTGATCAAAGCCCATACAGTCAGGTCCATAAATATTGGGACATCGACACAATTCTAATCTTTTTGGCTCTATACACCATCACAATGGATTTGAAATGAAACAAACAAGATGCGCTTTAACTGCAGGCTTCCAGCTTTAATTTGAGGGTATTTACATCCAAATCAGGTGAACGGTGTAGGAATTACAGTGGTTTGTATATGTGCCTCCCACTTTTTAAGGGACCAAAAGTAATGGGACAGATTAACAATCATCCATCAAACTTTCACTTTTTAATACTTGGTTGCAAATCCTTTGCAGTCAATTACAGCCTGAAGTCTGGAACACATAGACATCACCAGACGCTGGGTTCCATCCCTGGTGATGCTCTGCCAGGCCTCTACTGCAACTGTCTTCAGTTTCCGCTTGTTCTTGTGGCATTTTCCCTTCAGTTTTGTCTTCAGCAAGTGAAATGCATGTTCAATCGGATTCAGGTTAGGTGATTGACTTGCATAACATTCCACTTCTTTCCCTTAAAAAACTCTTTGGTGTCTTTTGCAGTATGCTTCGGGTCATTGTCACTGTGAAGCGCTGTCCAATGAGTTCTGAAGCATTTTGCTGAATATGAGCAGATAATATTGTCCGAAACACTTCAGAATTCATCCTGCTGCTTTTGTCAGCAGTCACATCATCAATAAATACAAGAGAACCAGTTCCATTGGCAGCCATACATGCCCACGCCATGACACTACCACCACCATGCTTCACTGATGAGGTGGTATGCTTTGGATCATGAGCAGTTCCTTTCCTTCTCCATACTTCTTCTCTTCCCATCACTCTGGTACAAGTTGATCTTGGTCTCATCTGTCCATAGGATGTTGTTCCATAACTGTGAAGGCTTTTTTAGATGTTGTTTGGCAAACTCTAATCTGGCCTTCCTGTTTTTGAGGCTCACCAGTGGTTTACATCTTGTGGTGAACCCTCTGTATTCACTCTGGTGAAGTCTTCTCTTGATTGTTGACTTTGACACACATACACTTACCTCCTGGAGAGTGTTCTTGATCTGGCCAACTGTTGTGAAGAAGGTTTTCTTCAACAGGGAAAGAATTCTTCGGTCATCCACCACAGTTGTTTTCCGTGGTCTTCTGGGTCTTTTGATGTAGCTGAGCTCACCGGTGCGTTCTTTCTTTTTAAGTATGTTCCAAACAGTTGATTTGGCCACACCTAATGTTTTTGCTATCTCTCTGATGGGTTTGTTTTGTTTTTTCAGCCTAATGATGGCTTGCTTCACTGATAGTGACAGCTCTTTGGATCTCATATTGAGAGTTGACAGCAACAGATTCCAAATGCAAATAGCACACTTGAAATGAACCCTGGACCTTTTATCTGCTCCTTGTAAATGGGATAATGAGGGAATAACACACACCTGGCCATGGAACAGCTGAGCAGCCAATTGTCCCATTACTTTTTGTCCCTTATAAAGTGGGAGGCACATATACAAACTGTTGTAATTCCTACACCGTTCACCTGATTTGGATGTAAATACCCTCAAATTAAAGCTGAAAGTCTGCAGTTAAAGCACATTTTGTTAGTTTCATTTCAAATCCATTGTGGTGGTGTATAGAGCCAAAAAGATTAGAATTGTGTCAATGTCCCAATATTTATGGAACTGACTGTATATCTGTAGTGTTTACTTATCTCTCTCCAAAGCTCTAAGTGTTGTTTCTCTCTGGTGCTTTGTTGCTCTGTTATCGGCATGAGTCACTTCTGAGAAGAGATACATTTGTGTGGGAGGTGGGGGGGGGGAGCTCAGCAGACAGCTTGTCTTTTCTGAACACAGTTCTTCTGCTGTGTGTGGAGGGGGTGTATACCATTCCTCCAATCAGCTCTCACACACTGTAACTGCAGTCTCTCTGCCCCCTCCTCTGTGCTGCTGACAGATGAAGTAGCTTTTTAACACAATCTGACTTTTTAAAGGGTAAGGTAAGGGAAGACAGCAGATATACATGTAAAACTTATGTAAGGAGATTTGTTTCCTCTCTCTGTATCATCTGAGGCTGTTCACTTCACTGGGTATATGTGAGGGTTTACATCCATTTTGAACACAAATTTTAAAAAAGATTAAAAATTGGCCAGCAGTAAGCCTTTATAGACAGGAATACAAAACCTTTACCAGATAAATCAGCTCTCATAAGTGTAATTCATCTTGATACTTAGACATTTGCCTGGAGTTTCGTGGTAACACAGAGTAACTATGTTATGATCTTGAACTCACTCACCTGTGTGCAGTGTTTTCAGAAGATGTATGCTCTTCATCAGAAAAATCGACATCAAGTACATCTAATGCCTTTTCCGTATCTATTTCACTGTCACTATCAATGTGGTCCTTGACATTTTGCAGGGGTTCTATCTGCGATGAGGTGTTAAGGTCAGGTTCAGCTTTGGATTCCTGGGGGGAGGAGTCACATTGTGGGTGTAGAACGCTCTCTTGTGGACTTGCTTTGAATGTGTCAGTGTTGCTTTGCTGACATGGAACATCTT
This sequence comes from Lithobates septentrionalis, assembly GCA_037952835.1. NCBI lineage: Eukaryota > Metazoa > Chordata > Amphibia > Anura > Ranidae > Lithobates > Lithobates septentrionalis. The sequence goes on along the minus strand of JBBDGP010002343.1, from coordinate 1,442,854 downwards.
CAGATTTCTCTTTTTGATTTTCTTCACTAGTGTGGTACTGTGATGTGACTCCGGAGTCATCAGGAATTGGGTCACATGGTGGGATGTTGCATTCTTCCATTTCATCATCTGGAGTTTGATGGAATATGCCCTATAACATCAAGATTTTGGTTAAGTTTAGGAAAGGGCTAAACACCCTCCCACCCCACATTTCCCCTGTACGGGAGTTCTGCTGCGAACCAAACAGGGGAAATGTTCTAACCCGAACAGTGAACCCCATTGAAGTCTATGGGAGCTGAACAGGAAAAATCAAATGTGCCCATTTTGAAGGCTTAAATGCAAGTAAATGGCTATAAAAGGGGTATGGGGGTCTGAGTACTGCCCTGGGGCCATGTCACATGACATCAAGAGGGGGCAGGGCCACCTGGTTACGTCACCGGGTGGCCCCGCTCTTGCCTATAGAAGAGGTGTCAAAGGGAAGCGAGCGCATACGGTGGGTAGCCTCCAATGGAGGCGGAGCATTTTAATTTTTTCCTATTTTTCAGGTCCGTTGGGTGGCGTGATTGACGGTGGATTACATCGCGGGACACTCTTTTTTTTAATAAAGGATTTGTCAAAAACTGTCTCTTGTGGTTTTTACTTTTTGACACTTTTTTGGTGAATGGGTAGGGGTACGATGTACCCGATACCCGGTCACATGGGGGGCAAGATCTGGGGACCCCCTTGTTAAAGGGGGCTTCCAGATTCCAGCAAGCCCCCAACCTGTAGATCCCAAAAACCACAGCCCAGGGTTGTCATGAAGAGGCCCTTGTACCCATCAACATGATGACAAGGTGCTTTGGGGGGGACGCAGAGCCCCCTTGCCTCAAAGCACCCACCCCCCCATGTTGAGGGCATGTGGCCTCACTCCGGTGGCGCTCACTCCCCCTCCCCCTATCCTGACCTGCCAGGTTGCATGCTCGGATAAGGGTCTGGATTGGATTTTGGGGGGGAACCCACAACATTTTTTTCTTTATTTTGTAGTAGCCAGGTGCTGGAAATTGTAACCACGAATCATTTTTTTCTTTAGAAATGTCAGTTTTGCTGCAGCATGTTCTGTATATGCTACAAATGTGCCACTTTACAGGCACATTAAGCCCCCCCCCCCCCCCCGGCACGATATTTAAAGGAATTTTTCATTTTCATTGTTGCACTTTAAGCCTCATTAAAATCACGGCTCCTGAAAAAAAACTATAGTTTAAAAAAATAAAAATTAATTTTTGATACATGTCCTCCAGGGCCGTACCCAGACCCCCATACCACTTTTATGGCCAATTACTTGCATATAATGCCATTTTTTTCTTTCTTTTTTTGTTACTCAACTGTCAGCGGGGAAACCCAGTGACAGCAGATGACTCCTCGGTTGTTAAGGACGTGACGGCCAGCTTCCTGGCCTCGTTCCTTAACAACCACTGCACCCTGATTGGGCAAAGCTTTGTGCTCATTGCATTGCAGGTTGTTCCTTGGGGTGAACACCCTGCAAATTTGGGTGTTCAGCGAATGGTCGAAAAGACAAATGTTCGACCCGAACTCATGCTCGGGCTGAACCATTCACCCACACCTAGTTAAGATATAAACCATTTAAAGTCAAACATACTAGCCATTGATACAAAATGACTACATTAACCCTTTCACTGCCAGGTCCATACATCATATAGACCTGACAGTGGGGGGGGGGGGTTACACACATTTCCAGTGGCTACAGCCACCAGGATTGTGTGTAAATCTTACAAGCAGATTCCTGCCTGTCAGATGGAAGCATTCGGGCACTATCACTCAATTGCTTCCACACCCTCCCCCAAAAGTGCCCCCACATACCCCCACCCCCACCATGTATCCCAAGCTCTGCTTGCCCATCTGCAGGCTGGAAATTGACATAGTGGCTGGAGCTGAGCAGAGAAACGCCTGCTCTCCACTAGAAATGTGCAGAACGGGAAAATTTGTTTAGTTTTGGATAGATTTGTTATGTTACTAATTTCATTTTGTTGAATCAGGCAAAAAATTATTGACCAATTCAAATTCTGTGTGAAGAATAAATGGTTGTTAAAGAGTTGGACAGAAAGCCAGCCGCTGCATCCTTAACAATCGATGGCTCACTAGCTGTCAACGGGTTTGCCCGCTGATAACTGAATGTAAATAGACGTTCCAGCATCCATACCAGGCCCTTCGTGTCTGATATGAATTTTAAGGGGAACCCCAAGGCAAAATTTTAAAAATCCATACGGGACCCTTATCCGAGCATGCAGCCCAGCAGACTAGGAAAGGGGGGGAGGAGCGGGCACATTGGGGGGGGGGTGAATGAGTGTGAATGAATCGATAAGGGGACATGCTGATTCAATTATGTCAAAAGCAAGTGGGGTCACCAGGTGATGTCATCAGGTTGCCCCGCCCCTTATTTATTTAGGAAATGTCAGACAGTAGGGCTGTCAGAGGGTGGGAGACTTCATCGGCACAGAGCTCTTTTTTTTCTTTTATTTGAGGTCGGTAGCCGGCATTCATCATGATTGACGTTGGATCTACTTTGAGGGACATTTATTTATTTATTTATTTTTATTTAGTAAAGGACTTGTTAAAAACTGCCTCCTGTCTTTTTTTACTCTGCACTTTTTTTTTGGTGAATGAGTAGGGGTACTATGTACCCCTACTCATTCATAAAGGGGGGTGGGATCTGGGGACCCCCTTGTTAAAGGGGGCATCCAGTTTCTGATAAGTCACCTCAGCACCCCCACAGGGTTGTGGGGTTGTGGAGAAGAGCCCCTTGTCCCCATCAACATGGGGACAAGGTATTTGGGGGAGGCAGAGCCCCTCCTGCCCCAAAGCACCCCCCATTGGGAACATGTGGCCTGGTATTGTTCAGGAGGGGGCAGTCACTTGTCCCCCCCCCCTTTCCTGGCCTGCCAGGCTTCATGCTCAGATAAGGATTTAGTATGGATTTTGTGGGGGACCCCACACCATTTTTAAACACAAAAATTGGCGTGGGGTTCCCCTTAAAATCAATTCCAGACCCAAAGGGCCTGGTATGAATTGGGGGGACCCCACGCTGTTTTTTTTCTGAATCTTTACTTGCTGGCAATTCTGAGTCATCAGTTGTTAAGGACAGACGCGGTGGCTGGCTTCCTGGCCCACACCTTAACAATCAGCTATTCTTCACACAGAATTTAAATTGGTCGCTTATTTTTTGACGAATCCGCATTTCAACCATTCAGAAAATTTAGAATTCGTTAGAAAACGAATATACCAAACAAATTTCAACTAAATGTATAGAGTTTATGAGACAGACTGCTTGTAAGTACTGGAGATTGCAGCCCATCGGTTTTTTTCCCATCCATACGGTTTGGGGAAAGTAACACAGGGACCTGAACTGACGTTTTACAGTAATGCTGCGTACACACGACCGGACTTTCTGGCAGAAAAGGTCCGACAGAATCATTCCATCGGATATTCCGATCGTGTGTGGGCTTCATTGGACTTTCTCTTTCGAAAATTCTGACTGACCTAGAAATAGAACACGTTTTAAATCTTTCCGAATCAATTCCTATCTGGAAAACCGCTCGTCTGTATGCTATTCCGACGGACCAAAAACAACGCAAGTGCAGCTATTGGCTACTGGATATTGAACTTCCTTTTTCTAGTCCCATCGTACGCCATCGCGTTCTAAAAGATCGGACTTTGGTGTGATTGTGTGTGGGCAAGTCCATTTCAGTGGAACTCCGTCTGAAAAACCGAGTTTATTCTGACAGAAAAAACGGTCGTGTGTACGCGGCATAAGGGTTCATAAACACTTGAGCTCAAAAATGCTGCTTTTACGAGCATTGGAGCTTATTTTTCTGCCTCCAAGGCCCCTTCTGCATGGACAGACTGATTGGGTCCACCTGTTAGTTTTTCAAGCTGACCCGATTGGATATTCCATTGCTCGCTATGGAGCGGCAGATTTCAATTGACATGTGCCCGTTGACACCCAAAAACATCCAATCCTGTCTGCTAAAAACAGACAGATGGGGATCTGATGCTTGTCCTAGGTCTGCCAATGGGCACGTGAAGCCCGAGGGAGTGGGACGGTATGTTGCGACAACTCTCATCACTTTTATTTGTGAAAACAGACAGCTGGCTTAACTAACATACACACACTCTGAGTGGCCACAGCTGCCGGGGACGTGTTTAAAAAAGCCCCTGATCTCAGCCCGGCTTTAAAGTGGTTAACAAAATGCTGGAAGAGTGCAGTGCTGTTACAAAAGCTGAAGGGCATTACATAGTACTCAATAGTGACTATCCTGGGTATTAAATTCAGTCTTCCATTTGTTTCCTCAAATTAAATTGTATATAGACACCCACCCCTGCCGGTGCTGTCACCAGGTGTACGGTCTTGTCCCGTTTTACGGATGAGGTGGGGTGAATAGATTTTTGCAGACATAGGTTTCATCTAACTAAACAATTTTCATGTTTTTCAAAATTGTATATGTCCCTGTCCATGATAGATATCTGTGTAGGAAATTCATCCATGGTCCCCTTTATCACTGGCATTCAATATTTACCTCACTGTGTGTCTGATCACTCCCCCCTGGTGACTTGGTTTTTATTTTTCCACTTTGTTTTCCTTTTTTTTTCCTTTTTTCGCTTTTATTTTATTTTTCACATTTTTTCTTTGACTTGGCCTTTTTTCTTTTGTTCTAGTTTGGATTCCATTTGGTTTCTCTTTATTGTGTTTGTTCTCAGTCCAGCTTTGTTCTCACATTTATTTTCTGCTAGTTTGGTCTTGAATAGGTTATACTGTATTTTTCTACATTGAGCCTGTTACTTTCTTCACATTCACAGCACTTTGTAACCTCCACCATCTGGCACTGTGTTTACATCTGGGCAGCGGGGGCCACCTGACGTCATAGGTTGCCATGGCATCAGTTGCCCCACCACCTGGCATCCTCCCATTGCTTGGCTATGGTCACATGTGCTGCCAACGTGGTTCACTCTGATTGGATGGAAGTGGGCTTGCCTGGCAACAGCAATGCCAGGCTGCACCAGTTGTGACTATTGATCTGGTGAATCTGCAGATGTGCCCTGATAATTCCTTAATATGAATACAGGGATATACTCTTTGGGGGTATGACACGCCCCCCCATGCTCTCTTCCATTAATATGAGGATGTTTAAGCAGAACTCACCATATTGGAGTGTTGAATATAAAATTTAAATTTAAATGAAGTATGTCCAACTAAAGGCAGGGCCAGAGACGATAGGGCGACTGCTGTACTGTCTTTCCTCACTGAAGAGTTGTTTAGTACATCTTTATTGGATTTAAATTTCTCTCATACCTCAGACGCCCTCCACCCTATGCCCAGAATTTATTCATTTTAACCTGGTCACTGTGTGTCTTCTGTGGCCGCGCAGGGCTCCTTTCCTTTGGGTCGAGTGGTCCCCCCTGGCAATGGTTTCTCCCGGGAAGTTTGGCGTGTCTTACGCATTTTATGACTGATTCATATATCCCCTGATGAAGCTATTAGGCGAAACATGTCGGACTATTATACGAATATGAAACTCTTGTTTAAGCTGAACATTCGCCATATGACCACCTTCATCATGAAATGTTGAATACTTGTGAACGAATTGGCCCTGTATTGTTTTAACTTTATTCTCATTAAAATTATATACTTTTTTTTAAATATATGGTTTCCATTATTATCTGTAAGCATCGCGACAATCCCCCTTCTCCTTTCCCATTTCATACAATTGAATATAAAATGTTATAGGAGATGTTAATTTTGGCGGAATGATGATGACATATAACGATAGTGGGAGGGGGCGTCATTTTTGTGCTATGTTTCGATTAGTGGATAGGACTTCCAAATATTGTCATATCACTGTACTTTATCACGTGCCTGATGAAGGGGTCCTGCGTGGCTCCAAAACGTTGCAATCGGTCATTTGTGATTTGGTCTTTCTGCAGGAAAAGCTTTGGACAACATTTGATAATCCATTGGTGTGCTGGTGAATATATCCATTGATCTGTCATGTGACAAATGCACTGCAAGTGCACCATAAAGCACGGTAAAAAACGCACCACACTTCATTCTAAAATAGTTCTGGAGCTTCTTTGGGAGCGTATATCATGCAAAGGGTAGCCCATTCCGGTAAATAGGCTGCCCTATGCGTGGCGAGCGGAAATGCTCCAAAGCGCCCCCCAAAAACCGTGTGTGGGAACATGAGTTCCTGCTATGCAGAGATGTGAATGAAGCCTGACATCCAAGTGTCTCCATCCACTCCCTCCTATGTACTTGTAGAAAACTGACCATATACTATCCAATCTCTGTGCAATTTTCTTTAACAAAACTGTGGAATAGGAGGACCTACCTGAAAAATCCATTCAATTTGTATCAAATTAGACAGGACCTTGCACTACATGGCTGATGGTAGATCTAAAGGAGATTGTACTTGGATTGTACCATGTATGGCCACCTTAACAACTTGCCAGCCACGCTATAGCCAAAAGATGGCTACAGTATGGTCGTCCAGTTCTGGGAGGGGGTCTATGGATTTAAAGCATTGCTTATAGAAAAATTTAGGGTACTGAAGTTTGGTGCCTTTTTGACATGCTTGACATGTTGGTTATCTATTTATTCAGCACAACCTCATCTTTTATATTTGACCAATAATTGGGTAAGTTATTGCATTTGTGTGCTCTGAAATGAACTTTAATTAATATTTTTACAAAACTTTTGTGTTCCCCAAACCGTTATGGGTGACTTAAATTTAGACAAATATTTTATTCTCTAAGGTGTCTGCTTTTAACAAATATTATAATGTTAGGGGGGTGGGGGTGGGGTGGGGGTTTATGTAACCTTTTGGACTAAAATGATTTTGAGTATTTTTTATTTATTTATTATAATTCTTTATTTATTCAAAAGAACTGTGCATCCATCAAAACAATATACCACATAATAAATTGATTTAACTTTATTGCTATTACAAGCCCTTTGTGACAGCATTGGGCAGGTGACAGGTACTCTTTATGGAGACAGAGGGGGTTTAATACACAACAATATCTCCTCTGCCCTGCAAAGCATCTATCTGAGCAGAGAGCTGATTGGATACATGCCTCCCTGTCTGTATCAGAATGTGGCTCTGAAACCAGAAGTAACAAGATCATTATTGATTCCGGGTTCATTCTGTGCAGAGGAGATCAAAGAATGGATGTCCTTTGGTCTCCTCCCACTCTCCATTTTGAAGCCTCTGATGTGGTCCTCGGCTCCTGGTAAGAGCAGGAGAGCCCGGGAACTGTGACGCCCGCTCTGTGAAATGATTGGTGGCATTAGAGCCACAGGATCACTTTCAGCCGGGAGCAAGCTGAGGAAAACAAGCACAAGCTGATGGCTGATATTGCTTAACCCTTCACTCTTTGGACCTACTACATACATCCAAAGAGCTGAACTGGTTAAACAGCATTTTTTTTCTTTGCAACTGTCAGTGTTGTTGTAGTAGGTTGTATACAATGTAGATGAGCCACTTCACAGGCAGGGGCAAGGCAGCCCGCCCCCCCTCATCACACAATGAAGACTGATGCATGTGCCACAGTGTCAGCTTTTCTCCTGAGCTCAGTGAGGGGGGAGGGGGAAGAGGGGGATCACTGCAACCTGTCAATGATCTCTGGGTAGCTGATGATTTTACCGTTCTGCTACACACAGATCACACAGACTGCTGCCATCCCACACCAGTGCACCAAGCACTTTCTGTCCCTGTCCACAGTCGACATCTGTACTAGTGTCTCATCAACATCTGTCACAGTGTACAGTGCACAAAAACATCTTTTACTGTGTGCCAAATAATTGTGGGTAAAAAATTACAGCTTCAAAAAACTCGCCATGCCTCCTACTAAATACCTTGGAATGTCTACTTTCCAAAAAGGGGTCATTTGGGGGATATTTGTACTGTCCTGACATGTTAGGGCCTCCAGAATGGAGAAGGCCATCAGTACATCAGGTGAGATCAATTTACAATGATTGGCACCATAGCTTGTAGACTCTATAACCTTCACACAAACCAAATAATATCCACTAATTTGGGTTATTGTTACCAAAGAAATGTAGCAGTATACATTTTGGTCACAATTTATGAAAAAAAAAAAAAACCCAATGGTGATTTTATAAAGTTTTATAATAATTTTATATTTTACAAAACTAAGAAAAACATGTTTTTTTTTTCAAAATCTTTTTTTGTTTATAGTGCAAAAAATAAAAAACGCAGAGGTGATGAAATACCATCAAATGAAAGCTCTATTTGATTGATAAAAAATTAAAACAATTTCATATGGGTACAGTGTTGCATGACTGAGCAATTGTCATTTAAAGTGCCCAATATTGATGGTGGTTAAAAAGCTGCACCTCACCAAAGGGTTTTTTTATACATGTTTTTTAATTTGTTACATGTTCCCCAGAGCCGTTCCCAGCCCCCCCATGCCCTTAGTTTGATAATCCCTAGCTTATTAGCCTAAAATATGGCCATTACTGTTTTTCATTTTTTTTACTTAAGGCCTGTACACACGATATGAAAATCAGAAAAAAAATTTCGTCCGATTAACGATCTGCCGATTTTCGGATCGTTAGTACGGTGCTTTCGACAGCCGATTTTGCTTTTTCGTCTGACAAAAGCTGTATGTGCAGGCTATAAAATTTTTGTAGGATTTGAACTCAACGTCCGATTTTGGTTTAACCACTTAAGGACCGGGCCTATTTTTCAAACTTGTTGTTTACAATTTAAAATCTTTTTTTTTTTGCTAGAAAATTACTTAGAACCCACAAACATTATAAATTTTTTTCTAACACCCTAAAGAATAACATGGCGGTTGTTTCAATATTTTATGTTACACTGTATTTGCGCAGCGGTCTTACAAGCGTACTTTTTTTGAAAAAAAATACACTTCTTGAATTAAAAAATAAGACAGCAGTAAAGTTAGCCCAAATTTTTTTAAATTGTAAAAGATAATGTTACGCCAAGTAAATTGATACCCAACATGTCACGCTTCAAAATTGCGCCCGCTCGTAGAATGGCGACAAACTTTTACCCTTAAAAATCTCCATAGGTGATGTTTATAAAATGCTACAGGTTGCATGTTTTGAGTTACAGAGGAGGTCTAGAACTAGAATTATTGCTCTCGCTCTACCGATCGCGGCGATACCTCACATGTGTGGTTTGAACACCGTTTTCATATGCGGGCGCTACTCACGTATGCATTCGCTTCTGCACACAAGCTCGGCGGGGCGGGGCGCGTTAAAGATTTTAATTTTTTTATTCTTATTTATTTTACTTTTTATTTTTTATTTTTACTGTGAACATCCCTTGTAATAGAAAAAAAGCATGACAGGACCTCTTAATTATGAAATATGGGGTCAAAAAGACCTCACATCTCATATTTACTCTAAAATGCAGTAAATGTCGTTTGAAAAAATCAATTAAAAAAAGTCCCTTTAAGAGCTATGGGCGTAAGTGAAGTTTTGACGTCGCTTCCGACCTGCAATGATATGGAGAGGAGTGGGGCCCATCTTCCCCTCACTCAGCTCCATATCACAGAGGAGAGAGGACGCGATCACCTCCGCCGCTGCCGGTGGCTCCGGTAAGTGGCGGAGGGCACCGGAGTGAGGCGGGAGCCCCCTCCCACCACCGATAAAAGTGATCTTGCGGCCAATCTGCCTCTGAGACTATTTTTATCTTAAACCGGACCGCCCGCTGAAGAAGAGGAAACCGGGGTTATGGTAGCTAGCTGCTGCCATAATAACGATATCCCTCTTCAAAGAGCCGACGTGTAACGACGGCGGGCGGTCCGTAAATGGTACAGTACAGTTTTCGTCTGAAAAAAATCGGAAGCGCAAGACTGAAAGAAATGAAAGAATACATACAAAACTATTCCACGCATTACGTCACTTCTGAAGTTGTATTCTGTCATATGAAAATTTTTGTATGGTGAGTAACCTGTTCACTTTTGACATGAGACTCGCATGCAACAAAAAACGGACGAACGGTTGTCCAAAAATCTGACCGTGTGTACGAGGCTTTACATGCAGCTTAGTTGATTTAGTTATGTTTGCTGAACCTGCCTCAAATTAAACCCAGGTAAGTTTAACCACTCTCTGTTAAAGAATGAGGGCTACAGCACAGGCTTCTAGTGCCGGGAGGGCGTAAATAGATGTCCTCCTGTGATCGCGCTACTTGAGCGCCCCCCCCCTGGGGCGTGTGGGTGGCGCGTTCTCTGATCATGAGTCCTTAGGACTCAGTTGATCATAGAACAGGGTAAAGGGCCAATCACAGTGGGCCCTTAAGCACCTGATCAGCTATCAGCCAATGACAGCTGATCACAGAAGTGAACAGAAGCCGGTTATCTGCTTTTTTTCTCCTCACAATTAGCGTGAGGAGAAATAAAAGCCAGTAACCGGCTTCTGTTGCAGGACATTGGTCCTGATCTGTGCCACCCAGTGCTACCTATCAGTGCCCACAAGTGCTTCCAATCAGTGCCCATCAGTGCCTCATCATCAGTGCCACCTACCAGTGCTGCCTACCAGTGCCTATCAGTGCTGCTTATCAGTGCCCGATCAGTGTCACCTATCATTGCCACCTCTCAGTGCCCTTCAGTGTTGCCTATCACTGCCCATCAGTGCAACCTATCAGTGCACATCAGTGCCGCCTATCAATGTGACCTCTAAGTTCCATTCAGTGTTGCCTATCAGTGCCCATCAGTGCTGCCTATTAGTGCCTATTAGGGATGAGCCGAACACACCCCGGTTCGGTTCGCACCAGAACCTGCGAACGGACCGAAAGTTCGCACGAACGTTAGAACCCCATTGACGTCTATGGGACTCGAACGTTCGAAATCAAAAGGGCTCATTTTAAAGGCTAATTTGCATGGTATTGTCCTAAAAAGGGTTTGGGGACCCGGGTCCTACCCCAGGGGACATGTATCAATGCAAAAAAACTTTTAAAAACGGCCGTTTTTTCGGGAGCAGTGATTTTAATGATGCTTAAAGTAAAAAAAAAAAAAAAGTGAAATATTCCTTTAAATATCGTACCTGGGGGGTGTCTATAGTATGCCTGTAAAGGGGCGCATGTTTCCCGTGTTTAGAACAGTCCCTGCACCAAATGTCATTTTTAAAGGAAAAAATCTCATTTAAAACTGCTTGCGGGTTTAATGTAATGTCGGGTCCTGGCAATATGAATGAAAATCAGTGAGACAAACACCATGGGTACCCCCCAGTCCATTACCAGGCCCTTTGGGTCTTGTATGGATATTAAGGGGAACCCCGCACCCAAATTAAAAAAAGGAAAGGTGTGGGGCACCAGGCCCTCTGAACAGCAGTATATAGGCGGTGCAAACAAGACAGGGACTGTAGGTTTGTTAGGTAGAATCTGTTTGTAATTTTGAACGGGTACATTTTTAACGTGTTTAGCTCCAGCCAAAAAATCTTTTTTGAGCTTTTTGGAAAACATAGGGAAGGGTTATCACCCCTGTGACATTTGTTTTGCTGTCTTTCCTCCTCTTCAGAAGATTTCACCTCACTTTTGTCCCAATGATAAATGTTTTTTGAAAATTTGGGGTTTTTTGTGCAACAAGGATTGGAAAGCATCAGTGGAAAGGAGAAATGTTTTTCCCATATTAACTCTTACAGGAGAGAATTTCCCTTCCTAGGGGTAGATTTCATCTCACTTCCTGTTGTCTCCTTCCGTTTGCAAGTAGGAGTCGTTTGTAAGTTAGATGTTTGAAAGTAGGGGCCTGCCCTATATACTCAGCAGAAATTTGGGCCTTAGGTGTTGTTGTGGCCACAACACTGTAAGCCCTCACAGGGCCCTGCTGTGAAATATTAGATCAAGAATTGTAATTACATGCCCCTGTTGAACAGGAGCTGAAAAATTAGGCCTTAGGCACTGGTGCTGGTGCCACAACACTGCAACCCCTCACAGACACTCTAGTTGGTACGCAGGAATGAGCCCTGCTGCAAAGTATTGCATCAAAAATTGTAATTACACGCCCCTGTTAAACAGGGGCAGAAAAATTGGGCCTTAGGCACTGGTGCTGGTGCCACAACACTGCAACCCCTCACAGACACTCTAGTTGGTACGCAGGAACGAGCCCTGCTGCAAAGTATTGCATCAAAAATTGTAATTACACGCCCCTGTTAAACAGGGGCAGAAAAATTGGGCCTTAGGCACTGGTGCTGGTGCCACAACACTGCAACCCCTCACAGACACTCTAGTTGGAACGCAGGAACGAGCCCTGCTGCAAAGTATTGCATCAAAAATTGTAATTACACGCCCCTGTTAAACAGGGGCTGAAAAATTGTGCCTTAGGCACTGGTGGTGGCGCCCAGAACCAAAAATGTTCTTACAAGCTATCAGCGTGATGATTGAGGAGGAAGAGGATAATTACTCAGGGATAGTCACTCAGCATCAGCATAGGCAGTCTTTGAAGGGATCTGAGATTTCAAAAAAAATTATTCGGTTACATCAGCATCAGGTGCTTGGTAGCTGGTGGTGATCCAAGACTGATTCATTTTTATGAAGGTCAGTCGATCGACCGAGTCGGTGGACAGACGCACCCTGTGATCGGTTACCACGCCTCCAGCAGCACTGAATGTGCGTTCCGAAAGAACGCTGGATGCAGGACAGGCCAGTAGCTCAATTGCATACTGTGCAAGCTCTGGCCAGTGATCCATCCTCAAGACCCAGTAACCCAGAGGATTTTCGGTGGGAAAGGTGTCCAAATCTGATCTTGCCCCTAGGTATTCTTGCACCATGTAAAACAGACGCTGGCGATGGTTGCTGGAACCGATCATACCTTGGGGCTGCGGACCAAAAAATTGTCTGAACGCATCGGTCAGACGGCCACCTTCTCCACCGCTCCTTCTTTGACTGACCGAAGCCTCATCAACATGTTGTCCAGAAACAGGAGTTTGTAACCTCCCAGTCTCTGGGAACGCGTTGCACAGACCTTTCTGCAAGGCCTCCCGAAGATGTTTCATCCTCTGCTCCCTCTGCGATGGCAAGATAAGGTCTGCAACCTTACCCTTGTAACGTGGATCAAGGAGGGTTGCCAGCCAGTATTGGTCCTTCTCCTTGATACCACGAATACGAGGATCCTTACGCAGGCTTTGCAGGATCAGGGAGGCCATGCAGCGTAGGTTTGCTGAGGCATTCCGTCCGGAGTCCTCTGGGTCACTAAGGGCGACATGGTCCGCAGCCACCTCCTCCCAGCCACGTACAAGTCCATGTGTTTCTTGGGACTGATCCCTTAAAGACTGCTGCTGATGCTGAGTGCCAGGCTCCACCTCCATACTGACACAATCTTCCTCCTCCTCCTCCTCCTTGTCCTCGTCCTCTTCCTGTGTGATCGGCGGGCACGCAGGAACACTGTCTGGATAAAGGGGGCTTTGAGAGCTAAGGAAGTGCTCCTCTTCCTGCCTCTGTTCTGCCTCAAGTGCCCTGTCCATTATTCCACGCAGCGTGTGCTCCAACAGGTGGACAAGGGGGACAGTGTCACTGATGCATGCACTGTCACTGCTCACCATCCTCGTGGCCTCCTCAAATGGTGACAGGACAGTGCATGCATCCCTGATCATGGCCCACTGGCGTGGGGAAAAAAACCAAGCTCCCCTGACCCTGTCCTGGTGCCATAGTCGCACAGGTACTCATTGATGGCCCTCTGCTGCGTGTGCAGCCGCTGCAGCATGGCCAATGTTGAGTTCCACCTGGTGGGCATGTCACAGATTAGGCGGTTCTTGGGCAGGTTAAACTCCTTTTGGAGGTCCGTCAGCCGAGCACTGGCATTATATGACCGGCGGAAATGCACACAGACTTTCCTGGCCTGCCTCAGGACATCCTGTAAGCCCGGGTACCTGCCCAAGAACCGCTGCACCACCGAGTTAAGGACGTGAGCCAAACAGGGCACATGGGTAATTTTTCCCTGTCGGAGGGCAGAGAGGAGGTTGGTGCCATTGTCGCAAACCACCATTCCTGCCTTAAGTTGGCGTGGCGTCAGCCACCTCTGAACCTGCCCCTGCAGAGCTGACAGAACCTCTGCCCCAGTGTGGCTCCTGTCCCCCAAACACACCAGCTCAAGCACCGCATGGCATCTTTTGGCCTGCGTACTTGCGTAGCCCCTTGAATGACTACGGAGCACCGCTGGTTCCGAGGACAAAGCACAGGAAGAGGCCATGGAGGAAGAAGAAGAGGAGGGGGTGGAGGAGAGAGGTGTGTCACAATCATTAGCATTTTGGAGGCGTGGTGGCGGAACAACCTCCAACACTACTGCACCTTGTCCTGCATCCTTCCCAGCTGCCAGCAGAGTCACCCAATGCGCCGTGAAACTTAGGTAACGTCCCTGTCCATGCCTGCTGGACCACGAGTCAGCGGTAATATGCACCTTACCGCTGACCGCCCTGTCCAGCGAGGCATGGACATTGCCTTCCACATGCCGGTAGAGAGCCGGAATCGCCTTCCGTGAGAAAAAGTGGCGTTTGGGTACCTGCCACTGAGGAACCACACATTCCACAAACTCACGGAAGGGAGCAGAGTCTACCAAATGAAAAGGCAGCAGTTGAAGTGCTAGCAATTTTGCCAAGCTAGCATTCAACCGCTGGGCATGTGGATGGCTGGGAGCAAACTTCTTTCGGCGGTGCAGCAGCTGGGGTAGGGAAATTTGCCTGGTACAATCTGGCGTCGGTGTACCAAAAGCAGATTGCCCACAAGTACTTGGCTGTGACACACCTAATTCTACACCTTCATTCCTCTCAGTGCAGGTCTCAGAGAGGACTGAAGGTCTAGTGGGGTTGGAAATCTCAGCTGATGATGAGCAAGGAGAGGTCCTCTTTGTTCTTTGGTGTGGGTCTTTTAGATACGCTTGCCAACGAACTGCATGGCAGGTCAACATATGTCTGGTCAAGCATGTGGTACCCAAGCGGGAGATGTTTTGGCCACGCGAGATACGCTTGAGACATATGTTGCAAATAGCAGTGGTGCGATCTGATGCACTCGTCTCAAAAAAGGCCCACACCAAAGAACTTTTTGAATAACGCGCAGAGACTGCAGCGCCCTGCACATGTGGAGCTTTGGGGTGTGATGCAGTCAATGTGCTGCCCTTAGGCTGGCCCCTGGAGGGCATCCTGCCTCGTTGGTGATGTGCCGCCTCCTCCTCCTCCTCCTCCTCCTCTCTCCTATCAGGCACCCACGTTGAGTCAGTGACCTCATCATCCCCTCCCTCCTCATCACTGGAGCAAACCTGGCAGTATGCTGCAGCAGGGGGAGCATGACTGCCAAATTGCTGTCCTTCTTGGGCACCCCCTCTGTCCGTGCTCATGTTACTGCCTTCATCGAGCTCAGTATCATCATCAGAGCCTTCCAAACGCTGGGCATCCTCCTGGAGCATGTACCCAACACTGTGGTCAAACAGTTCGAGGGACTCCTCAGGAGGACATGGTGGGGCTAGGGAAGGAGTCACTGATGACATTGAGCCGAGGGAAGAGGCCGCTGCTTTGCCAGACAAAGTACCCTGGGCATGGGTGAGAGAGGATGAGGAGGATGAGGACGGCTTGGTCATCCACTCGACCAAGTCTTCCGCATGTTGCGGCTCAACACGGCCAGCTGCCGAAAAAAAGGCCAAGCGTGTCCCACGGCCACGTGCTGATGAGGATGCACCGTCTCCACGACCAGCACTAGACACAGAGCCTGCTTGCCCTCTCTTATTGGCTCGTGACTGTCTGCCTCTCCTTCTTGGCCTTCCAGACATACTAATGGCCTGTAGCTGTACTAAGCTGGGATATATATATCTATATATATATATATATATATATATATATATATATGTACTCTAGCAAAATCAACTGCCTGCCTGTAGTATGAGAACACCACCAACCTTCTACAGGTAGCTTTAGCTGAACACTGTGCAGAGCTCGCAAAAAATAACTTGAAGGTTTAGCTGAACACTGTGAGGTGGACGCACCACACTAACTTGTAGTTTTAGCTGAACACTGTGAGCAAAACGCACTGCACTAACTTGTAGCTTGAGATGAACACGGTGCAGAGGTCTCACTACACCAACTTGTAGTTTTAGCTGAACACTGTGAGCAGGACGCACAGCACTAACTTGTAGTTTTAGCTGAACACTGTGAGCAGGACTCACTGCACTAACTTGTAGCTTGAGATGAACACGGTGCAGAGGTCTCACTACACCAACTTGTAGTTTTAGCTGAACACTGTGAGCAGGACGTACTGCACTAACTTGTAGCTTGAGATGAACACGGTGCAGAGGTCTCACTACACCAACTTGTAGTTTTAGCAGAACACTGTGAGCAGGACGCACAGCACTAACTTGTAGTTTTAGCTGAACACTGTGAGCAAAACGCACTGCACTAACTTGTAGCTTGAGATGAACACGGTGCAGAGATCTCACTACACCAACTTGTAGTTTTAGCTGAACACTGTGAGCAGGACGCACAGCACTAACTTGTAGTTTTAGCTGAACACTGTGAGCAGGACTCACTGCACTAACTTGTAGCTTGAGATGAACACGGTGCAGAGGTCTCACTACACCAACTTGTAGTTTTAGCAGAACACTGTGAGCAGGACGCACAGCACTAACTTGTAGCTTGAGATGAACACGGTGCAGAGGTCTCACTACACCAACTTGTAGTTTTAGCTGAACACTGTGAGCAGGACGTACTGCACTAACTTGTAGCTTGAGATGAACACTGTGCAGAGGTCTCACTACACCAACTTGTAGGTTTAGCTGAACACTGTGAGCAGGACGCACTGCACTAACTTGTAGCTTGAGATGAACACGGTGCAGAGGTCTCACTACACCAACTTGTAGTTTTAGCAGAACACTGTGAGCAGGACGCACAGCACTAACTTGTAGTTTTAGCTGAACACTGTGAGCAAAACGCACTGCACTAACTTGTAGCTTGAGATGAACACGGTGCAGAGATCTCACTACACCAACTTGTAGTTTTAGCTGAACACTGTGAGCAGGACGCACAGCACTAACTTGTAGTTTTAGCTGAACACTGTGAGCAGGACGCACTGCACTAACTTGTAGCTTGAGATGAACACGGTGCAGAGGTCTCACTACACCAACTTGTAGTTTTAGCTGAACACTGTGAGCAGGACGCACTGCACTAACTTGTAGCTTGAGATGAACACTGTGCAGAGGTCTCACTACACCAACTTGTAGTTTTAGCTGAACACTGTGAGCAGGACGCACTGCACTAACTTGTAGCTTGAGATGAACACTGTGCAGAGGTCTCACTACACCAACTTGTAGGTTTAGCTGAACACTGTGAGCAGGACGCACAGCACTAACTTGTAGTTTTAGCTGAACACTGTGAGCAGGACGCACTGCACTAACTTGTAGTTTTAGCTGAACACTGTGAGCAGGACGCACTGCACTAACTTGTAGCTTGAGATGAACACGGTGCAGAGGTCTCACTACACCAACTTGTAGTTTTAGCTGAACATTGTGAGCAGGACGCACAGCACTAACTTGTAGTTTTAGCTGAACACTGTGAGCAAAACGCACTGCACTAACTTGTAGCTTGAGATGAACATGGTGCAGAGGTCTCACTACACCAACTTGTAGTTTTAGCTGAACACTGTGAGCAGGATGCACAGCACTAACTTGTAGTTTTAGCTGAACACTGTGAGCAAAACGCACTGCACTAACTTGTAGCTTGAGATGAACACGGTGCAGAGGTCTCACTACACCAACTTGTAGTTTTAGCTGAACACTGTGAGCAGGACGCACAGCACTAACTTGTAGTTTTAGCTGAACACTGTGAGCAGGACGCACTGCACTAACTTGTAGTTTTAGCTGAACACTGTGAGCAGGACACACTGCACTAACTTGTAGCTTGAGATGAACACTGTGCAGAGGTCTCACTACACCAACTTGTAGGTTTAGCTGAACACTGTGAGCAGGACGCACCCCACTAACTTGTAGGTTTAGCAGAACACTGTGAGCAGGACGCACTGCACTAACTTTAAAAAGTCTAGCTGCCTGACTGTGGTACTAATAGGATCAAAAGAACACCAGCAATTTTCTTCAGGTAGCTGTAAATACTGTAACAAGACAAGCCTGCCTGTCAGTAGGAAGATAACAGGAACGGATCTAGCTAAACTGAATACAGTTTACAACACCTGGGATGCATATATATACACAATACGCTGTAAGTGCAGCTAACTCACTGATTGTCCTGCCTAATCTAGCTAACTCAAATGAAATGACACTGTCT
This sequence comes from Lithobates septentrionalis, assembly GCA_037952835.1. Taxonomy (NCBI): domain Eukaryota; kingdom Metazoa; phylum Chordata; class Amphibia; order Anura; family Ranidae; genus Lithobates; species Lithobates septentrionalis. Next base: position 1,424,583 of record JBBDGP010002343.1, on the reverse strand, counting down.
CTCTGTCTATCTATCTCTTTCAACACCGGAACACACACTACACAGGGCCGCCGTGCAGGCGGCCTTATATAGTGTGGGGCGTGTACTAAATCCCCTGAGCCATAATTGGCCAAAGCCTCCTTGGCTTTGGCCAATTACGGCTCTCTGTTCAGACGGCGCTGTGATTGGCCAAGCATGCGGGTCATAGTGCATGCTTGGCCAATCATCAGCCAGCAATGCACTGCGATGCCGCAGTGAATTATGGGCCGCGACGCGCCACACGAATTTGGCGCGAACGGCCCATATCGTTCTCAATTCGGCGAACGGGCGAACAGCCGATGTTCGAGTCGAACATGGGTTCGACTCGAACACGAAGCTCATCCCTAGTGCCTATCAATGCAACTTATCAGTGCTCATCAGTGTTGCCTATTAGTGTCACCTCTCAGTGCCCTTCGGTGCCACCTATCAGTGCCCATCAGTACCACCTATCAGTGTCCATCAGTGCCGTCTATCAGTGGCCTTCAGTGTTGCCTACCAGTGCCACATATCAGTGTCGGCTCATAAGTGCCGCCTATCAGTGCCACCTCTCAGTGCCGCCTATCAGTGCCACCTCTCAGTGCCCTTCTGTGTTGCCTACCAGTGCCCATCAGTACCACCTATCAGTGCCCATAAGTGCCACATATCAGTGTCACCTCATCAGTGCACATCAGTGAAGGAGAAAAATTGCCTGTTTGCAAAATTTTATAACAAACTATGGAATTTTTTTTTTCAATATTTTCGATCTTTTTTAGTTTCTTTACCAAAAAATAAAAAAAAACCCAGTGGTGATTAAATACCACCAAAAGAAAGCTCTATATGTGTGAAAAAATGATAAAAATGTCATATGGGTACAGGGTTGTATGACCGCACAGTAAGCAAGTGGTTAAAAGATCTCTATATATAACTGATTTGCACAATTTACTTTAGATACCGTATTTATCGGCGTATAACACGCACCGGCGTATAACACGCACCCCAATTTAGGAGGGAATTTTAAGGAAAAAAAAACTTTTAGGAGGGAAGTTGAAGGGAAAAAAACTTACATTTAAATGCCCATCATTGCAGCCTTGTCAGTGCAGCTTTCCCCAGTGCAGCCTTCCCCAGTGCAGCCTTGTCAGTGCAGCCTTGTCAGTGCAGCCTTCCCCAGTGCAGCCTTGTCAGTGCAGCCTTCCCCAGTGCAGCCTTGTCAGTGCAGCCTTGTCAGTGCAGACTTCCCCAGTGCAGCCTTGTCAGTGCAGCCTTCCCAGTGCAGCCTTGTCAGTGCACCCTTCCCCAGTGCAGCCTTGTCAGTGCAGCCTTCGTCAGTGCAGCCTTCCCCAGTGCAGCCTTCCCCAGTGCAGCCTTACCCCAGTGCAGCCTTACCCCAGTGATCCCCGCCATTCTGGGCTTCAAAATCGCCGACCGCGATTTGAAAATGGCGCCGCCGGCGCCGAAATACACAGAGCCGGTCCTCGGCTCTTTCCGGCGGCTCTCGTTCACTTTCGGCTCCACTTGTAGTCCCGAGCGGAGCTATCCGAACCTAGCCGAGTAGGTTCGGATATCTCCGCTCGGGTCTACGAGTGGAGCCGAAAGTGAACGAGAGCCGCCAGAAAGAGCCGAGGCTATCCGAACCTAGCCGAGTAGGTTCGGATCGCTCCGCTCGGGTCTACAAGTGGAGCCAAAAGTGAACGAGAGCCGCCGGAAAGAGCCGAGGACCGGCTCTGTGTATTTCGGCGCCGGCGGCGGCATTTTCAAATCGCGGTCGGCGATTTTGAAAATGTGACAGGTCGGAATCGCAGGGGATCGGCGTATAACACGCACCTGCGATTTTCCCCTGGTTTTAAGGGGAAAAAAGTGCGTGTTATACGCCGATAAATACGGTATATCATTGACTACAACAGGGTTTCTCAACCTTTTCAACACAGAGGAACCCTTGAAATAACTTTTCAATCTCAGGGAACCCCTGATAAAAATGACTATATCTACAACTCGTGATACATTAGTGTGATGGTCAGTGGGAAGAACGCTCCTTACATTTGTGGTCATTGGGAAGAATTATCCCCTTACAGATAGCTAAACAGTTCAATGGTGTCAGTGGGAACATATCTGAGAGGCAGAAATTGCTCATTGCTCAAGGAACCTCTAGCAACCTCTGGAGGAACCCAAGGGTTCAATGGGACCCTGGTTGAGAAACCCTGGACTACAATATGCAGGTTTAGGCATGTCATCATATTAAATAGCTTTAGTAAATCTAAAAAATAATTCATCAAGTTTAAAGTGATAATAGTCTCTTGAACACGTATTTCCCAGCCTGTCACCCAATTATACTCACCTCACCTTTATAGCCCTTGGCAGCTTCCAGGAGACTCTGTCATGTCATTCTAAATGGGAAAAGAGTTTAGGCGAGGAGGGTGAAAAGATCTCTTGGTTAGTGCAAAAGTCAAACCCCCAAATCTGTCTTCATGGAGAATATTCCTTCCAGCTCCCTCTGCAAACATAAACCTCACCTGTCTGCGAGTCCTCTGGAGCCGCTCCTTTATGGCAGGAGAAATCTGATATCCTCTGTTCCATAGAAACGAAACTAAATGAAAATTTCCCAACCGGGAATATATCACAGTAGCCTAACAGTCCTAATGTGGATAGAATAGATAAAAGGATTGCCAGGGTGTGGTTCACAGTTTTTTAGTTAAATAACCTATCAAGGCCCCCAAAAAAGTTAGGAAGATTTGAAAACAAAAAATAAAAAAGCTGAGTGAGCTGTATATGAGTAACTGCAATCTCCAAACACTGGTTAACCCCTCAATCAGACACATTTAAATTGTTAAAAAATGACAGCTCCTGGCCTTTTGCCTCTGAGAACAAATAGCTGGCGATCCCTCTTCATCTATACCAGACCCCTCTCCTAGATAAGGGTCTGGTACACAGTGCCTTGAAAAAGTATTCACACCCCTTAAAGTTTTCCACATTTTGTCATGTCACAACCAAAAACGTAAATGTATTTTATTAGAATTGTATGTGATAGACCAACACAAAGTGACACATAATTGTGAATTGGAAGGAAATTGATAAATGGTTTTCAAAAATGTTTACAAATAAATATGTGAAAAATGTGGCATGCATTTGTATTCAGCCCCCTTTACTCTGATACCCCTTACTAAAATCTAGTGGAACCAATTGCATTTAGAAGTAACCTAATTAGTAAATAGAGTCCTCTTGTGTGTAATTAAATCTCAGTATAAATACAGCTGTTCTGTGAAGCCCTCAGAGGTTTGTTAGAGAACCTTAGTGAACAAACAGCATCATGAAGGCCAAGGAACACACCAGACAGGTCAGGGATAAAGTTGCGGAGAAGTTTAAAGCAGGGTTAGGTTATAATAAATTATATCCCAAGCTTTGAACATCTCACGGAGCTCTGTTCAATCCATCATCGGAAAATGGAAAGAGTATGGCACAACTGCAAACCTACCAAGACATGGCCGTCCACCTAAACTGACCGGCCGGGCAAGGAGAGCATTCATCAGAGAAGAGCCAAGAGGTCCATGGTAACTCTGGAGGAGCTGCAGAGATCCACAGCTCAGGTGGGAGAATCTGTCCACAGGACAACTATTAGTCGTGTTCTCCACAAATCTGCCCTTTATGGAAGAGTGACAAGAAGAAAGACATTGGTGAAAGAAAGCCATAAGAAGTCCTGTTTGTAGTTTGTGAGAAGCCATGTGGAGGACACAGCAAACATGTGGAAGAAGGTGATCTGGTCAGATGAGACCGAAATTGGCCTAAAAGAAAATCACTATGTGTGGAAGAAAACTAACACTGCACATCACCCTGAACACACCATCCCCACCGTGAAACATGGCGGTGTCAGCATTATGTGGTGGGGATGCTTTTCTTCAGCAGGGACAGGGAAGCTGGTCAGAGTTGATGGGAAGTTGGATGGAGCCAAATACAGGGCAATCTTAGAAGAAAACCTGTTAGAGTCTACAAAAGACTTGAGACTGGGGCAGAGGTTCACCTTCCAGAAGAACAACGACCCGAAACATACAGCCAGAGCTACAATGGAATGGTTTAGATCAAAGCATATTCATGTGTTAGAATGGCCCAGTCACAGTCCAGACCTAAATTTAATTGAGAACCTGTGGCAAGACCTGAAAATTGCTGTTCACAGACGCTCTCCATTCAATCTGACAGAGCTTGAGATATTTTGCAAAGAAGAATGGGCAAAAATGTCCCTCTCTAGATGTGTAAAGCTGGTAGAGACATCCCCAAAAATACTTGCAGCTGTAATTGTAGAGAAAGGGGGTTCTACAAAGTATTGACTCCGGGGGGCGCCATACAAATGTACCCCCCCCACACTTTTCACATATTTATTTGTATCATTTATCATTTTCCTTCCACTTCACAATTATGAGCCAATTTGTGTTGGTCTATCACATAAAATCCCAATAAAATACATTTACGTTTTTGGTTGTAACATGACAAAATGTGGAAAATGTCAAGGGGTATGAATACTTTTTCAAGGCACTGTAGATGTTATTAGGGGACTCCACACACAAGAAAATGGCATGTGGTTCCCCCTAAAAATACATACCAGACCACTGGTATGTATGTCAAAGGGGACCCAAAAAACTAAAAAAAAAGTGGGGTTTGCCTGTGATTTTAAGGGGAACCTTACATAAAAAAAACAAGAAAATAATTGTCTCGGAAATAACTATTACTTTTTTTTTTTTTTTTTTAGTTCCATTGACTATAATAGTGCTTCTGGTGGGAGAATCGTACATTCTATGTATGGAATAGTATGCTGCTTCTAGTGATAGGTATGGGGGCACTGTTTTCTGTCTATGTGCTGGGGCCACTTCTGCTGTGACAATGTGTGGTTATGAGACTTTGATCACAGGCACTGGCTTCTGTTTTGTCCCTATGATGGGTGGGGCCTAGTGGGATGGGTGAGGAAGGATCCTGTGTAGGCGTAGACATTCATATATGTATATTTATAGAGGTAACTAGAGGAGGCCAGTCATTCATCGCTATGGCTCTGATGAAGTGGGTCCTCCCTTGTAACGCATAAGCCGCTTTGTGATGCCGTCTTGTCGTCCGTAACATCTGGTCCAGGTTGAAGATTTTAGAGACATGGTTCCACTTGCTGTTGTACTGACAAGTGTTTTTATCACGACTGTATGTGAGTATGACCATTGCTGTTACCCTTTAATAAATTTTATCTTTGGTAATTATCAGGAACCATGAATCAGACCGAGACAGAAGTATAGTTAAAGTGGTGTTCCGGCCAAAATTATACTTTTTCAATAAAAATACCCCTATAATACACAAGCTTAATGTATTCTAGTAAAGTTAGTCTGTAAACTAAGGTCTGTTTTGTTAGTTTATAGCAGTAGTTTGTTATTTTATAAATTTACAGCAGGCCGTGGCCATCTTAAGTGTGGGCATCTGAAGCCAGACTGTATTTCTTCCTGGATCTCATCCTTGCTGATCTCGCACATGCTCAGCACAGCACAGCACAAGCAGTGTAATAGGTTTCAGGTCAGGTTTCCATAGCAACAGCAGTTTCAGAGGAAGTTGCCGCCTTTTCCCAGAAGACATTGCAAACAGGAAATGATGCGATGGGCCGCGGCCAGGGAGGAGGAAGTGAAAAATGAATACAGCAGATATACAGTAGGTGCTGAGAAAAAAAATAAAAAAATATCCAATTTGTTTACAGTGCAGAGTTTAGTGAGGGATGCTGAAGAGTTGTAAAAGTGGATGGAACTCCACTTTAAGTCACACTTGTTTAATAATAATAATAATAATAATAATAAGGTAAACAGAGTAAACGTATTCAAAACAAGCCAGAGTTCAGTAACCGGATCGGGTAGTCAGCCAAGCAAATGTCAGAGAGCCAGAGATAAACGTAGTAGTACAGCAAGCAGGATCAGGAGCCAGAAGAAACGTCAACCGAGCAAGTCTTCAACAGGAACGCAGGAGAAAGTATCTGTGATGTTGACAAAGGCGAAGGCAGAGATCAAGAGAGCTGGACGGCTTTAAGTAGGTAGGACTCACGAGCAGAATCAACAACAGCTGGGTAACTGTGGAGAGAGATGGGAGCTGGCAATTAGCCGACAGCTGAGCGGCCAGCTCAGAGAAGGAAGGGCTGAGCCCAGCCCTGATGGTACCCCCTCTTTAACGACCCCTCCTCCTCAGAGGACCACCGGGCTTGAGGGGAAAAAGTCTATGGAAATCAGGAGGAGGAGGAGGACAGGGGAATGTACGTCCGAGGACCAGGCCCAAGAGCGTTCCTCTGGACCGTACCCCTTCCAATACACCAGGTACTGTATGCGCCCATGGAACCTACAGGAGTCAACAATGGATTGTACTTCATACTCCTCATGGTTCTCAACCTGTATAGGGTGAGGACGTGGCACCGAGGTGGTAAAGTGGTTGCAGACCAAAGGTTTCAATGAGAAGACAGGAAACACATTTGAGATGCGCATACTAGGAGGAAGGTCCAAGGTGTAAGCCACTGGGTTAATCCTGCGAAGGATACGGAAAGGCAAAAACAATTCCATAGCTCAACTCACCAACCAGTCTGCTGACCAACCAAATTAACCTGTCTAACCATCTGTTAAAAGCAGGGGTTTAGTTAGCACACATTTGCAAACGCACGTGAAAGCTGCAAGGCCTCGTCACGGCACCCTGGCAGTCCTAACACTACAAATTTATAAGTGTCTCCACAGTGGAAGCACATGCATGGAATGGATAGATGTGGGGCAGGTGAGCAGATGGTTAGACATAATTCGCCATAAACGGGGACAATCGGGAAGCAGGATTGAAGGCACTGTTGTGAGCAAACTCTGCCCACAGTAATAGGTCTGACCAGTTGTTATGATGGTCAGAAATATAGCAACATAGGAATTGCTCCAAGGACTGATTGGCTCATTCTGCTGCCCCATTAGACTGCGGGTGATACGCAGAGGAGAAAGCAAGCTGACTTCCCAACTGTGCATAAAAGGCTTGCCAGAACCGGGAGACAAACTGACTACCCTTGTCCAAAACAATCACCTTCGGTAGCCCATGTAAGCGAAAAATCTCCCGAGCAAAAATGGAAGCCAGTTCCTTAGAAGTGGGCAACTTCTTAAGTGGAATATAATGACACATCTTTGAGAACCGGTCAACCACCATAAGGATAACAGTGTTGCCTTGGGAGTTGGGTAACTCCACAATGAAATCCATAGACAGGTGGGTCCATGGCCTCTCTCCATTGGGTATGGGTTGGAGGAGGCCCACTGGAAGGTGTCGTGGAGTCTTACTCTGAGCACACATGGAACAGGCAGCTACGAAGGCAGTTACATGAGCCAGTAGACTAGGCCACCAGAATTGTTGGGAAATGGCCCAAACGAGTTGATTCTTCCCAGGGTGGCCAGCTGCCTTGGGAGAATGGTAAGTCTGGAGCACTACAGTACGGGGACTTTCTGGGACAAAGCAGCGGTCACAAGGTTTCTCAGGAGGAGCATGGACCTGAGCAGCAAGAATTTTGTCACCCAAAGGAGAAGTAAGACTGGTGCGAACCGTAGCCAGAATATGATCAGGAGGAATCACAGGAACCGGAACCGACTCCAACTTGGAAGTGGAGGAAAATTGTCGTGACAAGGCGTCAGCCCTTACATTCTTAGTACCGGGTAAGAATTAAACAATGTAATTAAAACCTGACAAGAAAAGAGCCCATCACGCCCTTCTGGGAGAGAGGTGCTTAGCCTCAGACAAGAGTGTGAGATTCTTATGGTCAATAAGAATGAGAACGGGACAGTGGTACCTTCAAGGAGATGTCTCCATTCTTTCAGGGCTAAAATGATCGCCAACAGCTCTCTGTCACCAATCTCGTAATTGCACTCTGCAGGTGACAATTTCTTTTAAAAGTAGCCACATGGATGCATAGCGCTCTCAGAGTTAGGACGCTGAGACAGAAGGGCGCCAACTCCAGTCTCAGAAGCATCAACTTCTAGGATAAAAGGCAACGTAGGATCAGGATGTGTTAACACAGGAGCAGAAGCAAAGGCAGCCTTGAGACTCTCAAAGGCCTTAATGGACTCCGGAGACCAACTCTATGGGTTACCATGCTTTCTGGTCATATCAGTCAGGAGCTTGACCAGAGACAAGAAGTTATGAATAAACTTCCTATAATAGTTGGCAAAGCCCAGGAATCTCTGCAGAGGACGTAAACCCACGGGACGGGGCCACTGTAGGACTGCCGAAAGTTTCTCTGGGTCCATCGAAAAACCAGCAGTGGAAATGACATATCCCAGGAATTTAACTTGTTCATGATGGAACTTGCACTTCTCCATTTTACAATAGAGATTGTTCTCTCTTAGTTTCTGAAGCACACGACTGTGTGTTGACTCTCCAGGGACTTGGAAAATTTGAGGATATCATTGAGATAAACCACCACACATAACTGCAACAAATCTCGGAGGACATTGTTAATAAATTCCTGCAAAACTGCCAGGGCAAAAGGCATTACGATAGTACTCATAATGGCCTGTTCTGGTATTAAACTCCACTCATCGCCCTCCTTAATCCGCACAAGATTGTAGGCCCCTCTCAAATCAAGCTTTGTATGCCCCTCTCAAATCAAGCTGCTCCCTTGAGCTGCTCAAATAACTCTGTAATCAATGGAATTGGGTAGGCATTCCTAATCCTGAAACGATTGAGACCCCTATAATCAATACAAGGTCTCAGTTCACCGCTCTTCTTCTTCACAAAGAAGAAACCAGCAGGAGATGAGGATTCATGATGAAACCACGATAAAGTGCGTCTGCAACATACTCCTCTATGGCTTTATCCTCCAAGACCGACAAAGGGTAAACCCGGCCACGAGGGGGTATGGCACCAGGTTTTAGGTCAATTGCACAATCATAAGGCAAGTGTGGAGGCAAACTACCAGCTTGAACTTTGTCAAAGACATCGCTAAAATTGTGGTACTCCTCCGGCAGGGAGGAGAGTGAAGAGATGCACAGGACCTTGGCTACCTTCTAGAAGCATGTCTCACTGCATTGTGGTGACCAGGAGAGAACCTCAGCACGGAGACAATCAAAAGAGGGGTTGTGCCTCTGTAACCAAGGATAACCAATAACCAGCGGAAACCTAGGTGAGGAAATAACTTGGAATTGGATTATCTCATGACGGCCATGGACAACGGAACCGTTTCATGAGTCACATGGGAAGGCTGTAGAGGTCTCCCGTCAAGAGCCTCAATGGCAATTGGAGTGTCACGCAGCTGCAGCAGAATCGAGTGCTGCGATAAAAAGGCAGCATCAATGAACAGGCCTACAGCCCCAGAGTCGATTAGAGCCTGTATCTCGATTGACGACTCAGCCCAAGAAAAGGTGACCGAAACCAGGGGCTTATCCTTCTGGATAACTAGGGATGAAACAACGCCACCTAAGGTCTGTCCATGACAGGACCTCAAGGTTCGGGCGTTCCCTGGACAGGTAGGACAAGACTTCAAAAACTGACTTGCCTGGCCACAATAAAGGCACAATCTCTCCCTCCTCCTAAAGGCTCTCTCATCCGCAGAGAGATGCGTGAAGCCCAAGTGCATGGGTTCCCCCTCACTGACCAACTCGGTACCAGGAAGCATGGGAGGTGAGGGAGGCACGGGTGGGACTGCAAAGCTCGGAGGCAAATGTACAGGAGGCTTCCGCAAGCACTCCTTAAAAGAGAGTCTCTCTGAATCTGGAGTCAATGAGGATGGCAAACGTGATCAACCTCCCCAGCTCAGTGGGTATATCTCAGGTTGCTATCTCATTGATGGATTCTGAGAGACCATGAGAAAAAGCAGCCACGAGGGCCTCAATGTTCCAAGAAACCTCTGCTGCCAGAGTACGGAATTCAATGGCGTAGTCGGCAACAGTTCTCATACTCTGTTTGATGGACACGAGGCACTTGGCAGCAGAAGCGGAGCGTGCAGGAATGTCAAATACTCTTTTAAATGAGGCCACAAACTCAGGGTAACTCAAGACAACAGGTTTTTGCGTCTCACATAGAGGGTTTACCCAAGGCCAAGGCTCTCTCAGAAAACAAAGATATCACAAAATCTACTTTGCGTCTGCCCGTGGGAAACGCCTGGGGCAGCATCTCAAAGCAAATCCCAACCTGGTTGGGAAACCCTCTGCATTGAACTGGATCACCCCCAAATCGCTGGGGAAGCAGAGAGCGGAACCAGACATACCTCTTATAGAGGTAATACTCAAGGCGGGTGCCTGCACAGAGACTGGCGCAGCAGCAGGGACGGCCTGCAACTCAGGTTGTACCGGAGCAGCCACAGTGGAAGTTTCCAGGTGAGCCGTGTGACACAGGAGCGTTTGTAACGCCATGGCAAACTGATCCATGCGGTGATCTTGCTCATCCAATCTGGAAAAAATATTACCAACAAGTGGATTGACTGTATCTTCTGAATTCATGGCCTTCGCCTACTATCAAGAACCATGAATCAGACCGAGACAGAAGTATAGTTAAATCACATTTGTTTATTAATAATAATAATAATAAGGTAAACAGAGTAAATGTAGCCAAAACAAGCCAGAGTTCAGTAACCGGATCGGGTAGTCAGCCAAGCAAATGTCAGAGAGCCAGAGATAAATGTAGTAGTACAGCAAGCAGGATCAGGATCCAGAAGGAACATCAGCCGAGCAAGTCTTCAGCAGGAACGCAGGAGAAAGTTTCTGTGATCTTGACAAGGGCGAAGGCAGAGATGAAGTGAGCTGGACAACTTTAAGTAAGCAGGACTGACGAGCAGAATCAACAACAGCTGGGTAACTGTGGAGAGAGATGGGAGCTGGCAATTAGCCGACAGCTGAGTGGCCAGCTCAGAGAAGGAAGGTGTTAGGTTGAACCTTGAAATAAAGGACATCAACGCCAATAGAGCTGCATTCGTCTCATGTATGTTTACTTCAGAATGTGCACTGTACATACAGCGGATCACATCTGGATTGATAGTGATACAGGTTACAGAGTGATACAGACTTTTATAGAAACTCATAACATTACAATCTATGTCGGGCAAAAGCCCAAAGTTACACATCACAAGTACGCATTTCACTAAGTATTTCAACACAGCTTTTGGCCAGCTTTTTTAGGGTCATCTTGACCTGGCTAATTTTAAGAGTCAAGTTATTTTGACAGAAAGGAAGAATAATTATTTGGAAGAAGTTAATTTGACTTTTAGACAGGGACTTTCTATGTCAACATCTTTCCATATCACATCTTTTCCGAGAATTGTGTCAGGTCATTGGCAGAACATTTAATGTCAACTGGTCAGCCACATGTGTTGCAATACCAAAAGAATTCAGAAACATTTTAGAGAAAAACAATAAGAAATATCAGAAATACAAATTTATGTTGAAGAGGAACTCTGGATACATAGAAAGATATGGCTCATATATTTCATATCTTCACAGCCCCTCCTGTGTTTAGAATTCTTTCGGTATCCCTTTTAAGCTTCTTCTGTGTCTTTAGGTTGATCTCCAGGTATACGGACCACGATCTCATGAGCAGTTCTGACTCGAGACCTTAAGGGCTCAGAAGAACCAATATTAGTACCAGCACGTGTGATTATCTTCAAACAACTTTTGCATAACATAGGTGCGCATTTAACTATTAGGATTATGAGGACTATAATTCCTACAATATATAGAATACCATGTAAAATTCCAAAAAAACATCCTGCAATACCAGAAAACCAGTTGAGAGGATTGAGCCAGCTTTCCCAGCTACCCTCAACCCAAGCAGTTTCGGTATGTTCTTTGCGAAATTTAACCTTCATTTGTTGTACCTTTTCTACATGCGAAATGATGGCATCTTCAGTCTTAGTATCATTTCCAATGTAGTTACAACAAGTAGTTCCCACTATGGTGCATATTCCTCTTTGACTGGCCGTGAGATAATCCAGCACCAGCCGGTGCTGCAAAACCTCTTTTTTGATCATCTTTAATTCCGTAGCAAGGGCTATAAAGTTTCTATCATACAAGGCAGTAATGTTATCCATCAGGTCTGCCAAATCAATGATGAAACTGAAAGCCTTTTTAATACAACATCTATTTACCCAAGGAACAGAAAACAATGGTTTAATCTCTCTGTCATGTGATTCAATATTTGTGAAGTTATCATCTGACTTAGGATAAAATGCAGGCCTATCAGGAGAATTGTCATTTTTCACATTCATTTCAGAGTCTTCTTCTTCTTGTCCTGGGGGTTCATCTTCTCCTGGAGCTGACTGATCAGTGAGGTCCCTTTTAACAAGGTGCACAAAGTCTTTTTTAAGAAAGTGTATAGGTATTTTGTGGAGCTGTGTTTCTTGAAAGTCATTATTCTTCATATACCAAGTAGCAGGTATGACTCTACCAAAGTAACAAACCCCATTAGAATTCAGAGGCACCCAAGTATATGCTTTCTTTCCACATATGAAGTAATAACCTGGTGGGGCAGCACAAGCTTTATTGAAATTACATCCTTGCAGGCACATCAATAGCTTCATATTGTTCTGCCGGGAATGTTGACGATGTGTGTAGTCATGTAATTCCTGATATCTATCAGTACTCCACACAGTATCCTTACCATCAAACCAGTACTTGATATCGGCATTATCCATGCAGTTGGAGTTCCCAATCGGGCGGGTAGTACTCTGGTAACCCTGGGAAAGCAACTCAGGTGTATAGGTTCGAGTAAAGTTAATGCAGACTGCTGGTTTTCTCAATGGAGCATTTGTGAACAGTAGAAGTAAAATAACTCTGTCAATCATTGTTCTACCGACATCAACAAAGTGTGCACTGTCCTCTATTTCAGCTAAAGTGCTGGGTATTCCTAACAAAGGTATAGTCTTATGAGAAATAGGTGCATGTGTGCATATCCAGCAATTAGTGATATTCAGTTTTGTGGCAGCTTGCAGGTGCATAGATACAAAAGTGTTATGGAAAGGCTCTGCTAGTTTGGCATGATATTCATGTGCGACTTCCCTCCGTGCTCTTAGATCAGTATCTGAAACTGGTTCAAGTTGTGACATTTCTTCCATTACAGTAGCATTAAGAAGAAAAGTGTCTTGTATCTTACCCTTTTCTTTCTTGTATGTCCATTCATATGCCATGACTGTAATCCATACCACCGCTCCACCACAGAGGATAACACTCCAGAGCTTCACATTCATCTTAGGCCCTAGGAGATTCATTCTACAGTCTTCTTGCTCGCGCACGAGTCAGTGGAGGAGACCTGGAAGGTAAAGGTACAGAACAATTCTTGCCAGCAGCAGACCGGCTTATACTCTCTTTTGGAACCACAGACTTCTTACAGTGTGAACCATGCACCCAGTACTTATAGTCTTTCAGCTTCACAAGCTTTAGGAGACACAAGAATGACCTGAAATGGTCCTTTCCACTTAGGGGACAAAGTAGTCCGGGGTGTGTGATTCTTGATATACACCCAATCTCCTGACTTTAGTCCATGAGTTCCTTCACTCGTGTCCACAGGTTGTCCTGCTTTGGCTCTGGAAAAAGTATCAGAAAACACATTTGCCAATTTGCGAACATATTCTATCATGGAATTTTGACCATTTATTAAAGTCACTGTCTCTGGCTGCACAAGAGATGAATGTAGTCTTTTAGGCGGTCACCCAAACAATATGTCAAAAGGTGACAGTCCATGTTTCTCTTTAGGGGTAGTCCTAATGGTCGCCAAGGCTATAGGTAACGCTTCTACCCATGTGATTTGTCCATTAGCAGTTATTTTGGCTAAGTACCTCTTCAGGGTTTGATTGCTGCGTTCCACCATCCCACTAGCCTGAGGTCTATAAGGAGTATGCAATTGCTGTTTCATACCCAAAATATTCACTACTTCTGCCATGAGTTTGTGCCAAAATGTGTACCTCTATCTGAGGAAATTATTGACCCTATACCAAACCTTGGGATCAATTCCCTGGTCAGACATTTTACCACAGTTCTGGCAAACCAAAAGATACTTAAATCGACCACAAGGGGGTATATCTGAGAAGTCAATTTGCACAATTTGAAATGGCTCCTCAGTATGTGGAATATGCTTCATCGGAGTGGGCACTGACTTTCCAATGTTATGCATTTGACATATAGAACATTCAGTAACCTGTTTAGCAGCATATGCAGGAAAACCTGGAGCCCGCCAATCTCTGGCTACCACCCGACACATCCCTCCTGTTGAGACATGGCAAGGCCCATGGCTCAAAGCAAACAAAGAAGGAAACAATGTCGGAGGAGCAACCAGTCTGTTTTTTAATCTCCATATACCATCTGCCCCACAAACAGCTCCCTTTGTGGTCCAAGAGGATGTATGAGGCGAGCTTGCCTGCAGGGCTGATAGGATGTCCAGATCCACTTGAATATCTGTGAGCAGGAATGTTGGAAGCGCTGTAGTTGGCTCATAAGAATGTATAGCATCTTTAGCATGCTTATCAGCCAAAGCATTCCCAAGCGATATACTATCATCTGCTCTAGTATGTGCTTTACATTTAATCACTGCAACTTTAAGAGGCAGCTGGACCGCTGCCAATAATCTAACAATTAACTCTTTATGCTGTATAGGAGTTCCTGCTGCTGTCAAATAGCCCCTCTCTTGCCAGAGTTGTGCAAAACTATGCACTATGCCTATGGCATAGGCTGAGTCACTATAGATATTTACAGTAGCCCCTTATGCTTGGGGTTATTAAATTGCTAGCATAAGGAGAAAATCTAAAGTCTCCCTCAAGTATGTTTTACTCCCATTCCTTCAGTGGTTAAAACTATAGTTACTCCTATATTTATTACTATACCTCTGTCTAGCAGACTGCCAGGGGAGTATGGCGATAAAACAAAAAAACATTTATAACACTGACCTCCCATTCTTACCTATAGAGGCTCAGTGACTTTGGCAGTAATTACATCATTACTTACCCCGACCAAAATTACCTGCTGATTCGAAGTGGAAAAATTGGCATCACATATATTTAACAAACTCTTTGAATCACCTTTATCTATTAAATACAGGATAGATAAACCATTAGCTGACACATCAATCATTGGTTCTGTATTTTGTCCCAAATTCAAGACAGCAGATTCAGGGAAGGAATGAAATTTTCATGAATCAAATCACCACACTCCACTATCTGCTGAACCTGAGCCCCCACTCTTGGGGCATTTCTAACATACATCTTAGTTCTGCTAGACTTAGCTCATCTTTCCCTTCTAATTTGAACAGCCAAGATCTATAATTGTAGAATATTGAGGTAAAAACTGCCTGCAATATCCCACCAATCCAAGAAATGCTCTCAACTGTTTTAAAGTTGTGGGCATTTGTTGCTTTGCAGTTACCTTTTTCCTTTTATCTGTCAAATGTTTGATACCTTGGGAGACACAGTGGCCAGGTATTGTACTTTTAATTTAACCGACTGCACTTTTGCAGCATCTACTTTTTGTCCTACACTGGCCAGGAAATTCATTAAAGAGATAGAATCCTTAGTACAAGCCTGTTCATCAGAGGATGCTAGCAAGAGATCATCCACATATTGCACTAATATTGATCCCATGGGTGGCTGCCACTCATCTAATTTATCCTTGAGCGCCTGAGAAAAGCAACTGGGGGAATCATGATACCCCATTGGCAATCTCTTCCAGGTAAGTTGTCTTTTCTCAAACGTGAAGGCTAGCAACCATTGATCATCTGGATGAACAGGGACGCTAAAGAAGGCTGAGGCAAGGTCAATTACAGTAAAGTGAGTTGCTGAAGGAGGTATTGTTGCCAGTATAGTAGAGGGGTTGGGTACCACAGGTACTGATGGTATAATTACCTTGTTGACTGCGTGCAAATCATGCACCAATCTCCACCGACGGCTGTCCTCTCCTGTTTTTAAAGGTTTGGGAAAGGGATAGATAGGAGTGTTAGCAGAACTCCTACAAGGAGTAAGAACACCCTCCTGTAGTAACTCCTCTATTACTGGTTTAATACCTTCAACTGATTCAGGGGATAAGGGGTATTGAGGTAGTCTAGGCACTGGTAGTGTAGGGTCTCTATTTAACCGCACAGGGGCAACTTTCATAAGACCAGGAGTGTTTTACTCCTGTTACCCATATGGAGCGGTCAATTTTTTGTTTGGCCTCTTCTGGAATTCCTCCCTCCATATCAGATACTAATAAAGGCATGAACAACAGATCAGTTGCTTCCTCTTTTAACCTATGCGGTATGTCAATGACAGTTTTACCCGGGGATAAAGCAATGGTTACCCCCATTTTTTAAAGTAAATCTTGTCCTAATAAATTACAGGGGGAATGTGGAGACAATACAAATGAGTGTTCTGTTGAATGCTCTCCTAATGTCACCGCTACCGACTGTGTAACCCTTGCCGAGATTATATTATTACTTACTCAAACCAAAGAAACCCTTTCATTGGAGAGTGGTAAGTTGGGGTCAATGACATTCAAAAGGGACAGTGAAGCCCCTGTGTCTATGAGACCACACAAATCAATACCTTTTACATTTATTTCAACCATTGGCTCATCAACAGAATCAACTTCAATTACAGCTAAAGCTTGATAAAATGGGTCATTTATATTGTCACCACATCCCACCTCATCCTAGCGCCCCCTACAGTCCCGTGCTATATGTCCACTCAATCCGCACTTGAAGCAAGTGGGGGAGGTACGAGGTTGCAGGGTTGGGAGTCTTACTCTATTTGGGATGATTTGTTGGTATCGGGACTGAATTCTAGGGTTTATGCGTTGTCCCTCATTTTGTCTCCAATTGCCACGCTTTTGTCATGGTGCCCCATAATTAGAGATACATACTACTCCCGAAGGTGGATAAGAGGGGGCCGCTACCGGTACACACTGAGGTGTTACCTGTACTGTAGATACTGGTACCCCCTTGGGCTCTGGGACTTTTTCCTTAACTTCTGGTAGTTGTATATTCATCATTTTTGTTTTCTCCTTCTTTTCTACCTTGTCTTTCCTTTTCTGTAACACTTCGTAAGCTATTTGAGCAATCTCAACTAACTCAGGGGCAGGTTTCTTTCTCCATCCCACTGTACGAAGCTTTATTTCTTCCCTAATCTCAGGCAACATTCCACCCACCAATACATTCACCAATTCTGGTTGTTTCATATCACTTTCCTCATCTGGAATCCAATCAGTATGCTTATGAATAGCATCTTTGAATCTATTCCAGTAATCTAACACATCCTCACCTTTCTTCTGCACAACATCAATCAATGCTCGCATATCTTGCCCTTTATCAAAAGTGGTTGTTAGCCAATCTTTTAAAATCTCATTCAATCTGTCAATTGTTTCTTCATACACAACTGGATCTAGTGGTGGGTCTTCTACTTTTATAATCCCTTGATCATATGCTCCTCTTTTTCTTGCAAATACATTCCATACATCCACATACTTCTCTGATACAGCACAATGAATCAAAATCCACAAATCCATATATGTAGCCTGTTGCGTTTTCTCTATCCACATCAACTTTTTATACCATTTCTTTGTTCATTTCTCTAAGTTGGGCAGATCAGCAACAATTGCCCTAATTTCATTGGGTTTCCAGGGGACATAAACTTTTCCTATTCTTGCGGTATAATTACCCTGGCCATCTTCTTCCCCCGGTAAAGCTACCTCTCTCAAGGGCATTTGTCCAAATGATTCTAATTTGGATTTAAAATACTCTTTTGTCCTTTGTCTATCTTCTGGGGTACACTGAGGTAGTAATCCCAACCGTTTTTACCTGTTGCCTAGTTAACACAGGTGAGGCATGATCCCTAGAACCCCCTGCTGGAGGAGTACTAGTATCAGATTTACTTAATTTATTAAATCTTGCCAAGGCATCTGCTCTTGCTGGAGTGTACTGCCACAGTTCCCCATCTTTTTCAAATGTCATTGTGCCATCTACATCATAGAATGGTTCCTCTCTACGGTAATGTGGGGAATACTGTTTATTAACAAGTTTACCTATGTGTCTACGCTGTGGAGTTTCTGTCATAATACTTGGAGTGGCCTGCTGATAACCAGATGCCTCTCCTTTATCATCACTAGCTGACTCCCCTCCTGTAGTTTCCACTTGCTGTACCATAGGTGCAGACGCTCCTGACAATTCCCTTCTTATTGAGTCCTTCCTGGATACTTCTTCCCAAGCTGCTAAACATTCAATCCCCCCACAATCAGATATTTTAAAAAGCAGATTAAACAATGCATCAATTGTAGGTGTATTAAGGGACCCTCTGGCGGCCACCATTTAGATGGGTCCCTTTTATACTCCTTTTTTGTTAGTTTACACCATTTCACATGATGTTTCAGGGCATCTGGGTCTCCACTCACCATCATTTTGATGATAGGAATACTTGGTTGTAATTTGGCAATACTTAGCCCTGTTCCTTTTGCTATTTTCAATAACTTTTTTGCCTATCTTTTATTAACCCAAATGTATTCATGACAGGCAAAACATTTTTTTTCAAGCAAATTTCCCATATTTATCACAATTTCTCATTAATCTCTTCAGAAATGACAATAATTTGGAACTCCGGGACCGAGAGCTCCACCGTTTATAGTTATGGCTGTGTACCAACAGCCCAGTACATAAGTTGAGATATCTCACTCGTTCTACTCTCAGAAGGACGTCTCCTTTCTGAGTGGCAATAGGCTAGTCCCTATCTAGACTCCCTATTCCAGAGAACATACAGCAGGTCATTCACCCATTTATGGATATCCGCTGAAGGCAAACCTATCCGCCTTAGGACCACAAACATTCAAAAAACACCATTCACCCATTTGTGGATATCCGCTGAAGGCAATACCTATCCGCCTTAGGATCACAAACGTTCAAAAAAAACATACATACAAAAAAATCAACCACCACCAACTTATATTCACTCTTTAGAAATTGTGGTACCTGCACTTATACATCCCTTCACAAAATATATATACATTGTCATTTCTGGAGACAAGGAGAAAAGGCAAGCGCTTAAAATGATCATTCTTTAGCATGCTTAAATTATAATATGTACCTTTAACATTCTCAGTAATCATGCAGAGACAAAATGCAGGCAAATCCTAATAGGAAACGTGTTTACCTTCTGTGGCTGCACTCCCCCAACCGGCCCCTCAACACCGCACAGAAAAGACAGTATTTAATATGAGAAAATAAAGGTTTTCTCACCTGAGGCCCCTTTGCTGCTGTCCGTCCTGGAGAGGGTGGGGAGCCGGTGGTGGAGATGCAGACAAGAAGACACGAATCGGGGTCACCAAATGTTAAGTTGAACCTTGAAATAAAGGACATCAACGCCAATAGAGCTGCATTCGTCTCATGTATGTTTACTTCAGAATATGCACTGTACATACAGCGGATCACATCTGGATTGATAGTGATACAGGTTACAGAGTGATACAGACTTTTATAGAAACTCATAACATTACAGTCTATGCCGGGCAAAAGCCCAAAGTTACACATCACAAGTACGCATTTCACTAAGTATTTCAACACAGCTTTTGGCCAGCTTTTTGGGTCATCTTGACCTGGCTAATTTTAAGTGTCAAGTTATTTTGACAGAAAGGAAGAATAATTATTTGGAAGAAGTTAATTTGACTTTTAGACAGGGACTTTCTATGTCAACATCTTTCCATATCACATCTTTTCCGAGAATTGTGTCAGGTCATTGGCAGAACATTTAATGTCAACTGGTCAGCCACATGTGTTGCAATACCAAAAGAATTCAGAAACATTTTAGAGAAAAACAATAAGAAATATCAGAAATACAAATTCATGTTGAAGAGGAACTCTGGATACATAGAAAGATATGGCTCATATATTTCATATCTTCACAAAGGGATGAGCCCAGCCCTAACAGTAATGCACAAGGTCAGTGCGCCCTCCTTTCAGCCTCAAGGATACCCATTGTTCTGGGGAGGGCAGCAAGATTTGTGACATTCCATTTAAAACCTAAATGGCTGACTGGACACTTCCCGTTTCGGCGCCGTATGGAGTGACTGCATCTTCCCTCAGCTCCCACAGAACAATCCTAAAACAGCATATAAATACCTGCCCAACCCCCCTCTCGCCACCTGCAGCCCCCTCGGGTGACCCCCGTTCACATTTGGACTGCTTTGTCGAGAAAACTGGCACGCACTCGCACATGGCCGCGCCGGCCCAGCCACAGATTGAGGCCCCGGTCTCAGCCTTGCCGGACGCCGCGGCGGAAGAACCGGACATGGAGGTGAGCAGAGGCACATCCTCCCCCTCCTCACATCAGGCCTCTCTCCCCTCACAGCTAGGGATGAGCCGAACACCCCCCGGTTCGGTTCGCATCAGAACATTTGAATGGACCGAAAGTTTGCGCGAACTTTCGAACCCCGTTAAAGTCTATAATCGGTGTATGATCAAAACTTCTAAAAGAGGAATGATACAAAGCCCGTCACCTTCACCCAATATAACTGACCCTTACCATCAGTGCATGGGCTATACACATTATATGTAATCAGATGATGATAATAACGATCCTTCCGGCTTAAAGACCGATCCACTGCACATATAATCCCAAAAGATCCCTCTCCCAATGGACCAGATGGAAAATCATAGGAGCCCTTCCTCTCAGCAGGATATTAAGCCAGGTATATTCCAATATACAGGTAGTAGCTCGATATTCACATGAATGAAAAAAGTAA
Source organism: Lithobates septentrionalis (assembly GCA_037952835.1). Classification (NCBI taxonomy): domain Eukaryota; kingdom Metazoa; phylum Chordata; class Amphibia; order Anura; family Ranidae; genus Lithobates; species Lithobates septentrionalis. The sequence continues at coordinate 1,403,902 of JBBDGP010002343.1, read as the reverse complement.
AAAAAGGAAAACTCATTGTGCAGGCATCCAGTTAAGGGGTATTTATTAGTAAAAAGTAGTAAAATAAACTCACATTTGTTGAGAGCTTAACAAGCAATGTGAAGCGACCAGTGCTTCTAACCAACAAGATGGCCGCCGTGCCTCAATCCATCCACATCCTACGTCACTCGTCTCTAGCTCCACCCAACGTTTCGTCATCAACATGCGTCTTCAGGGGTGTGGTTGTGACATGTGACAATGTTTATTTATAAGGGACAGAAGGACCTGACAGGCAGAAATAGATTGCGTTCCATAGACCGGAAGTAAACAACTGCAAAACCGGAAGCGACCCATCACAGGAAGCTGCAGTATAGAACTAAGAATTTAATAGGTTCCATGGACAGAAAATACATTACAAACCAGGAACGGTTGTTACATGTATGTGATCAACTACCCATTATTATAATATGAAAACCAAAATCCATAGAAGGGGAAGGGCACGTGTGACGTTTGGTTAAAACACTATTTAAAGGATGTTGGGGGAAATGGGAGGTGAGGACGTGAGAACGTAGCATCCGTCACGGAGGGAGGGGTCCCAGTGTAGTAGCAGGAAGCCGAGCCACCTCGAGGAACGCTCTGTGAAGCCGCCGGTGTACACACCACAACGGGAGGAGAACCTCAGCCTGTCAGCAGGGAAGATGACAGCCACATGAAAAAAGATACAGGCAGAGAAACATTTTAGGACACCGAGGAGCGGCCGGAGAGTAGTAAGATAAGTGTAAACTGAAAGTGATCTGTGAAACAGCTGTAAGCCCCGGCATCCCGCCCCCCCTCCTCCCCCTCGTCTCTCCTGTCTTCCGAACGGCTGGTTATCTGTGAAACAGCTGTAAGCCCTGGCATCCCGTCCCCCCTCCTCCCCCTTGTCTCCCCTGTCTTCCGAATGGCTGGTTAGAGGGTCTATTGTATGCAACAATCCTCAGCCATAAACACCGGAGGAATCAGGGGAAGTTTTTTGAGACACAGAATCTGTAAGAGTGGAGAGTGGAGGAGGTAAGAGGTGGATGGATGAGAGAGAAATGGTTAACAGCATGTGAAGTGAAAGTTTTGAAGGACAGAAGTCAAGTGTATTTTGGAGATACTGAAGTTTAAACTTTGAGTGAAAATAATCTAACTGAACATCACTGAGAAAGTTGGCAATGTGATTAAACATCAAGGGATTGTATTTAAAAATGCTAGGGAAACATAAAGGAATATACGTGACCATCAACATCATTAGTGTTGTCAGCATAAAGCATCTGAGAGGTGGATGATGAAGGAATATATATTGGCTTAAGAGATAAATGGTTAAAGTCTGTTATAAAACCGGTATCAGAGCTGTGGTGGGGGAGGGGCAGAAGAAAGAGGGAGAACCATGATCAGGAAGAATCAACAAACCACCAGAAGCATAACACCTAAAAATAAATAAATAAATAAATAAATATAACCAGTTTGGAATACATCTAAATCATTATATAACACAACAGGATGGACATTGGGGATATCCCTAGATAGGGGTAAACCCTAGAACAACTCTTGTACCTTGCACCTCCACTGCCCATCCCTATAATCCTCTTTCGGCACCCCCTGTTCCAGTAAGACATATTGCTCCCCCCTAATTAAGGGAGAGCAGGGAATTAAGGCTGGGTAAACGGATAAGAGGGATAAGAAGGGTAAAGATGAGTAAAAGCACAAATAAAACGACAAGGGGCGGCGCCCCTAAATCTCCAAAAGATAAACCAGGGGTCAGTACATTGAAGCATTACATGACACAAGGAGCCAGCCCAAGAAATACGGAAGCGGAGAAGCAGGGGAAAGCGAAGGTGGAAAATAAAAAAGGGACAGATAAGAAGGCGGGTGAGACCCCAGAACACTCCAGGGAAGATTCCATATCAGAAGGGGAGTTGGAAAGCAGTAGGATAGAGGGGAGATCATCCAAGTCTCTCCCCCCCACAAAAAAAGAGATGAATGAGATGTTACTGAGACTAGAAAAGTCGATTAAAACAGAGATCAACATGATGAGAGGAGATCTGGGAAGCCTCCTGGATAGGGTAGAAGAAACAGAAAAAACAGTAGAAAACCAAAAGAAAGAACTGGAAACCCTTAAACAGCAAATGAAAATAGCACAACAAACCCAGAAGGAAATTCTCTATAAGCTGGAAGACCAGGAAAATAGAAATAGAAGACAGAATATAAGGTTACGGTCAGTCCCAGAAAAAGAGGGAGAAGATCTGAGGAAAATGTGCACAATAGTGCTAGGCCCCCTTATAGATAAAAAGGACGAAGAACCCCTAAGAATAGAAAGAATACATTGAGTTGGATACCGACGAAATCCAGAAGAGAGACCACGGGACATTATTATTAGATTTAGATTCTATGAGGATAAAATGGAGATTTGGGGAAAATTAAGAGGAAAACCACCCTTGACATATGAAGGAGCGGAGTTACAGGTGTATGCCGATCTATCCCAAGAAACCCTGACAAGAAGAAGACATCTCAAACCCCTCTTAGAAAAAATGAGACAACAAAACATGAGATACAGCTGGGGGTTCCCAGCCTGCCTGATAGGACACAAAGAGGGGAGATCAGCGAAATTGCGCTTCCCCGAAGATCTAGAAGAGTTCTGCAGAAAACTAGACTTACAGATGCCAGATATACCGGGCTGGATGGGGGGGACTGGGGGGGAGGGGGAGGGGAAAAGGGGGGGGAATTAAAATATAGGGTGCACAGATCACGTGAAATAGAGGATGGCTGATCAACACCCCTTCAAATTTTCAATCTAAGGAAGGGGTGAGAGGCTACACTGGGTCCCACACCTTGGGACAAATGGGTTTGTGGGTCGTCCTGATGTTCGGGGCGTCGAACAAACTAGGGGCCCATATGGGGCCAGGAGGGGAGAGAGGGGGAGGGGGGAGGATAGATGGGGGGGTGGTGGGAGGAAGGGGAATGGGGAGGAGGGGAGGTACAATGTGCACATGCCGCGACAGAAAAAGGGGTAGTTCAAGGTAGGTCAGAGATACAAAAGGTAGCAAATTTACAAAAATGACAACATTTAAATTCTTATCCTATAATGTAAAAGGGTTAAACTCAAACTTGAAAAGGCACAAAATTTTGAGGGAATTACAGACCTATGGGGCAGGGGTGGTGTCCCTGCAGGAGACCCATTTAACATATGAATCAAATATCAGATTAAGATCAAAAGAATTCCCGAATTGGTTCTATGGAGATGCAATATCGAAAAGAGCAAGGGGAGTGGCGATAGGATTGGCTAAAGGGGTACAGTTTAAATTAGGAGGTATGATGCAGGACCCAGGAGGGAGATTTCTATTCATCAAAGGAATACTTGGAGGAATAGAATGCACCCTCGCCAACATATATGCCCCAAATAAAAACCCAATAGGGTTCTTGAAGGACACATTGGAGAAATTAATGGATTTTAGGAAGGGGGAACTTATAGTAATGGGTGACCTCAATATGTGCTTAGAACCAGAGATCGATAGTACGTCCGGGGCACAGGGGACGAATAACGGACAGATGAGGAAGATAAAACAGGAACTACATAAAAATCAATTGGTAGACATTTGGAGGGTCATGAATGGTAAAACACGAGATTATACGTTCTACTCCCCTGTGCACCAGACGTACTCTAGGATTGATTACATCTTAGTAGACCACAGACTTTTAGACAGGATAGTAGGCTCAAAAATAGGAATAATCACAATATCAGACCATGCCCCTATTGAGATGGAGATGCAGATACACAGGGCTCAAGGAAGGCAGTCACTATGGAGAATAAATGAAGATCTATTGCAAAACGAAGATATCTCCAAAAAAATAGAGAGAGAACTAAAATATTATTTTGCAACAAATGAAACAGGGGATACATCGGGGTCGGTGGTATGGGAAGCTCATAAAGCCTACATAAGGGGAATAATAATAAAAGAGGGAGCAAGGAGAAAGAAGGAAAGGAAAAATAAAATGGGAAATGTTATAAAAAGAAATTTTTAATTTAGAACAAGAACATAAAAAACACAGAGGACACCACCAAACAACATACCTAGCACTGATAAATAAACGGGATGAACTAAAGAAGTTGATGGAACAAGAAACAAAGGAAAAATTTAACCAAATAGCTAAAGAAAGATATATGTGGGGAAATAAGGTGGGAAAACATCTAGCCAGAATGCTCAGGAAAAAAAAAGCCCTAAACTTTATAGGAAAGATACAGGATAAACAGGGGAAGATGGTCTATGAAACCAAAGAGATTGGTGAAGTATTTAAAAACTACTATAGTGAACTATATACGGAGGAGATGAACGGAGGCCAGATAAGTGAGGAAAATAAAAACAGGAAGATAGAGGAATTCTTAAAGCTTGCCAAATTAACCAAGATTACAGAAAACTCTAGAGAGGTCCTGGAGAAACCAATAACAGAGGAGGAGATATATAGAGCAATAGCGGATAGTACACAGGGGAAAAGTCCGGGTCCGGATGGGTTCACCACATATTACTACAAGAAATTTAAAGACATATTAGTACCGAAAATGTGTAAGTACATGAACGGGGTGGGAAGTGAGTTTGAATTAAGTAGTGAGGCGCTCTTTGCTACAATCACCGTGATCCCCAAAGAGGCCAAAGACGCGACTCTATGCGCTAGCTACAGACCGATATCATTGATTAACGTAGACACAAAAATATACTCAAAAGTATTGGCCACGAGGATGAAAGAATTGATGAATGGGGTGATTCATCCGGACCAAGTAGGCTTTATAGCAGGAAGGGAAGGAAGAGATAATGGGGTGAGAACCCTGTTGCTGCTACAGAAGAGAAGGGAGGAGGGACTCCCAGGTCTGCTCTTGTCAAGTGATGCCGAAAAGGCGTTTGACAGGGTGGACTGGGAGTTCCTGTTTCGAACCCTAGAAATAATAGGAATAGGCCCAAAGATGATAGGACGGATTAAAGCACTTTATAGAAAACCCAAGGCGGCCATTAAGATCAACGGAACCCTGTCGTTTCCTTTCGAGATGAAGAGAGGGACAAGACAGGGATACCCCCTGTCTCCCCTTCTCTTCATGTTGGCCCTAGAACCCCTCCTTGCAACAATTAGAAATAACCCTGACATTGAAGAATTTAAGGTGAGAGAAGAGGAGCACAAATTGGCCGCATATGCGGACGATGTGCTCTTCTATATAAGTAACCCCGGAAGTACTATACCAAGATTGGTTAAAATATTAAAACAATATGGCAAAATAACAAATTTTAAGATTAATATGGGGAAATTGGAAATTTTAAAGATAAATGTGAGTAAAATAGAGGAGGAAAAACTGAAGAGAGATTTCCAATTCCGCTGGAAAAAAGAGATCAAATATTTGGGAATAAGGCTCGCGAACTCCCCGGAAAAGATATATAGAAAAAACTATATCCATCTCTTGGATGAAATAAGGAGGGAAGGGAAAAAACTCCAGACAAAACCTCTTTCATGGATGGGGCGTATTAACGCCATAAAAATGATCCTCCTACCAAAGATCACGTATAAATTCCAAATGTTACCTATTAAACTCCCACAGGAATATATTAGAAAACTGAAATCAATAATCTCCAACATAATATGGAAAAACAAAAGATCAAGAATATCTCTAAGGACCCTAAAACAAGAAAAAGACAAAGGGGGGCTCGCAGTCCCGGATATCCTAAAATATTATAAAGCAATAATTTTATCAAGAGCAATAGAATGGACTAGGAATAACCAAGAAAAAAGATGGGTGAATATAGAAAAATATTATAGTAAAACACGTTTAGGATCTATTATTTGGAACCCTCCAAATCACAGAACGGTAGATGAGAAAACGCACTGTTTGACAAAAATAGTTTTAAAGATATGGGATGTAGTATATAAGCAATTAGATAAGGTTTATAATTCTCCCCTGATAGAATTAAAGGAGAATGAATATTTTGCACCAGGGAAAAGAAATATAGGTGGGAATTGGATAAAAAAAGATAAAGTTCAGCTTAGAGAAATACTTAAAAAAGGGAAAATTGTCACGATAGATGAATGGAGGTACATGCAATTAGACCGCTTCGTGAAAAATCTACCTCAACCGATAAGATTCGGAGAAAATTTGACAGCGTTAGAAAAATTATGTTGTTCGGAAAAAAAAAAAAATACAATATCTAAGCTATATAAACTAATATTGAAAGAAGAAGAAGCAGAGGTACCTACATTCATCAAAGAAGGGGAAAAGGAATTGGGAACACAAAAAAACACGAGCACGATTAATAAAATGTTATTTTTGGCCCATAGCTCAGCGGCAGATATAAAAACGGCCGAGATGAATTATAAATGTATGGCAAGGTGGTACGCAACGCCAGACAGGATAAGTAAATTTCAACATGGGAAATCGGCAGATTGTTGGCGGGGCTGTGGAGGGAGGGGTACTATGGCTCATTTATGGTGGAATTGCCCGGCAATTAAAAAATATTGGAAAAAAATCTTGAGCTTGATTAAGGAGATTACAAAAATAGAGGTGAAGGAGGATCCATGGGTGGTCCTCTTCCACGGCATAGAAGGGAATGTGAAACAATATAAAACATCTCTGGTTCCACATCTATTAAACGCAGCAAAAAGATTAATCCCCAAAAATTGGTGGGGAAAAGAAAGTCCGGAGATGTGGGACTGGATAAATGCCGTGGAGGAGACCCACACCATGGAGCAGCTTTCTCTTTATAAAGAGGAAAAGATAGAAGTAGACAAATGGAAATGTTGGAAGGAGTTTAAAAAAACATGGAGTTATGCAGAAAAAAATCAGGATTTAACTACCTACCAAGTAGATCATAGGCATTGCACAAGGTTAGGGGGGGAGAGGGGAGGGAGAAGGGAGGGAGATGGAAGGGAGGGAGATGGGAGGGAGGGGGGGTTATATATATATATATTTTTTTTTTTACTTAGATATGTAAAAAAGAGAGATTTATAAATAAAGATTAAATTTTAGAGAAGGGGAATTAAGGGTTGAGTCTCATCAGGGGAGGTTAGGTTTCATATAATTATTTTTTTTTGTAAACCCCTGTTGTTTCCTTCCGTTGAAAACAAAATAGATATGCCACAGTGATGAAGAGATGAGAAGAGACATATATGAGCGAGAAAGCTGAATTAGTCTCTCTAAGTATTTTCCGAAGTCGCGGGAAAAAAAAAAAAAAAAACACTATTTAAAGTGTAGTGGTGGACATATGACAGCCATAAGAAGCGGCGACCTCTTGTGGTTACTGTAAATGGTAAAAAAGAAAACTGCGCTATTACAAGTAAACTAAAGCTGCAACTCAAAGTGATATACAACACCAACAATATTAGAAAACAAAAGAAGCTGCGCTGAGTGTTAAAAATGTGATGTATGTATACAAATGAGTACACAAACCAAAAGTAAATGTGTGTTATACCAAATTTGCAATAGTATTCTGTATAACATCAGACATAGTTGGCAAAAATGTTATAATAAAAAACCTGTGCATAAACACAGAGAACACAAAGTCTATAGTGCTGGTGATCAACCGATTGGTACTACTACAACACCCTGTGGTAAATCATCATGAGTTGTGATATAATGTGATTCCACCACCATAAGAAGTGCAGGCTTACCAGACAGCCTATAGGATAGGCATGTTACCCACTTCTAGGTGATACAGGTCAGTCGTTGCCACTGTTGAGAGCAATTTACCAACCTGACGTGCTCATGGACTTCCGGTTAACGGGATACAGCCGTATGGCGATATCAGCTGGCAAGCTCAGTAGCTAAAAGTGCAGCACTGCAGTTAGAGATGTCAGAAAATCAGAAATGGAGGGAGCAGACACTTATCAGAGGACTGGAAGAAAAACAGGAGGTTATCAGATGATAATAACCCAATTAATTTTTCAGGGTTCATTTTTCATGGTTAACAGATTTAATTAGCTATTATCATTTATAAACTCAGTAATTTCCTATGATTATATTAGTGTGAATATTCCAACTAATATTACACTTATTTTCATTAGTAGGTCTCATGTATCTTCCATATTCCCGTTTTATATGCTTTTCTTTTTCTTTTTCTTTAATTCTTTTTCTTTATGTCCTAAGTTTTGTTTTTTTTTAATAATTTTTAACATTTTTAAATATTTTTTAACATTCTTTCACATGCTTCTACATTATAAGTGTAGCGCTGGTAGATTTATGATCTACCATCTGATAGGTAAATTTAGCGAATTGCTCGTTAGGGGGAGTTAGATTTGCCTCTGTTCCAGCTTGGCTGAGTTGCGTGTAGTTCCACACTGTGCCGGTGGGTGTCGTTGTTACCATTAGCTGGTGTTGGAAAAGCAATGTGTCGAAGCGTATGGGTGCTCCTCTGTCCCGGAGACAACTCCGTGGAGGTGGTCCTCCGAGTTGCATTCTGGGAGAGGGTATTTATGGGCCAGACGCCATGTTTAGGGTTCGTTTTACAGCCACCTGCTGGCCCTCCTGGCCAACAGGTATGCGTTAGAGTACCACCTCGCGGTCCTCCGTTCCGGAGGCCCGCGTCGCTGCGGCGCGTGGGTGGGCCCAGAAGCTTGTCTGGGGCCTACCACAGCAGCCGAGGAATGGTCCTGAGCTGTCTATCCAGAGTGAAGAAGCTGGACAACCGAGGAGATCCCAGGGGAGGACCCGTCATGGAAGGATCATGCAGAGTGCTGGTCTGGAGAGGGGCCTGGTGACTCAGTTGGAGGACGTATCCTGAAGTAGTCTTATTACATAGTACTGCCGGGTTGGCTTAGAGGTCCAAGTACTGTGTCTGACATTCACCGCAAACCAATACATCCTGTGTCAGAGGATCGTACGGGTTTATTCCAAGCAAGTCTGTGGCAGAGACTTTTGTTCGTGCTACATACTGGCTGCTGGGCAAGTGAGAGAGGCCTATCCAGGCGAGCAAAGATCGTGTCCCACAAGGGGATCGCATTCAATTACAGTATTCAACTTTAAAGGACGTTCTAAAGAATCCTAAAGAAAGGTATTTGAGCTTCCCTGCAGCTTTCCTTCTGCCTCTTTCCTGCTACTTCCTTCATTACTTGGTTCAATAAAGCATTGAAAACGTACTCAAGTGTTGGTGCTTGTATCGTCCAGAGGTAAACTCAACAGAACCCTAGACCCGGTGTCGGTTAAACAGAGGTATCGAGAGTGAAGGTAACAGCCCGCTTAAACCAGCAGCTCCACCGAGAGTTAGTGCTACATAAGCATTATTTGCACTCATCTCTATGCAGATTCACTGCCTTCATTCTAGCTGACGCCGTTGCTTAGCGACCGGCGTCAGCCTATATATGAATGACAGTGTCCATTAGCTAATTAGATCTGAAGAAAGTGCGGATGCATTGAAACACGTCATCTGACACGTCCAGACATCTGACACGTCAGACACGTCCAGACATTTCCGCTGTCTAGCTTCCAGTGAGTTGTGCATTCCACGTTGGTCCTCTTCTGGTTCCGGTTTCCGGTGTTTGAAATGAACGGCGCGCAGCCTTTGCTGACACCCAGGTTTTCCAGTACCCCCTACGGCAGCGCTCCCACCGGCCGAAGATTACAGACCACAGACTGTCCACCAGCACGTTTTGAACAGCTCTCCCCATATCACTGGGACCCTCCACTGTGAACAGCCACAGAATTCCTATGGATGGCACACTGGTGTAGTGGATAACACTTTCGCCTAGCAGTAAGAAGGGTCGCTGGTTCAAATCCCAACCACGACACTACCTGCCTGGAGTTTGAATGTTCTCCCTGTGCCTGCGTGGGTTTCCTCCCACACTCCAAAAACATGCTGGTAGGTTAATTGGATCCTGTCCAAATTGTCCCTAATATTTATGAATGTGAGTTAGGGACCTTAGATTGTAAGCTCCTTGAGAGTAGGGACTGATGTGAATGTACAATATATATGTAAAGCGCTGCGTAAATTGACGGCGCTATATAAATTAAGTAACTGAAATAAATAACTTTTAATTATGCTTAAAGTGAAAAAAAAGTTAAATATTCATTTAAATATCATACCTGGGGGGTGTCTATAGTATGCCTGTAAAGTGGTGCGTGTTTCCCAGACTTAGAACAGTCCCTGCACCAAATGTCATTTTTAAAGGAATAAAAGTCATTTAAAACTGCTTGCGGCTTTAATGTCAATGGATAAAAATCAGTGAGACAAACGGCATGGGTACCCCCCCACCCCAGTCCATTACCAGGCCCTTTGGGTCTTGTATGTATATTAAAGGGGAACCCCGCACCCAAATTAAAAAAAGGAATGCGTGGGGCCCCCAGGCCCTATATACTCTGAACAGCAGTATACAGGCGGTGCAAACAAGACAGGGACTGTAGGTTTGTTGTTAAGTAGAATCTGTTTGTAATTTTGAACTGGTACATTTGTAACATGTTTAGCTCCAGCCAAAAAATCTATTTAAGCTTTTTGGAAAACCTAGGGAAGGGTTATCACCCCTGTGACATTTGTTTTGCTGTCTGTGCTCCTCTTCAGAAGATTTCACCTCACTTTTTGTCCCAATGACAAATGTTTTTTGAAAATTTGGGGTTTTTGTACAAGGATTGGTGATAAAGCATCAGTGGAAAGGAGGAATGTTTTTCCCATATTAACTCTTACAGGAGAGAATTTCCCTTCCTAGGGGTAGATTTCTTCTCACTTCCTGTTGTCTCCCTCTGTTTGTAAGTAGGAGTCGTTTGTAAGTTGGATGTTTGAAAGTAGGGTCCTGCCCTATATACTCTGCAGAAATTGGGGCCTTAGGTGTTGTTGTGGCCACAACACTGTAAGCCCTCACAGTTACTCTTGGTGGGCGCAGGAATGGTCCCTGCTGTGAAATATTATATCAAGAATTGTAATTACATGTCCCTGTTGAACAGGGTCAGAAAAATGTGGCCTTTGGTGGTGCTGGTGCCACAACACTGTAAGTCCTCACAGTTACTCTTGGTGGGTGCTGCAACAGGCCCTGCTGTGAAATGTTAGATCAAGAATTGTAATTACATGCACCTGTTGAACAGGGGCAGAAAAATTGGGCCTTTGGTCCAGGTGGTGGTGGTGTTGCCACAACACTGTAAGCCCTCACAGTTACTCTTGGTGGGCGCAGGAATGGGTCCTGCTGTGAAATATTAGATCAAGAATTGTAATTACACGCCCCTGTTGAACAGGGGCAGAAAAATTGGGCCTTAGGCACTGGTGCCACAACACTGCAACCCCTCACAGATGCTATAGTTGGAACGCAGGAATGAGCCCTGCTACAAAGTATTGCATCAAAAATTGTAATTACACGCCCCTTTTAAACAGGGGCTGAAAAATTGGGCCTTGGGCACTGGTGCTGGTGCCACAACACTGCAACCCCTCACAGATACTATAGTTGGAGCACAAGAATGAGCCCTGCTGCAAAGTATTGCATTAAATTTTATTAAATTGTAATTAAATTGTAATTACACGCTCCTGTTAAACAGGGGCAGAAAAATTGGGCCTTAGGCACTGGTGGCGGTGCCCAGAACCAAAAATGTTCTTACAAGCTATCAGCATGAAAATTGAGGAGGAAGAGGATTGTCACTCAGCATAACAGGATAGTCACTCAGCATCAGCATAGGCAGTCTTGAAAGGATCTCACATTAAAAAAAAAAATCAATCGGTTACATCAGCATCAGGTGCTTGGTAGCTGGTGATCCAAGACTGATTCATTTTTATGAAGGTCAGCCGATCAACCGATTCGGTGGACAGGCGCACCCTGTGATCGGTTACAAAGCCTCCAGCAGCACTGACTGTGCGTTCCGAAAGAACGCTGGATGCAGGACAGGCCAGTAGCTCAATTGCATACTGTGCAAGCTCTGGCCAGTGATCCATCCTCAAGACCCAGTAACCCAGAGGATTTTCGGTGGAAAGGTGTCCAAGTCTGATCTTGCCCCTAGGTAATCCTGCACCATGTGAATCAGACGCTGGCGATAGTTGCTGGAACTGATCAGACCTTGGGGCTGCGGACTAAAAAATTGTCTGAACGCATCGATCAGACGGCCACCTTCTCCACCGCTCCTTCTGTGACTGACCGAAGCCTCAGCAACACGTTGTCCAGGAGGACCAGGAAATTGTAACCTCCCAGGCTCTAGAAACGCGTGTTTCATCCTCTGCTCCCTCTGTGACTGGAAGATAAGGTCCGCAACCTTACCCTTGTATTGTGGATCAAGGAGGGTTGCCAGCCAGTAATCATATGAGGATCCTTCTGCAGGCTTTGCAGGATCAGGGAGGCCATGCAGGGTAGGTTTGCTGAGACATTCGGTCCAGAGTCCTCTGGGTCACTAAGGACGACATGATCCACAGCCACCTCCCCCCAGCCACGTACAAGTCCATGGGTTTCTTCGGACTGTAAATGATTCCTTTAAGACTTCTGCTGATGCTGAGTGCCAGGCTCCACCTCCATGCTGACACAATCCTCCTCCTCCTCCTCTTCCTGTGTGATCAGCAGGCACGCAGGAACACTGTCTGGATAAAGGGGGCCTTGAGAGGTAAAGAAGTTCTCCTCTTCCTCCCTCTGTTCTGCCTCAAGTGCCCTGTCCATTATTCCACGCAGCGTGTGCTCAAACAGGTGGACAAGAGGGACAGTGTCACTGATGCATGCACTGTCACTGCTCACCATCCTCGTTAACTCCTCAAATGGTGACAGGACAGTGCATGCATCCCTGATCATAGCCCACTGGCGTGGGGAAAAAAACCCAAGGTCCCCTGACCCTGTCCTGGTGCCATAGTCGCATAGGTACTCATTGATGGCCCTCTGCTGCGTGTGCAGCCGCTGCAGCATGGCCAATGGTAAGTTCCACCTGGTGAGCAGTCACAGATTAGGTGGTTCTTGGGCAGGTTAAATTCCTTTTGGAGGTCAGCCAGCCGAGCACTGGCATTATATGACCGGCGGAAATGCACACAGACTTTCCTGGTCTGCCTCAGGACATCCTGTAAGCCCGGGTACCTGCCCAAGAACCGCTGCACCACCAAGCTAAGGATGTGAGCCAAACAGGGCACATGGGTCAGTTGTCCCTGTTGGAGGGCGGAGAGGAGGTTGGTGCCATTGTCGCAAACCACCATACCTGCCTTAAGCTGGCGTGGTGTTAACCACCTCTGAACCTGCCCCTGCAGAGCTGACAGAATCTCTGTGTGGCTCCTGTCCCCCAAGCACACCAGCTCAACCACCAAATGGTATCATGCCTGCATACTTGCATAGCCTTTTGAACGCCTATGGAGCACCGCTGGTTCAGAGGACAAATCAGCACAGGAAGAGGCCATGGAGGAAGAAGAAGAGGAGGGGGTGAAGGAGAGAGGTGTGGCAGAATCACCACTAGTGGAATTTTGGAGGCATGGTGGCGGAACAACCTTCAACACTACTGCACTCTGTCCTGCATCCTTCCCAGCTGCCAGAAGAGTCACCCAGTGCGCGGTGAAAGATGGGTAACATCCCTGTCCATGCCTGATGGACTTGGTCAGCGGTAATATGCACCTTACAGCTGACCGCCCTGTCCAGCGAGGCCAAGACATTGCCTTCCACATGCCAGTAGAGACCTTCTGTGAGAAAAAGTGGCTTTTGGGAACCTGCCACTGAAGAACCGCACATTCCACAAACTCTCAGAAGGGGGCAGATTCTACCAACTAAAAAGGCAGTAGTTGAAGGGCTAGCAATTTAGCCAAGCTAGCATTCAACCGCTGGGCCTGTGGATGGTTGGGAGCGAACTTCTATCGGCGGTGTAGCAGCTGGGGCAGGGAAATTTGCCTGGTACAATCTGACGTTGGTGTACCGATAGCAGATTGCCTGCAAGTACTTGGCTGTGACGCACCTAATTCTACACCTTCATTCCTCTCAGTGCAGGTCTCAGAGAGGACTGAAGGTATGGTGGGGTTGGAAATCCCAGCTGATGAGGAAGCAAGGAGAGGTCCACTTTGTTCTTTGGTGTGGGTCTTTTAGGTACGCTTGCCAACGAACTGAATGCAGGTCGACATATGTCTGGTCAAGCTACATTAACATCTAAACCAGACCCTCAGGGGTTTGGTATACAATAAGGGAATCCCAAGCTGTTTGTTCCCAAATAGAGAAAGGCCCTCTCAGACTAAGCGGTCCATTCAAGTGCATCCACCTGATCAGTGGGGTCTCTCTCTGCTGATCCCTGCTGACCAGGTGGGTGATGGAGCAGACACGGACACAGCCTGCTCTCCTCTATTCGGCTTTCGGATGGAAACTGACTGCACGTCCATTTCCATCTGATTGTCACCTGATCTGCCAGATGGATGGTGAACGTATCCCCATCCATCTGTTTTTAGCGGATTTTATCAGATTGGATGTCCAGCGGGTGTCAGTGGACACATCAATATGAAAAAATTGATGGCGGTGGAACAAAGAGATGTCCCAAAGTAGCAATAGGGAGGATCAACCATGGTATATGATATAGAAAAATCGCTTTATTAAAGTTACAAATGTAAAATAGGTCCACTTAGAATGTCATGACAACATAAATGGTGGAAACATCCCCAAGTGTACCCAACAATATAAAACACATAGAAAAAAATGACAACGTTGTCACAATATGGCGCCAATCAAGGGGCTCCACACATACATACACATGCATGAACCAGCTAAGGGAAAGAGGGGAGAAATAATCGAGCCAGTATAAGAACTTGATCCTGTATAATAAAGAGTATCAGACACATGTCTACTGACATCCGCTGCCACATAGACCATAATGGGTTGTCTAGTTGGGTCTGCCTGAAAAAATGGACAGGCGAACCCGATTAGTCTGCTCGTGTGAAAGGGGCCAAAAAGCCAGTAGCTGTCATTTACCAGAAATTTAAATTTGTCTGTTTGAGGAGATTGCAGCCTGTTCGTATACAGCTCACTTTTTTATTGGGACACGTATAAGTAGGGTTGCTGATAGGGGGGACCACCAGTCCTCCTGTAGGGGGGCCGGGCACACAGGGGGGCCTGAACAGCAGGAGGAATCGGTGTAGTCGGGCAGAGGGTCAGTTATAGAAAGATGCCCCGTGCGGCTCTCTGCAGCAGCTGAAAGCTGGTTTCTCTCCATCCCGCCAGCGTTCAGCTGCTGTAGGGAGAGACACAGACACAGGGCATCGTTCCTGTAATTGCTTCCCCCACGCGACCCCCCCACTGCCTACTTCTCATCCCCCCGTGTGCCCCCCTGTCACTGTGCCACGCCACCTCCCCTTTCTCCGCGGCACTGCCGGCTTCCCTGTCCTGTTAAAAAAAAAAAATTTAAAATTTTAAAACTGTCAATTTTTTGTTAAAGATTATACATTTTCTTAAAAAAATGTAAAAAAAACAATTAGAAAAGGGCTAATTTACACAGGTTCTCTGTTATGTTTGTGTTCGCTAATAATTATTTTGGTGTATTTTGATATATTGGGGGGGTGCCCCTGCCAGGTATGCTGTACGGGGCCCCTGTGATTTCTAACAGCAGCCTTGTATATAAGCTATTTAATTAAAGAATAGTGAGCTGCACCCTGGTGATATTTGATCTCTTCCATCCACAGTAAGAGGTAGGGCTTATTGTGATATATTCCCGGTTGGGTCATTTTTATTTAGTTTCATTTCTACGGAACAGAGGATATCAGATTTCTCCTGCAATAAAGGAGCGGCTCCAGAGGACTCAGTCAGGTGAGGTTTAGGTTTGCAGAGTGAGCTGGAAGGAATATTTTCCATGAGGACCCAATAGATTTTGGGATTCGACTATTGCACTAGCGAAGAGAGCTTCATCCTCACCTAAAGAGACCTTTACACTTTTCCCATTTTGAATGAAGTGACAGAGTGAAAGCTGTCAAGGTGAGTATAAGTAAGTGGTGGGCTGGGAAATAAGTGTTCAATAGACTATTTGTCAGTTTAACTCTTTCAATTCTTTTGTACATTTACCAAAGCTATTTAATAGGATGACATGCCTAAACAAACCACTTACTCTGTACAAAATCAAGCAGGCTCTTGCATTGCATACTGTAGTTAATGCTATATCTAAATAAAACTGTGCAAATCAGTTATACAGTATATAGGGATGATTTAAAGTGATATTAAAGTGGTTGTAAACCCACTTTGCAAAAACAAAACAAAAAAAACACTAACACCTGTAAGACAAAGGCATAATGAGCTCCGGAGGACTTAGACGAGCAGCAAGGAAGCATCTGGCACCGGTCCCACTACCCGAAGCGTGCTGCTTACCGGTCTCTACCCCCCACAAGTGTCGGGGAGTCCCGAGCTCCGAGGTTCCGTAAGATCTGAGATATCCGAGTTACCGAGTGTTGGGGCGACGTCAGTGCCTTTGAGCCCGTTTGGCGGAGATACCCGAAGATTGCAATATATTATTACGAGTCTACCTGGTTGTCTACCTGGGAACCCCACTGCCGCTACACAAGCCGTAGCTGCCGAAGGGACTGCCAGCCGACAAGCTCTGGTGATCTACCCAGGTGAGTGTGCAGGGGGGTCTGTACAGGAGCTACAAGGCGAGCCTATATTGGACACTCAGGACATAGGGGGCAATAACAACATTAACAGCACTAATAACTTCAGTAACATTATGCAGACCACAACAGTAAATGCAGAGATGCAGCAATCATATGCAGGGCAGACAGGGCAAGCAGGTGGTGGGTCTGCTGGCCAGTTTAAACAGTTTACACACCAGCCTACACGTTATGCACCAGAACCTGCATTTGAAAACTCCTTAGGGCTATCTGGGTTAGCTGGACTTATCGGCTTTGCCGGGCGACCTAGAAACAAAGTCCTTCTTATCCACATTATCTGCCAAATCAGATATGGACCGTATGACTGTTACTTTGCAACAGGTGCTTAGAGAGGAGTTCAAGGAGGTACGTGAAGAAGGCTCTACATATAGATGGGGCTTTCCATTTTCCTATTAAATAGCTATTCTGAAAGGTCAACAGTTGTTTGTATTACGTGCTCCTGCCCAAATACCTGAAATGTTCTCTAAATTGGATATTTCACCTATTCCGCTCCCGGATCGAACTGTTACAGAATGATCAAATGTAATTCAACGTGTTATCTTTATTATTAGAAAGAGTAGGGGGAAAAAAAGAGAAAAAAGGAGAGAAAAGAAATGTTTCCAATAATATACTAGGATGTACTGGGATATGCTGGGATGATTTTTTTTTTTCTCTTTTTTTTTTTTTTAGCAGTATAGTATAGGTATAGTATAGTATAGTATAGGTGCTAAGAGATGCTAGAGGTATTACCTGGTACTACTTGGAGTGGAATTAGATATAGTATATATAGGATATTAGATATAGTAATTGCCAGAATTTCATTTTAACCTTTTTGTTGGGGGGGGGGGGGGGGTTGGCTAGGTTTTGTCAGAACTATGACGATACCGCTTTTATGAACAACAGAGTGTTTTTTTTTCCCTTGAGGGTATTTGGGGGGGGGCTGCCGTGAGAGGGGAAGATCCTCTGTGGCTTCATGCTAGCTGTCTCTCAACCCCCTTCCCTCCACCCCCCCGTCCTACGGTTCCCCCCCCCCCCGTTGCCTATCCCATGTCAACCTGTTGCCCACCCTATATCTACCCATCCTTGCCTCCCCTCTCTCCATAGCCCCTTTTTCTCTATCATCTTTTCCTCCCTTCTCTTCCCTTCCCCCTTCTCCCCATACGTCCCCACTACCATGTTTTTTTCCACCCCATCCTCTCACCCTCTTTCCTTCTTTCCCTCCCTTTCTCCTGTTTCTCTCAAGATAAAGATTAGACAAGTCGGTTAGCCGGGTGAAATAGATGACTGGGAGGAGGGCGGGGGGAGACTACGGATGGATGGTTGAAGGGATGGGGGCCAGCGGATGGAGTGGGGAGGATATATAGAATGTGGAAGTTGGGGAAATGTAATGATAATAGTCTATCAGGAAAGGTGGTCATGCGTTTAGGGGGTCAGGTTAAGGTTAAGCTAGACGGTATAGATAGCCCCCTGCAAGGGGAAGGTGGGGGGAATCAAAGGGGGCTTGTTTAATAATTCTAAAATGCCTTATGCCTAGGTAAATACTGATAAATTATGCTAAAGACGCTTCAGGATGAGAGTATTGAGGTTATGAGGGCAGAGCGGGGGGAGGGAGGGGGGGAGTATATCCAACTGGGGGTTATGAGTAAGATAATACAGTTGTTGTTTGCCTATAGATTAAAACAGATTTGACAGGACTGTGTTCCTATAATATAATATAAGCAACAATAGAAGATGTAAATGGACTATAAGACTTGAGTACTCTAGGATTGGATATGAATGTGTGTGTGTGTGTGTGTGTATAACCCTTTCATGACTAAGTCTATTTTTGAAATTTGGTGTTTACAAGTTAAAATCTGTATTTTTTGCTAGAAAATTACTTAGAACCTCCAAACATTATATATATATATTTTTTTAGCAGAGAATCTAGAGAATAAAATGGAGATTGTTGCAATATTTTATATCACACGGTATTTGTGCAGCAGTGTTTTAAACGCAAATTTTTGGGAAAAGGGGACATTTTCATGAATTTTAAAAAATCCAAACAGTAAAGTTACCCCAATTTTTTTATATAATGTGAAAGATGATGTTACGCCGAGTAAATAGATACCAAACATGTTACGCTTTATAATTGCACGCACTCGTGGAATGGCGACAAACTACGGTACCTAAGAATTTCCATAGGCGACGCTTTAAATTTTTTTTACGGTTAGCAGGTTAGAGTTACAGAGGAGATATAGTGCTAGAATTATTGCTCTCGCTCTAAAAATCGCAGCGATACCTCACATGTGTGAATTGAACACCATTTACATATGCGGGCGCGACTTCCATAAGCGTTTTCTTTGCTGCGCGAGCTCGCGGGGTCGGGGGTGCTTTAAAAAATTTTTTTTCTTATTTATTTTTATATTTAAAAAATGGGTTTTAAAAAAAAACTATTTTTGATGACTTTTATTGCTGTCGCAAGGGATGTAAACATCACTTGTGACAGTAATAGGTGGTGACAGGTACTCCTTATGGAGGGATCGGGGGTCTAAAAGACCCCCGATCCATCCTTTGCACTTCAAAGTATTCAGATCGCCGAAAATGGCGATTCTGAATACTGTGTATTTTTTTAAAACCGGCGCCATTGAGTAAATGGGAAGTGACGTCATTTACGATTAGGAGGCTGGAACTAAGCCACCCACAGCTTCGTTCCGGAGGCAGCCGATTGGTCACTGGGCCACCCGTTCGATTGGGTAAGAGCGTCGGGAGGTGGCTGGAGGGGGGGAGTCCCCTCCCACTCCTCCGGTATAACAGCCAAGCGGCTTTTAGCCGCATCGGTTGTTATACTCGGATAGCTGATCGCCCGCTCTAAACAACGGTACCGGGATGAGGCCTGCAGCTGCGGGCATCATCCCGATATAACCCCGGAAAGCCGAGTACGCGAATCTGCGTACGCTCGGCGGGAAGGGGTTAAATATATATATATCTGACAAACACTTTTTTTTTCTTCAAAATATGTGCTTGACATCCACTCTAAGTTGTGGTCATTAGGAGAATAGGATCAGATGTGTTATCTGTGTTATCTGATCCGACCCCCTCTTCGGTATCGCGTCTCTAGCTCCCCCTACATAGGTTTTTTGCCTCCCAGTGCTCTCCCTTCCTAGTCAATTCTGAGAGGGGACTGCGGGGGTGGACCAGCTCAATAAGAGCCCCATTAGTTAAATTGCTGCGTATTCCCCTTTTTTTTTTTTTTCTCTTTCTTCCCCCGCTTGTCCGTGTCCGCTCCGTTGGTGCGCAGGTAATAGATCCCAGGTCTCAGTATGACAAATATACAATGTCTAACTTTAAATGTTAATGGATTGAACATACCGGAAAAGCGTACAATGGTTCTACGTGAACTTTGGCGTATGAGTACACAAGTTATATTTATACAAGAAACACATTTTCAATCAGGGAAGATACCGAAATGTAAGGATGATCGGTATCCACAGGTGTTCCACAGTACAGCCCCAGACTCTAAGATGATGGGGGGGAGTATTCTCTCTGGGATGGTCCCATGGTCATGTGTTGATCAAATTAGCGATCCGGAAGGACTTTATCTTTTTCTTAAGGGTGACTTGGCTGGCTGTCGAGTTACATTAGTCTATCTACTTACAAGCTCAGCTGAGCTGTCTAGATGGAATTCTTAATACTTTACAAGGTTTTTATGGAGGGTGGAGTGATACTGGGTGGAGACCTTAATGTGGCTCCTGAACCATTACTAGATGTTTCTAAATCTGCTTCATATCTGTCATATCAATATCTTAGACGGATAAAAAAAGCCCTCTAAACTGTGCGATTGGTGGACATTTGGAGAGTCCAGCTGAGCGTGATTATACTTTTTATTCAGTGCCACACGATAGCTATTCTCAAATTGACTATGTACTGGTATCCCAATCTTTATTACCAGCGGTAGTGAACTCTTCAATCGGAATACAAATGGTGTCTGACCATGCTCCAGCGTTTATAGATCTTCAGCTGGTTAAATCTGTTAACAGACCATGGTCATGGAAACTCAATGAATCGTTGATACGGGAAGGCCAACTGTGAAATGACCTCTCTAGTGAATTGACTAGAATTTTTTACGCAAATGACACAGACAAAATTTCCCCATTTACAATATGGGAAACACATAAATGCGCTACGCGGGGCATACTTATTAAAAAGGCGACTGAAATATGGAAAAATAGCCAATCTGCGTTCCAAGCCCAATTAAACCTGGTAGCAGACCTAGAAACTTAGCATGAAAAATCACTGTCACAGTCTGTAGCAGTAGACCTCAGGTTAGAGTGAGAAAAACTATTCTCTTTGATGAGACAAGAGACTAATATACAGATGCTGAAGGCTAGGAATGTGTATTATGAACAAGGGAATAAATCAGATAAATTGCTAGCACATTCACTTAGGGAAATTTCTCTATGTTCCACATATCGACACTGATAGTGGGAATAGTAGTTTTAAATATAGTGAAATTGCAGAGGTTTTTTGAGAATATTATCTGTCGCTTTACAATCTGCAGACTAATCCGACCAGGCCCTAACAAAGCAACAAATAATCCGAGACTATCTTTCCTCTTCAGGATTACCGTCAATATCCGAAGACGCGGCGGAATTACTAAACGCGCCGATATCAATCAACGAATATATGAGGGCGATTAATATGCTTAAGCCCCATAAAGCTCCCGGCCCCAATGGGTCTACGGTATTATACTATAAGGCATTTGCTTCTATTTTAGGGCTGAGATTTATAAAAGCATTTAATTCCCTGTTAGAAGATCGGCCTATACCAAGAGATACTCTTAGGGCACACATTACAGTTATTCCTAAGGAGGGTAAGGATCATGCTCAATGTAAAAACTGTAGACCTATTTCATTATTAAATGTTGATTTGAACATTTTTACATGGATACTAGCCTCTGGGCTACAACCTCTCCTTCAGAATGTAATCCATCCTGATCAGGTAGGCTTTATGCCTACTAAAGAGACATCCCCCTGATGAAGGCACGTGATCCCTGTGCCAAATACACGTAGGGGAGGGGCCAGGATGGAGCTGTCAGCACGGAGGAGCAGAGGAGACGGACACACCACACCGCACGCCATACTAGCGTTCCTTGCATGTTAAGCCCTGAACAGGATGGTGCACTTACGCACCTGTGCAATGTGAGTACCCTCATGAGGGGAATTGTTTAGTTCATTTTATAATAAATCTTTGACTATATTACGCTATGGAATGTGAATCGTGATGTTATCTGAACAAGTTGAAGCTCAGCATCTGTATACCCTTTAAGAGCCCAGGAGTGGCTCCCATGCGTGTTTAGACACTGTTTAGGTACTGTGTCACACGCTCAGAGGTGAGCGCAAACGCTATCAAGGGTCACTGGAGAGCACTGAAGCATGCTTTATATTGTTTTGCACACTGTTTTGGATGAGCATGATGGATACCAAACTTAATGGACACTATATTTATGTACTTTGCATTTGCTATTTATGAACTTCATGAACTCTACACTTTATTGAAGGAGTGAATACTCTTTTAATACCTGAATCAACACTTGTATTTTGTATAATTTTTTATGCATGTTGCACTTTGGTTATGTATCATAGATTGATAGCGCACATTATTGTTAAGTTCATGATTTATATTATTTATTTTTTCTTATTATTGATATTTGCATTTCACATTTGATTATTGTTTTTTTTATTTTTTGGTTTCAATATTATCAATTTTTTAGCACAGGCAGTGGCACAATTATTTATTTATTTCTGAATATTACGTTGTCAACTACACGACTGAATATCTTACCAAGATTACTGTATCTTTTTCAGACTCTGCCAATAGCTATTCCAGAGCCGTTCTTGAAATCACTACGCAGTGCTTTTATTAGATTTATTTGGGCAAAAAAACATCCCTGTCTATCCTTTCATTATTTGGCTATGCTAAAAATCCAGGGAGGTATGGCTCTTCCGGATCCGATAAGATACTACAAAGCAGTACCACTCGCTAGGGCACTAGCTTGGTGTAGAGATGAGGGACATAAAACCTGGGTAGTGATTGAACAATCATGTACAGAGATCCCACTCCAATGTCTGCCATGGCTACGGCCAAAAACATTGGGAACTTTAAGATATCACCCTCTGATAGGGGTAACCCTAATGTCCCGTACACACGCTCGGACTTTGTTCGGACATTCCGACAACAAAATCCTAGGAATTTTTCCGACGGATGTTGGCTCAAACTTGTCTTGCATACACACGGTCACACAAAGTTGTCGGAAAATCCGATCGTTCTGAACGCGGTGACGTAAAACACGTACGTCGGGACTATAAACGGGGCAGTGGCCAATAGCTTTCATCTCTTTATTTATTCTGATCATGCGTTGCACTTTGTCCGTCAGATTTGTGTACACACGATCGGAATTTTCGACAACGGATTTTGTTGTCAAAAAATTTTATATCCTGCTCTCAAACTTTGTGTGTCGGAAAATCCGATGGAAAATGTGTGATGGAGCCTACACACGGTCGGAATTTCCGACAACAAGGTCCTATCACACATTTTCCGTCGGAAAATCCGACCGTGTGTACGGGGCATTAGAGTAATTTAACAAAACAATCTATTTTCAAAAGGGGATGGGGAAGTCACTCGGCTCCATCCAGTTTTGGGAAACCCATCATTCCCCCAGGATATACAGATAGCCGCTTTAAACAAGCTCTGAAATGTGGTAAAATCCGATTAAGTGACTTCCTTGAAGGATCAAGGATGAAAACCTCATCGGAAATACAGCTGATGTTTAGTCCGCCACTGGACCCGTGGCAGATGCAACAGCTTACCCACTTTCTCAGTTCTCTTATTCGGGGGGGAGAGATTGGATTGTTTAAACACACCACTGGAAAACCGATGTTTGATAGAAAAACCTTCTGCCCATGGGGTATCTGAGGTATATAATATACTAATGGATCCCCCTGCGGACTTTGTTCCTAGATTCCTTAAAAAATGGGAAAGAGACTTAAATACCATATTCTCTAAAGAGCCATATTCTATACTTTGCCCATTATTCTTCAACAGCAAGTAATTGCCAAGAGCTATGCTATAAAATTCTTACAAGATGGTACAAAGTTCCATCATTACTACAGAAAATCTATCCGGAAAAGACAAATATCTGTTGGCACTATGGAGAGTCAGAGGGTGATATGCTCCATATTTTATGGTCATGTCGGAATTTATTGGATTTTTGGTCCAAAGTGCAAGACATCATAAGACAGTTAACAAAGTACGATTTGGGATCTGATCCATCTAGATATCTCCACCATTTTTCAGATTTTTCAAAACGTAAATACCGAAACTCAGTGGATGCACGTTGGTTCAGCGGGTGCACTTTGGTTCAGCGGGTGCATGTTGGTTCAGCGGGTGCACGTTGGTCCAGAGGGTGCACGTTGGTTCAGAGGGTGCACGTTGGTTCAGCGAGTACCTGTGTATTGTCTTGTTGAGTACCTGTGTATTGTCTTGTTGAGTATTAGTGTCAGGAAGCTAGTTGTTAGGTAATTTGGACAGAGTATAATCCCCAATCCTCATTAAATTTGTAGGTATTATGCCCGGTGGGTGTGGAGATGTGACTCGGTGTACATCTTGCAGCATGTATGCGTTCCTTGATCATCCGATCGAGGGCAAATACTGCTGTGCAAAATGTAAGCGCATTGTTTCCCTGGAAGCCCAGGTTCTGAATCTGAGGAAGCAACTGTCAGCACTGAGAAGTCCCTCCATACTAAAGGAGAGCCAGGAACGTACACAGCAGGGGCTAGAACAGAGGCGGGTGAAGACAAAGAGGTGCAGGCACTAGGAAAGAGTAGATGGGTGACAGTCAGGAAGGGTAGAGGGGGAAGTGCCAGGCAGGCCGATCCAGGACTGGAGCATCCCAATAAGTACGCTCCATTGAGTGACATTGGTGAAACCAATCAGGTACCAGCACTGCTGGAGCTGAGGGACTCTCCTAGCTGCCGGGTGAAGAACTCCTCCAGTGAGAGTGGGGGGGAAGTGAAGGGAAAGGAAAGACAGTTTCTGGTGGTAGGGGACTCAATTCTTAGAAGGACAGAGAGGGCAATCTGTAACAAAGACCTGAATTGCCGAACTGTATGTTGTTTACCTGGCGTTTGGGTTCGGCACATCACTGATCTGGTGGACAGATTACTGAGAGGGGCTGGAGAAGACCCAGCTGTCATGGTGCACGTTGGCACCAATGACAAAGTCTGAGGCAGAAGGAGTGTCCTAAAGAACAATTTTAAGCACTTGGGAGCTAAATTGAAGAAAAGGACCTCCAAGGTAATATTCTCAGGAATACTACCAGTACATCGAGCCACACCAGAAAGGCAGAGGGAGATTAGGGATGTAAACAAGTGGCTGAAGAGCTGGTGTAGTAAGGAGGGGTTTGGGTTCCTGGAGGACTGGGCCAACTTCTCAGTCGATCACTAGTACTATAGAAGGGACGGACTGCACCTAAATGAGGAGGGAGCAGATCAGCTGGGAATGAAGATGGCCAAAAAGTTAGAGGTGTTTTTCAACTAGGCAACGGGGTGAGGGCCCAGAGGTAGAGATAGTCAGTGTGGAACATATTCCAGAGGGGAATATTGGGGGCATTAGTGGTAGGTTGACTAAAGCACATAAACTCAAGGTAAGTATAGTAACGAGTCCTAGTTGCAATCTCAGAACACCCAATAAGAGGATAATATGCGACCAGTCTAAACTACATGGCATGTTCACCAATGCCAGGAGCCTGGTGGACAAGATGGGTGAACTAGAGATACTGCTCTATGAGGAGGATTTGGATTTTTGGGAATTTCAGAGACCTGTTTCAACAGCTCTCATGATTGGCTGGCAAACATTCCATGGTATACCCTTTATTGCAGGGATAGAGAGGGTAAAAAAAGGGGGAGGGGTATGCCTATATATCAAGAATAATGTACAAGTGAATGTGAGAGATGACATTACTAAGGGGGCTAGGGAGGAGGTGGAATCCTTATGGGTAGAGCTCCAAAGGGATGAAGCTAAGGGAAAAATAATACTGGGAGTATGCTATAGGCCTCCTAACCTGAGGGAGGAAGTGGAGACGGATCTCCTATCCCAGGTTGGATTAGCAGCAAGGATGGGAAGTGTTATCATAATTGGGGATTTTAATTATCCAGACATAGACTGGGCGGAGGGAACTGCGCATTCATCTCAGGCTCGCCAGTTCCTAAATGTATTGCAGGACAATTTTATGGGTCAGATGGTAGACGCACGAACTAGAAATAGAACTTTACTGGATCTACTGATTACCATCAATACAGACCTGATCACGGATGTGGAAATACGGGGCAATTTAGGAAACAGCGATCACAGGTCAATTGGCTTCAGTATAAATCACACAAATAGGAAACATGAGGGGAATACAAAGACACTGAATTTCAAAAGAGCCAACTTCCCTAAACTACGAACCTTGTTAGAAGGCATGAATCGGGATAAAATCTTAGGAACAAAGAACACGGAGCAGAGATGGGTTTGCTTTAAAAACTTATTAAATAAGGGCATTAGCCAATATATCCCATTGGGTAATAAATTTAAAAGAGCAAACAAAAGTCCTGGATGGCTTAACTCCAATGTAAAAATTCATATAAAAGCAAAGGAGAAGGCCTTCAAAAAATACAAAGTTGAGGGATCATCCTCAGCATTCAGACTTTATAAAGAATGCAATAAGAAATGTAAGGGTGCAATAAGGGCAGCTAAGATAGAACACAAAAGGCACATAGCAGAGGAGAGCGGAAAAAAATCCCAAAAAATTCTTTAAGTATGTAAACAGTAAAAAACAGACCATATTGGCATCATAAAGAATGAGGAAGGACATCTGGTTACAAAGGATGGGGAGATGGCAAAGGTATTGAATTTATTCTTCTCCTCAGTCTTCACGAGTGAATCGGGGGGCTTCAGTAACTAAAACTGCAGTGTGTATCCTCATGACACAACACAGGAAGCACCTCCATGGTTAACAGAGGACAGAATTAAAATTAGACTTGAGAAAATTAACATTAATAAATCACTGGGACCAGATGGTTTGCACCCGAGGGTACTTAGGAAAGTCAGTCAAGTAATTGCCAGACCGTTGTTCCTCATTTTTACGGACAGTCTACTGACTGGAATGGTAACAGCGGGTTAGAGAAAAGACAATGTAGCACCAATATTTAAAAAGGGCCTAAAATACATCCCTGGGAATTACAGACCAGTTAGCCTAACATCAATAGTATGTAAACTCTTGGAGGGGATGATAAGGGACTATATACAAGATTTTAGTAATGAGAACGGTATCATTAGCAGTAATCAGCATGGATTCATGAAGAACCGTTCTTGCCAAACCAATCTATTAACCTTCTATGAGGAGGTAAGTTGCCATCTAGATAAAGGAAGGCCCGTAGACGTGGTGTATCTGGATTTTGCAAAAGCATTTGACACAGTTCCCCATAAACGTTTACTGTACAAAATAAGGTTCGTTTGCATGGACCATAGGGTGAGTACATGGATTGAAAACTGGCTACAAGGGCGAGTTCAGAGGGTGGTGATAAATGGGGAGTACTCAGAATGGTCAGGGGTGGGTAGTGGGGTCCCCCAGGGTTCTGTACTGGAACCAATCCTATTTAATTTGTTCATAAACGACCTGGAGGATGGGATAAACAGTTCAATCTCTGTATTTGCAGACGATACTAAGCTAAGCAGGGCAATATCTTCTCCGCAGGATGTGGAAACCTTACAAAAAGATATGAACAATTATTGGGGTGGGCAACTACATGGCAAATGAGGTTTAATGTAGAAAAATGTAAAATAATGCATTTGGGTGGCAAAAATATGAATGCAATCTATAGACTGGGGGAGAACCTCTGGGGGGTATCTAGGATGGAAAAGGACCTGGGGGTCCTAGTAGATGATAGGCTCAGCAATGACATGCAATGCCAAGCTGCTGCTAAGAAAGCAAACAGAATATTGGCATTAAAAAGGGGATCAACTCCAGAGATAAAACGATAATTCTCCCCCTCTACAAGACTCTGGTCCGGCCGCACCTGGAGTATGCTGTCCAGTTCTGGGAACCAGTCCTCAGGAAGGATGTACTGGAAATGGAGCGAGTACAAAGAAGGGCAACTAAGCTAATAAAGGGTCTGGAGGATATTAGTTATGAGGAAAGGTTGTGAGCACTGAACTTATTCTCTCTGGAGAAGAGACGCTTGAGAGGGGATATGATTTCAATATACAAATACGGAACTGGTGACCCTACAATAGGGATAAAACTTTTTCGTAGAAGAGAGTTTAATAAGACTCGTGGTCACTCACTAAAATTAGAAGAAAAGAGGTTTAACCTTAAACTACGTAGAGGGTTCATTACTGTAATGTCCTGTACACTCAATTGAACATTCCGACAACAAAATCCAACGTTTTTTTCCGATAGATGTTGGCTCAAACTTGTCTTGCATACACACGGTTGCACAAAGTTGTCGGAAAATCCGATCGTTCTGAACGCGGTGACGTAAAACACGTACGTCGGGACTATAAACGGGGCAATAGCCAATAGCTTTCGTCTCTTAATTTATTCTGAACATGCATGGCACTTTGTCCGTCGGATTTGTATACACACGATCGGAATTTAAAGGATCGAATTTTGTTGTTGGAAAATTTTATAGCATGCTCTCAAACTTTGTGTGTCGGAAATTCCAATGGAAAAAGTCAGATGGAGCCTACACACGGTCGGAATTTCTGACAACAAGCTCCGATCGCACATATTCCATCGGAAAGTCCGACTGTGTGTACAGGGCATAAGAGCGGCAAGGATGTGGAATTCCTTTCCACAGGAGGTGGTCTCAGCGGGGGGGAGCATCGATAGTTTCAAAAAACTATTAGATAAGCACCTGAACGACCGCAACATACAGGGATATACAATGTAATACTGACATATAATCACACACATAGGTTGGACTTGATGGACTTGTGTCTTTTTTCAACCTCACCTACTATGTAACTATGTAGCTTCAACAGTGATATGTACACAACAAATCATGGCTGTCATTAAACAGTTGGGAATTGCAAACAAGTGTGTGGAAGGCGGGCAGAAGGAGAGAGTGTACTACACATGTGTGTGTAATTCTATCACAGTTATATTGTGTGTGTATTGTCCAGTGTAAACAAATGGCAACTGTATATTTTGATAGCTTTGAAATCCTGAGGTGTGTGGGTGAATGGATGTCCTATGAAGTAAACTGATTACTGCACTAGTTTTCAATGTTCAGGCTTTTTTCCCTTTATCACCCGGTGATCCTGCCAGTAACTCATTTCCTGTTCTAGGGTGATAATGCTCATTGTACTGTATCTATAGAGGAGAAGTATTGTCACTTTAGGACATGACTACATAATCCCCCCCACTTTCCTTTTCACTCTAATATGATGGGTATTTACTGTAGTCCTAGGACCCCTTTCACACTGACAGCGCCTGCCATTAGCGGTAAAGCTCCGCTTGTTTTAGCAGCCAAGAAAGTGTTGAAACCTCCAGTTTTGCGGTGCTTTCAAAGTGCTTTTAAGGCGCTTTGGAAGCGCTAACCATTCAATGCAATGGGCAGGGTGTTTTGGGAGCGCTAAACACAGTGCTCCTAACTTGCCCCAAAGATGCTGCTTACAGGACTTTTGGTAACGTCCAGCAAGCGCACCACCTGGGTGTGAAAAGTCACACTGCAGTGAATGGGAGGCAGTTTTTTTAGGCGCTAAGCAGAGGCTATTTCTAGCGCTAAAGCGCCTGAAATCTGCCCCAGTGTGAAAGGGGTCTTAGACATAGCTGTGAACAATGTAAATTATAAGGTACCATCTTTGTATGACCTTGTGGGAGAGTTCCCAAAGGTTGGCGCATTTAGTGGCTGAGTGGGTGTATTGTAGGGCTTTGTGCCCTTTGTGTGTTCGTCTGAAAAAGAATCGTTAAGGTCTTTTTCCCATGCTAGCATGGAGTTTGTTTTTGCGAGTATGGCCTTGTCATGGAGAAATTTGTAGAACAGTGAGATACCTCCTTTACGATATTCCTTAGCATTGAGGTGGTTTTGGATCTGCCAGAATAAGTTGTATTTAAGGGTTTTGTTGCTTTTCAGATAGGATGCTACTCGGATGTAATTAAATTGCTCCGAAGCAGGTAAACCATACTCCAATTGTAAATCAGCAAATGGTTTTATATTCGTGCCCGAATATAAATCCAATACCCATTTTATTCCCCGCTTTTTCCATCTATTCAGGTTTATTTCCGGGATTATCAAAGCTAGGATGGATATGGGTATTGATAGGGGAATAGTAGGAGATGACAGAGATTTGGAAGTCACCATGGTCTTCCAGGAACTCAGGGTTGCTAAAGTTGGTAGAGGGAAATCAGTGGAGTTGGATTTAAGGTGGGGATAAGCTAGGACATATTCATATAAGCTACCTCCTGGTATCAGAGCTTGTTCAATGCTCCCCCATAGTGGGGTAGGTTGGTTAGGAAACCATCCTCCAAGCTGTGCTAATATTGCAGCTTAATGGTAGTCAGCTAAGACTGGTAATCCTACCTATCCTACTTTCTTTGCCTTGCGAAGCTTGGAAAAAGCTTTTCTGGCTTTCTTGCCTTCCCAAAAGTATCTAGAAAGTATTGTTTGTAAAGCTTTAAAGAATTTTCAAAGAACTGGAATGGGTACCGTACAGTTTATATAAAGTAATTGTGGTAGGAGTTGCATTTTGAAGGCTGCCAGCCTTCCTGACCATGATAATGTATGTTTGCTTAAGATTTGTAGTCCCGCTTGTAATTTACGTTCTAGTGGAAGGTAGTTAGCTTTGAATAGTTGTTCAGGTTGGGAGGTGAGTTTAATCCCTAGGTAGGTAATTTCATGGGAATCTAGTTTGCAGGTCCAATTTGTCCTGTGGATTTACTCCCAGATCCAAGATATAAGATTTAGTGTCATTTACTTTGTAGTATGACACCATAGGTGTCATTGCAGTAGGTGAGACACATGTTCCATGGAAGACACCAGATTTGTGAGCATCTTCTCTGCGAATAGGCTTATGACGTGTTTACGGTTTTTGATCATAAAACCATGTATGTCAGGGTTTTGTCTAATGCTGGCGGCTAATTGTTCCATTAACAAATTAAAAATAAGGGGAAACAGTAGACATCCCTGGCGAGTGCCATTTGTGATCCTAAAGGGCTTAGACAGCATGCCCGATGTATACTGCCGAGCTGATGGAGAAGTGTAGAGGGCTAGTATTGCAGAAAGCAGATGGCCTGTGAAGCCAAATTTCTCCAAAGTTGTAGTTAGGTACATCCAGTGCACTCTATCAAACGCCTTCTCTGCGTCCAAAGCTAGGAGCAGAGAAGGCGTCCTGTGTTTCGAAGCCAAGTGGATTACGTCTATTAGTCATCTGGTGGCAGAAGATGTTTGTCTGCCCTTGGTAAATCCAGATTGATCTGGGTCAATTAGGGTAGGTAGGATGTCCACTAGTCTCAATGCTATCAGTTTGGCATAAATCTTTAGGTCATTGCTTAATAAGGATATGGGCCTAAAATTTTGGGGAGCATCCGGTGTCTTGCCCGGTTTACGCAGTGTAACTATTAATGCTTCTAAAATATCTGATGGAAAGGAAGCCAAGGCAGCAGCGGTCTCAAATACCCTAAGAAGGTATGGGTCTAAAGTTTGTTTAAAATTCTTGTAATATTCCCGTCAGTCCATCCGGTCCTGGGGATTTGTTATTGGGGAGAGTATCTATAACCTTCGGTATTTCAGGCAGGGGAAGGGGGTATTTAATTAATGGAGTTGTGAAGGGGAGAGTTGAGGTAGGTTAATGTCTGTTAAAAAATTTACTACAGCTGAGTGAGATGGTTGTGCAGTGCACCTATCCTGACTTAAGTTATAAAGGGACCCATAGTATTTGCTAAAGGCATCCACGATGTTTTGGAGGGTCAAATACTTTTTGTTTGGACTTAGGGTTAATGAGATGAGGTATTTTGGTTTTAAAGTGTTGGCCCTGCAGTTTGTGAGCATGTGCTTTCCCTGCTTTATTACTGGACAAATAGGACATTTTCAGCCTTCTCTCAGTTTGTTCGAAGGATTGGAGTAGTTCTAGTCTAAGGTCATGTCTCAGGGTAGTGAGTTTTGCGCTGATGAGGGATGTAGGATTCTTTTTTTGTTTTGAGCTTCGAGGGTACTAATTTCTGAGAGAAAGGTATTAAGCTGCTGCTGCCTTTCCTTTTTGAGCCTTGTGCCTAATTGAATAAACATACCTCATGGGCGTTCCAGGGTACAAATGGATTATCTGTAGAGGAGGAGTTGATCTGGAGATAATCGGACAAGTGACCCTCTAGGATGTTTTTAGTTAATGGGTTTTGTATTACCTGAGGGTTAGAGCTCCACACATAGGCCCTGTTGTTAGGATATTTATCCCCTAGAGTAAGGAGGATGGAAGCGTGGTCCAACCATGTTATGTTATTAATTTTGATTTGAATTACCTTTTTGAAGCAGCCACTTGTCCATTAGAAACAGATCAATCCTCGTATACGTGCAGTGTCTATTAGAGTAACACGAAAAGTCTCTTTCGTTGGCATGCGTACACCGCCATGCATCATACAGGTCATGGGAATGTAAGAAGGAAGCCAAAGAGGGTGACCTGTTAGAGAATACTGACGTGGAATCCGTTTGTGGGTCCGGTGTGATATTTAAGTCTCCACATATTATAAGGGAACCTTGTTGTATCCCCTTAAGCTTTTTCATCAACCTATTCAGGAATCTAACTTGGAGGTTGTTGGAAACATAAATGTTCACTAGTGTATATCAGGTAGCGGTAATGTCACACACTATAATGAGATAGTGGCCAGAAGGGTCAGATGTTTCTGAGTGGAGTTGGAAGGAATCAGAGTCTTTGATTGCCACCATGACCCCTCTTTTTTTTTTGCTGTCATATTGGAGAAAAAATAATGTTGGAAGCATCTATGAGAGCATCTGGGTGGAGCCGTATGCTGAAAGTGTGTCTCTTGGATGCATAAAATGTCACATTGGGAAGAATCTGCTTCTCTTCATAGGGATGCTCTTTTGGCCGGATGGTTTAGGCCATGTGCATTAATGGAAAGTACTTTAACCGGCATGTCTCAAAGTGGGGGGTGCGTTAGATGTCAAGTATCAAATGTACTCACAATTAGTTGGTCAGCGATTGGCCAATTGAGGAGGAGTTTCGTTGCTCCAAGGCAACGATGTCCCATAAGTGTATTATGACTTGGATGAATGGCAAGGAGAATCCTGGCATCTTTTTCATTCTGTGATGTGTGAGGGTGTCTTGGAAATCCAGGCAAGTAGAAGTTGGTAGTTTGTGGGTTCGAAGAGGTTCAGCAGAGGTGAACGTGAAGATGTCTCTGAAGTTGGTTTTTGATCCATAAAAACAAATAGGAAAACAAGACAGAACAAACTGAAATGGGGGGGGGGGTTGCTAATAGGATTATGATCTAAATATTGGAGATACCCAGGCAGAAAACATCTATGCCTGCTTGCATCTTCTTAGATGTGAGAGCATAAGTGGTGGCACGAGTATAGGCCACTTTGTGTTGGTCCATCACATAAAATCCCAATAAAATACATTTATATTTTTGGTTATAATATGACAAAATGTGGAAAATTTCAAGGGGTGTGAATACTTTTTCAAGGCACTGTATATAGAATCACATTGCAATATCGGCCGTTGGTGTGGGTGTTTCACCATCACAGTCGGCACTTATTTTGAAAATTCAAAGAGTTCAGACCCGAACCGCACACTATATTAAAGTCTATGGGACTTGAACTTGAAAAATCAAAAGTTTTGAAGGCTTATATGCAAGTAATTGACCATAAAAGGGGTATGGGGGCTAGGGTTCTGCCATGGGGGACATGTATTGTAATGACAAAAATCCACATCATACATTGACAAACATATGCGCGTATAGAGTCAGTCTGTCTCTTGAACAGATAGACTAGCTTTATTTGAAAAGGTGGAATTCTAATATTATATTGTAAAACAGATACGTGGAGTGTAGCATGGATGGTACAGACTGGTGTAGGATTATACAAGGATGACAGAATGTGTAATTAATTAGACAGATAAACGAGACATACTCCTAAAAGGAGAGGCATTCTAACACAAGGAGAGATACATTTCACAGGGATGGGTGAGATGGGTGAGTGTATTCTACAGAAGTGGTTATAACATAGGTTTCTAGTCTCTGAAAGTTCCACCCAAAAATTGAACTTCCGCTTTAAATGCTGGTGACCCCCTGACATGCCACATTTGGCATGTCATTTTTTTTGGGGGGGTACCCACAGGCGCCCAGCTCC
Source organism: Lithobates septentrionalis (assembly GCA_037952835.1). Classification (NCBI taxonomy): domain Eukaryota; kingdom Metazoa; phylum Chordata; class Amphibia; order Anura; family Ranidae; genus Lithobates; species Lithobates septentrionalis. The sequence continues at coordinate 1,370,013 of JBBDGP010002343.1, read as the reverse complement.
CACTTCCTCCCCTGGCTCCATGGCGCCAGAAGGAAGCTCTCCCCCCTCCCTCCCTGCAATCTTCTGGGACATGTCACAGGTCCCAGAAGATTGCCCAGCCATTCTCAGTGAGGCTTGCGCATGCGCAGTGCACGCCCGACGGTGAAGCCACTCCAGGGAGCCCACAGTTAGGATGCCGGCACCGCAGAGAGGAGGGGGAGAGGAGCGAGGCTTTGTGCACCCGCATCACTGGACCGAGGGACAGGCGAATGTCTGATTATTAAAAGTCAGCAGCTACAACCCTTTTAGCTGCTGACTTTTAAATGGGTGGAACTCTGCTTTAAGTGGGCTGGGCTGGAAGGGAGCATTTGTCTTTTAGACACGCCCCCTTCTATGACAATGCAGTGAGAGGCGTACCTCCACTGCAGCATTTTTATTGGACAGCTGTGACCATTGGTACTTTACCATCGGTCCAAGACTCCAAGCTGTCCATTGAGCTCAGTGCCTCTGACTAGAAGTGAGGAGAGGCACTGTGAGCTCATCCTCTCAGTCTGCTGCAAACAGAGTCTGTCAGCTTGTATTTAAAGTGGCCGCTTTGTATTTAGTTTCTGACAGGCTGCGCAAGGAGCCCAATATCTCAATATCAATATATAGGTCGTAGGAGCCAGTGGTGGGGTAGCACGTAGGCTACATACCCCCCACATTTGGGGTCTTTATGACCCCAGATCGCCGAACTATGACCCTCGAAGCTTGATTATTTATTTATTTATTTTTAATTTTTTTATTGTTCATGGCAGGTAAGGACCTGCCTCACATGCCTCCCCTGACTGCACGTCCCTGGTAGGTACTGCTATTAAACAAGTAGTCAACAAGTCAAGAGGGTTATGCATATATAACAAAAGTTGGAGGTATTCATCAGATTTTTTGCCATATAAACCCAAACATTTTCAGGTTCAGCTCATACAGTTGTCTGTTAAGGTTTGCATTTTTTGTATGGATAGATATATAAATAATAAATATATTGTACCTGGGGAAAACACACTTGGATATTTCGGTATCAGATAATCTGGATTTCAGGACGACCCCAACATTTTTTTTTTATTGAAGCTTTAAAATGTCTTAAAAAAAAAAGTGGATCATCAGCAGAAGAGCAAACATGAACCTGCCACACCTAAGCAAACAAATGTACAGGGGAATACCAGGAACACACCTAGTACAGAAGATTTCTTATGATTAACTCACCTCTATAACGAAAGTGAATTTGCTACTGTGACAGACCTAGCCGGGAAAGAGACTTTTGGAGGGAACTGTATGCTAGCCTCTTGCTAGCTCGGGGGCCCTTGCATTTGTGGGAACGGTGCTCTTTGTGAGCTGTATGTCTGGGGACCCTGGATTTGCCATATTGGAATAGTGGCTGATTCATAATGCTGGGACAGATACTGTTAGGAGATGCTGATGTAAATTCCAACACCTGTCTGTCTATTGTCTGCTAAAATGTGTATTGTAAATAAGTCTACTATGGGATCTAAGAGTCATTAGATCCCCATTGTTATTTGTGTTAATTAACTCTGCTATTGTGTGAAGAAGAGTCTATGTTGATTGTGATAATGTTGATTGGATTTTCTGAACTACAAGACGGCCAGTCTGGCCTAAAGGTCATGTCTGAGTCATCTAGGCTGTCTAAAGGGATTAGTTAATTAGCTCATGTTAATTAGGTTAATTAGGTTACAGCTGTATTGCTAGAGTAATATGAGCAGGAGGTCTGCACCTCCACTTTGAGTTTATAAAAGCCTGTATTTTGCAATAAAGGATAGTCCTGTTTGAACTTACATACAGCCTGCCTGGTGTTTGTTCTGAGCTATCACAACTGGACTAGAACGGCACAGAGCTGTAGTTCTAGTCCTGGAGCATCGGATGACCGAACCATCAGATGTTGCAATCTGATTCTATAGCTGCAGAGGAGTGTCGGGAGAGTGGAACCTGAGCGAGCAAGGGGCTTGTTACAGTGTATAGATGCTCCTCTGTCTCGGAGACAAGCTCGGTGGAGGTGGTCCTCCGAGTTGCATTCTGGGAAGGGGGTATTTATGTTCTAGGGTCGTTTTACAGTCATCCGCTGGCCCTCCTGGTCGACAGGTATGCGTTATGGAGCTACCTCGTGGTCCTCCGATCGGGAGGCCCACGATGCTACGGCGCAGGGGTGGGTCCAGAGGCTTGTCTGGGGCCTACCACCGTGGATGAGGAATGGTCCTGAGCTGTCGGTCCTGTGTGACGAAGCTGGACAGCCGAGGAGATCCCAGGGGAGGACCCGTGTTGGAGAGATCACGCGGCGTGCTGGTCTATAGAGGGGCCTGGTGACTCGGTTGGAGGACGTATCCAAAAGAAGTAACCATACAGCATAGTGTTGCCAGTTCGGCTTAAAGGTTCAAGCACTGTGACTGACTGTTTACTGCAGAAAATCTGATACATCCTGTGGCAGAGGATCGTGCAGATTTACCCCCCCTAAATAAGTCTGTGGCAGAGACTTTGATTTGTGCTGTGTACTGGCTGCTAGACCGGTGAGAGAGGCCTATCCAGACAAGCAAAGACAAGCAAAGAGTGTGTCCCACAAGGGGAGCTCATTCCACCTAATTATCTGAAATCTACCCGGACATTTGTCGCTAAGATTTTGTAAGAACATATTTGAGTTTCTCCTGAAAGTTTCCTTTTCCGCCTCTTTCCTGCTACTTCCTAAAGTTTGACTGTTCAATAAAGCATTGAAAACATACTCCAGTGTTGGTGCATGTGTCGTCCAGCAGTAAACTCAACGGAAGCCCTAGACCCGGTGCCGGTGAAACAGAGGGAAGCAAAGTGAAGGTAACAGACCCGCTTAAACCAGCAGCTCCACCGTGAGTTAGTGCTACACTGGGAAAATGAATAACAGTAAAGTGAAAGTGGCTGTGAGGGTCCGTCCTCTGAATCAGAGGGAGGAAGGACTAAACTCAGAGTGTGTTGTTCGGGTCAGTGCAAACCAGATTTCCCTTCTGCCACCCATTTCCTGCAAGGAAAAAGACAGAAAAGAACCTCATACCTTCACATATGACAACTGTTTCTGGACAAAGGATAAATATGATACTGGGCAGGAAGACATTTTTGAACATCTTGGAGATGAAGTTCTTGAAAACATATGGTGTGGTTACAATGTGTGTATCTTTGCTTATGGCCAAACAGGATCAGGAAAAACATTTTCATTGATGGGGACAGAAGAGCAACCTGGTATTGTGCCAAGAATCTGCTCTGCTTTATTTAATAAAGAGTCCAATGACTTGGAAGCCATCAGGATTGAGGCCTCCTACTTTGAGATATATAATGAAGAGGTGAGAGATCTTCTAAGGTTGGAAAAAAAGCAAACAAGACTAATGCCCCGTACACACGGTCGGACATTGATCGGACATTCCGACAACAAAATCCTAGGATTTTTTCCGACGGATGTTGGCTCAAACTTGTCTTGTATACACACGGTCACACAAATGTTGTCGGAAAATCCGATCATTCTGAACGCGGTGACGTAAAACACGTACGTCGCGACTATAAATGGGGCAGAAGCCAATAGCTTTCATCTCTTTATTTATTCTGAGCATGCGTGGCACTTTGTGCGTCGGATTTGTGTACACACGATCGGAATTTCCGACAGCGGATTTTGTTGTCGGAAAATTTTATAGTCTGCTCTCAAACTTTGTGTGTCGGAAATTCCTATGAAAAATGTGTGATGGAGCCCACACACGGTCGGAATTTCCGACAACAAGGTCCTATCACACATTTTCCATCGGAAAATCCGACCGTGTGTACGGGACATAAGAGTTAGAGAAGATCGACTACTCGGTCCATATGTAGAGGAATTATCTTGTCATGCTGTTCAAAGCTATGAAGAGATTAAATTGCTGCTGGACCAAGGTAATAAACAGAGGGCCATTGCAGATACCAAGATGAATGAACAGAGCAGTCGTTCTCATGCCATACTAGCACTGACCGTTACACAAACATGTCACAAAATTTTACATGATCACAAGTCTGGAGCCTTCAGAGAGTTGGTGAGTAAAGTCAGCCTGGTGGGAAGTGAGAGGTCCTACAAATCTGGAGCCCAAGGCAGTCAGCTTAACCACTTCAGCCCTGGAAGAATTTACCCCCTTCCTGACCAGAGCACTTTTTGCGATTCGGCACTGTGTCGTTTTAACTGACAATTGCGCGGTCGAGCGATGTGGCTCCCAAACAAAATTGACGTCCTTTTTTTCCCACAAATAGAGCTTTCTTTTGGTGGTATTTGATCACCCCTGCAGTTTTTATTTTTTGCGCTATAAACAAAAATAGAGCAACAATTTTGAAAAAAACGCATTATTTTTTACTTTTTGCTATAATAAATATCCCCCAAAAATATATAAAAAAACATTTTTTTTCCTCAGTTTAGGCCGATACGTATTCTTCTACATATTTTTTGTAAAAAAAAATCTCAATAAGCGATTATTGATCGGTTTGCGCAAAAGTTATAGCGTTTACAAAAGAGGGGATAGTTTTATGGCATTTTTATTAATCTTTTTTTTTTTTAAATGGCGGCGATCAGCGATTTTTATCATGACTGCGACATTATGGCGGACACATCGGACATTTTTGACACATTTTTGGGACCATTGTCATTTATACAGCGATCAGTGCTAAAAAAAAATGCACTGCTTACTGTGTAAATGACACTGGCAGTGAAGGGGTTAACCACTAGGGAACGGGGAGGGGTTAAGTTTGTCCTAAGGAATGTTTCTAACTGTGAGGGGGTTGGGCTGTGTGTGGGACATCACTGTTCTCTGCTCTGATGACAGGGAGCAGAGAACAGTGACACTGTCACTAGGCAGAATGGGGAGAGGCTTGTTTACGTTAGCATCTCCCCGTTCTTCCTCCCCATGAGGCGATCGCGGGTATCCCCGCGGCGATCGAGTCCGCGGGACCCGCAACCTCACTCACGGAGCTTGCCACGTGCCCGTGCGCCTGCTGACTGCCTCTTAAAGGGGAACATACAGGTATGTGATTCTGCCTGTACGTGCCCTTCTGCCAACGTATATCGTCATGAGGCAGTCGGCAAGCGGTTAAGGAACATTGTAATATCAACAAATCCCTCTTAACCCTCGGTCTAGTCATAAATTCATTGGCTGAAATCTCAGAAAATAAAAGAAAGAGTCAACGTGTGAATTATAGAGACTCTGTGCTCACCTGGCTGCTAAAGAACAATCTTGGAGGAAACAGCAAGACGATTATGTTGGCCACAGTCAGTCCTGCAGCAGATAATTATCAGGAAACACTTTCCACCCTAAGATATGCAGACAGCGCCAAACGAATAGTCAACCAAGCCGTGGTCAATGAGGATGTGAAATCCAAAGCCATAGAGGAACTACAAGAGGAAATAAAAAAACTCAGAGAGCAGCTTACAACAACAGAACACTTGAAAGAGGCAGAAGTACAAAAACTGAAGTCACAGTTGGAGGAAAAGGAAAATCTTCTTAATGTTCTGGAAACCTCGTGGGAAGAAAAGCTGAAAAGGACCGAGGTTGCCACAAAGGAATGGCAGAAGAACTTAGAGAATATGGGCATCATTCTTAAAAAACAGAATGTCACATTTAGTAATGAATGCTATCTTATCCAACGTGGTACATCATTAATTATCCATAATATAAATGATATAACCAAGATTGGCTCTGGGCCATCTCAAGACATCCAGATCTCTGGTCTTGAGGCGGAATGTGAACACTGTGTGATTAGGAAGACAGAAGAAGGAGAGGTTTTTCTAATTGCAGTCAAAAATCGATGTCAATGGCTGCTTATCTAAAACAAAGACCCAGCTGTGGCATGAAGATAAAATACAGATAGGAACAAATGTATTTGATTTACACCAACCTAGCAGACCAAAGCCAGAATATATGAAGACAAATGTTTCATCTGAAGCTGAGGATCAAACATATGATGAACTGAATACAGAAAATGGCAGGTCATCCATATTATCTGAAAGAGAAGGCTGGAATATTAACATGATTGAGAATGAGAAATCCAAGACTAAATCAGCATTTTACAAGAAAACTGAAAGCTCCGCACCAACCATTCCAGCCTCTGATGATGACCTTATCTCTTCTGAAAAAAAACAAACATCTGATATGTTCACCCAAATCTCTAATGAGTCAAACAGTCAACCTATTGATATGAAAGTTAATACCGCTAAATCTGAATATTTGGAGATAGGTGTAGGCACAGAAGACTTCATGGTTCCATGTTCACCGCAGTATGGTGAGGCCAGTTCTCAAACTTCTGAAATTTTAGGAAACAATAATTGCTTGCAGAGCACTCAAGATCTGGAAGATCATGCTAATTTACCAAGGTATTTTATTTTTTTTTTATTTTATAACACATGTAATAGTAAATTGCAGGTGATTTATGACCCATAAAGGCATATATCAGAAATTCATTTCATTTTGGGTATCCTGTAAATACTGATAGGAACAAAATATAAGAAGTAATAAGGATCTCTGATCCCAGCGCTCAAATTGGAAAAAAGTTATTTTAGCACTTCCACCTGCTATTATATAATCATAGGTATTTGTAAAAAAATATATACTCACTTAGAAAAAGAAAGTATTAACAGCGCTTAGTATGAATAAAAATATTCACCAATATGATACCTCATATAGTGCCAAGATCACCTATTTAAACTCAAATCATATTTAAACAATGCAACACCTACTACAAAAGTGTCCATCAATCCTTTTGAGTTCAATGATGATACTGATCAAACATATAAAAATATATAAAAATTAAAATTAAAATTTAAGACGGAATTACGAAACGCATCAGGGCGTGACTACGTGACCTACCAGCTCCACACAGACAGTGTCATCCCGAGACTCATCGCGACGGGCGGGTCATTTGGAACTCCGACCAGCGGTGAGCTGATGCTGACACTGTGACAGGCTGCTTTTTAACTTCTTTTCTGTAAGCATAACTTGTAGTAGGGGGGATGTTTCTTTACAATAAACAATATAACACTATGGAAAGCCTCCCCTTGTATTCCTGCATGACACGTCCAAGGTACTGAATCGTTCCTGCTATGGAGAGCTGAGGTTCACAGCGGCTGAGGTGCAGACTAAAGCTGGGAAGAATTTTACGGGCTCTGCTAGCACTTACCTCTGGTAAGCAAACACACAAAGGGGTGATCACGAGGTGGTTCGGTGAAGGTGTTGCAGCCCATGGTTTTAGCACTCCAGTTGGATTAGAAGCCCACTTTAATCACTGTCAGTTGCATGCACGGAATTGGCAATAGAAGGAGGACTTGCTATACCACATTTTATATTTCATATATACATTTTAAATTTAAATTTTTATATATTTTTATGTTTGATCAGTATCATCATTGAACTCCAAAGGATACACTTTTTTAGGTGTTGCATTGTTTAAATATGATTTGAGTTTAAATAGGTGATCTTGGCACTATAAGAGGTATCATATTGGTGAATATCCTGTAAATACTGGTGAAAATTCTTACTAAACTAGGCAGCAACTAAGTCAGAACTTTGTAGCTGGGCACACATATTGCTAATTTTCTTAAACTCCAGTATTCTAATGGCTTAACTGGAAGATATTTTCATGCATGTGCGCCACAAAAAACATGAAAAAAAGTTTAATACATACAGTTATGGATTGAAAAATGCAAATGAGTGCTAAAACTACCATCATAGCAGCCAGTTAATTTGCTCTGGGGGCAGTGTGGGCCTGGAGGGCTTGGCTATCTCTAACAATACCAAGGTGTTAACTTGGTTTTAATTTTTTAATTATAACTAACTCCTGTAGGAAGACCTGTTTTCTTCCCTGTTAGTGTAAAGTTTATGTCCATAGTATTCCACACCTGATTTGTAATTTTGGATTTCACACTTAAAAAAGCAGAGAATTGTAGATGTCACTGGCCTCTGCTGTGTGCTGGCCAACCACAGCATGAATACCTAATAAATAAAGAATAAAAATAAATAAAGATAAATGTGTATTACCATAACAATTAAAAAACATTACTACTATGGTATAGCACAGGCCATAAACCAATGGAAAGGGTTGGTTTTTGTGAACATACCCCCCTAAAATCAGCAGATTCTAGGCCAAACACTGATAGTGGGTGGATCCTAATGGGGATAGATGTTCCACAACAAAAGTTGAACAAATTGCTAATAATTTACATTTGTGTAAATGTAAGGCTGTTGGAACTCTCTAAGTGGAACTGGTCTAAGTGGTGAGTTAAAACCAGATGGGGGACCTTGAGTGGAGAGTGAACAAATCTTGCTTTTTGATTGCTGGGTTGCATTTTTGGGGCTTTTTCTTTTAGCTTTTCAATCACCGTTTTCTGTCACTTTTTAAACAGTTTTTTTTTCTTTGGTTCCTTCAGACTACCAATTAAGGGGAGTGGTTAATTGCTCACAGGGGCTTGAGGCCTATATAATCTTGTGTAGGACTCATAGTGAGCCTGCTCATTTGTGAGGTTGTTGGAACTCTGTCTAAGTGGAACTGGTCTAAGTGGTGAGTTAAAACCAGAGTTAGTGGAACTGGTCTAGTGCCTGTAGGTCTGCGAGTGGCCTGCGAGTGCACATAGGTCTGCGAGTGCACGTAGGTCTGCGAGTGCATGGAGGTCTGCGAGTGGCCTGCGAGTGCACGTAGGTCTGCGAGTGCACGTAGGTCTGCGAGTGCATGGAGGTCTGCGAGTGGCCTGCGAGTGCACGTAGGTCTGCGAGTGGCCTGCGAATGCACATAGGCCTGCGAGTGCACGTGGGTCTGCGAGTGCACGTAGGTCTGCGAGTGTTCTGCGATTGCACGTAGGTCTGTGAGTACCTGTGTATTGTCTTGTTGTGTACCTGTGTATTGTCTTGAGTATTAGTGCCAGGAAGCTAGTTGTTAGGTAATTTGGACAAAATAAGGTCCATTAGCATGGACCATAGGGTGAGTACATGGATTGAAAACTGGCTACAAGGGTGAGTTCAGAGGGTGGTGATAAATGGGGAGTACTCAGAATGGTCAGGGGTGGGTAGTGGGGTTCCCCAGGGTTCTGTGCTGGGACCAATCCTATTTAATTTGTTCATAAATGACCTGGAGGATGGGGTAAACAGTTCAATCTCTGTATTTGCAGACGATACTAAGCTAAGCAGGGCAATAACTTCTCCGCAAGATGTGGAAACCTTGCAAAGAGATCTGAACAAATTAATGGGGTGGGCAACTACATGGCAAATGAGGTTCAATGTAGAAAAATGTAAAATAATGCATTTAGGTGGCAAAAAATAGGATTTTTATAACAGCTTACCTGTAAAATCCTTTTCTTTTGAGGTACATCACGGGACACAGAGCCTCAGTAATTACTGATGGGTTATGTAGTATCACAAGGTGATTGGACATTGGTCACACCCTAGACAGGAAGTTCAACCCCCTTTATAACCCCTCCCCTTACTGGGGATACCTCAGTTTTGTAGCAAAGCAATATAAGTGTATTAAAAGAGGGGCGGGACCTCTGTGTCCCGTGATGTACCTCAAAAGAAAAGGATTTTACAGGTAAGCTGTTATAAAAATCCTATTTTCTTTCTCGTACATCACGGGACACAGGGCCTCAGTAATTACTGATGGGATGTCCCAGAGCAATGCTATTTGAGGGGAGGGGACCACACAACGTAGGGTGTAATCAGACCTGAGGACCCTGTACCGCTGCCTGCAGCACACTACGTCCAAAGGCGATATCCTCATGCCTTCTCACATCCACCTGATAAAATCTGGTGAATGTATGGACTGAAGACCAGGCTGCGGCATTGCAGATTTGAGCGATAGAGGCCCGGCGATGCACCGCCCAAGAAGCACCAATAGCCCTTGTGGAATGTGCCTTGATTTGAAAAGGTGGAATTTTCTGTTTCAAACCGTAAGCTTGAATAATCATTTGTCGAATCCATTTTGAAATGGTAGACTTTGACGCTGCCTGTCCTCTATTGGGACCTTCCGGCAGTACGAACAAAACATCCGTTTTGCGAATTTGAGCAGTTGCTTCCAGATAGGCCTTGACTGCTCTTACTACATCCAAAGAATGTAGTGACCTTTCTTCCGTAGAACAAGGATCTGGGAAAAAGGAAGGCAGAACAATGTCTTGGTTTAGATGGAAATCTGAAACCACCTTCGGTAAAAAGCTAGGATGAGGGCGCAATACCACTCTATCCTTATGCAAGATTAAATAAGGCTCTTTACAGGAAAGAGCTGCTAATTCTGATACTCTTCTAGCAGAGGAAATGGCTACTAGAAAAATTAACTTTCTTGTCAACAAGACCAAGGGAATTTGACGTATTGGTTCAAAAGGCTGTCTTTGTAAGACTGACAGAACCAAATTCAAGTCCCAGGGGTTTAGGGGTGCCTTAACCGGAGGATTAAGATGCATCACCCCCTGCATAAAGTTTCAGACAAAAGAATGTGAAGCAAGTGGCCATTGAAATAATATAAATGATAAGGCCGAGACCTGGCCCTTGATGGTAGTCAAGGCCAGCTTCATTTCTAATCCCATTTGTAGAAAGTAAAAAATTCTACCCATGACATATTTCTTGGGATGCCAACCCCTGGCTTCACACCAGGATACATAAGTCTTCCAGACTTTATGATAAATTACTCTGGAAGCTGGCTTCATTGCATTGATCAATGTAGAGATCACAGGACCTGAAAGCCCACGATTCTTCAGAACTTGGGTTTCAATAGCTAAACCGTCAAATTCAGTGTTTGTAAGGCAGGATGGAATACTGGACCTTGAGATAACAGGTCTGGACGTGACGGTAGGGTCCACGGAGAACCCACTGTCATCCTTACTATTTCTGTATACCAAGCTCTTCTGGGCCAAGCTGGGGCCACCAGAAGTACCGACTTCTTTTCCTGCCTGATCCTGCGAAGGAGTCGTGGCAGTAGCAGAATAGGAGGGAATGCATAAATCAGTGAGAACCGATGCCACGGAATCACCAACGCATCTGTCCCGCATGCAAGAGGATCCTTTGTTCTTGCCACAAACTTGTCGATCTTCTTGTTGAATCTGGATGCAAAGAGATCTACATCTGGAACCCCCCATCTTTGGCATATGGCCCAAAAGACGTCGGGGTGAAGAGACCATTCCCCTGGGAATAACCGCTGGGGACTCAAATAGTCCGCCTGCCAGTTCTCTATCCCCGAAATGAAAACTGCCGATATGCATTGCACATGTTTTTCTGCCCAGACTAAAATCTGGTTCACTTCGTCCTGAGCTGCACGACTTCTGGTGCCTCCTTGATGATTGATATAAGCCACTGCTGTGGCATTGTCGGACTGGATCCTGACCGGACAACCCTGTAGCCTGAGAGTCCAGGCCTTTAGGGCTAGATATGCCACATGGATCTCCAGAAAGTTGATGGGTAAGGACCATTCCCCCTGGACCGCAGACTGTTCCAGAACTGCTCCCCAACCCGAAAGACTGGCATCCGTTGTTACCACTGTCCAGGTAACCGGTAAAAAGGATTTCCCTTTTTTCAGGTTTTTGGGTATTAACCACCAACTGAGTCTCTGACGCACTATAGGAGACAGACGCATCAGAAAATCTAATGCCTGCACCTTCTTGTTCCAGGCAGACAGGATACTGTGTTGCAGCAGTCTTGAATGAAACTGAGCATAGGGAACTGCTTCAAATGAAGCCACCATCTTTCCCAGCAGCCTCATACAAGGGCGGATAAAAGGACCTTTCTTTGTCCTGACTACCTGAATCAGTTCTTTTAAGGCACTGACTTTTGCCTGAGGTAAAAATACCTTCTTTTGGCTTGTATCTAAGACCAGGCCCAAATACTCTAGTCTTCTTACTGGTTTTAAGAAAGACTTTTCTAAGTTGAGAATCCAACCTAGGTATTCCAAGTAGTTGACTGTGGTGACCAAGTTCTGGTCCAGGCAGGCTACTGACCGGCCTATCAAGAGCAGGTCGTCTAGGTATGCCATGACAGTTATACCTTGGGCCCTTAATCTGGCCAGAGGAGGAGCCAAGATTTTTGTAAACACCCGAGGTGCAGTGGCTAGCCCGAAAGACAGGGCTATAAACTGAAAGTGGCGTTTTTCTACTTCGAAACGCAAGTACTTTTGATGAGCGGGGAAAATGGGTACATGCAGGTACGCATCCCTGATGTCTATTGATGCCAGAAATTCTTCTCCTTGTAGGATGGAGACTACTGATTGAATTGATTCCATGCGAAAGGATCGAATCTTTAGGAATCAGTTTAGATCCTTTAGATCCAGAATAGGTCTGACATCCCCATTTGGTTTTTGAACCGTGAAAAGGTTAGAATAAAACCCCAATCCTTGTTCTTCCGTGGGAACCACCACAATGACATTTTGCCACAATAGTCGCTCTAACGCTAGAAGGAGAGACTGCTTTTTCTCTGGATCTCTGGGGACACTTGATCTGAGGAAACGAGAAGAGGGGAAAGCTCGGAAATCCAGTTTGTAACCTAGAGTTACCGTGGAGATTACCCATTTGTCCTGGAAATCTTCCTGCCAGAGCTTTGAGAACTGTAGCAGTCTTCCCCCCACCCGAGCGAGCGGGGGCGCTCCTTCATAAAGAGGCTTTAGCGTCTTGTCTAGTAGGCTTCTTCCCCCAGGACTTCATTTGTCCCTGGGATCAACTCTGAAATTTATTTCTTGAGTCTGGCGGAGGAGGCCGTCGCGACTGCCTGGAGGCTGATACTCCTGGCACCAGGGAAATAGCCCGTTTAAAAGAGGGACGTTTGCTCCTTTTCTTAACTGGTAAGAGTGTGCTTTTCCCACTAGAGATCTTTTGGATATAATTGTCCAAATCCTCTCCAAACAGCCTTGCACCACAAAATGGAAATCCAGCCAGAAGCTTCTTACATGGTGATTCGGCTGACCAATTTTTCAACCATAAGATTCTACGCATATGCACCAACCCAAGCGGAAGGCGAGAGGTTTGGATGATAGAATCTCTGATTGCGTCAACAGCAAAACATAAAGCCGCTGGAAGGTTAGCCAACCACTGGGCTTGCTGTTCAGGTAAAACTTTGAGGACCTGTTTAACATGGTCTCTTAAGTATTGACAGACTCCAATTGCTACCACTGCAGGTTGAGCTACTGAACCTGCCAAGGAAAAAATATTTTTTAACAGGAATTCCATTTTTTTATCAGTTGGATCCCTAAGCATCGGGGCATTGTCAACAGGACAAGTCAGACTTTTATTTACGGAGGAAATGGCGGCGTCAACTGCCGGTATACCCCACATTTTTCTAAATTTTTCCTCCATAGGATAAAGTGTTGAAAACTTTTTAAGCGGAAAAAAAATGTTTATCTGGGTGATCCCACTCAGAATAAATGAGCTTTTCTAGTAAACTATGAACAGGAAAAGCATGTGTTGTTTGAGGAGGCTTCAGTGAATCCAAAGAAGAGGGGAGTTCTTTAACTGACTCAGATACGGGCAACTTAAATGTGGAGCGGACCAATCCAGCAAGAATCTGCACTAACACCTTCTCATCCTGAGAAGCTGAAGAGGGCCCTTCTCCACTTGATTCCTCAGAAGAGGAATCATTAGTCTCATCCCGATCCTCTGAGAGGGATTCCTCTCCTTTTTCCCAGAGTTCCTCTGCTTGAGGGTCCTGGGTAACAGAGGGAGACCTAGTGCGTTTTCTTCCACTGAGTGAAGATGCAATTAAGGCCATTAGTCTTTCCTCTAATCCATTAATGGTTGAGGAAAAAACCTCCTGCGTAATGTATACAGGGGCTGAAGTGCCAGAAGCAGATGCAGCCCCTGACCCCGATGGCTCACCCTGGCCAGCCATCCCAGGTCCCACAGGGGGGAAGGTGCTGCAGAAGGGGGGTCCTCAGAGCCTGAGGGAGATCCCCTAGAGCCTCTGGTTTTCGGGGTACTTGTACCTCTTCTACCCATAGTGCAAAGCAACAAGGTGGAGGTATCACAAGAAAACACTGACTGCTGAGCGATGTAGTTCAGCAACTGCCACTGCTACCAATGCCCAGTCTGGTGTTTCAAGTAAATGCTGCCTGGGAGAATGCCTGTATCCCACCTCACATGCGCCCGTCAGCTCTGTGTGTCTCCATAGGCTGTGTGCACCTGAAAAAGAGTGCACCTTATAGCCTGTGTAGCCAGCGATGTGGGCGTCTATCCCACCTCACATGCGCCCGATCCTCGGGCCAAGCATGGAGGGGAGGCCGGGGTGGGGGAGAGAGAAGGGCCGGTAGATGGGGAATCCGCTGAAAACGCGGGTAGTGCGGCAGCGGCGGCGGTGGCGATGGAGCGGTAAATTACCACTATCTACCCCCCCTAAATCATGGGGGGAAGCATCCCTAAGGAGAGAACCCCCCAACCCATCCTACCTGGAGCCTGGCTGGAGAAGTGTACAGCGTGGACACTGAGACAGACAGAACAAGCATGATAAGGTATGTGCTCTTGGCAGCCCCCGGTGGTGACAATAGGCATAGCATACATTTACTTAAAGGAGAAAACCTACTAGAATTAAAAACTCCTTGAGGAATCTCCCTTACTTTATCCAGCTGCAGGGTTCTGTTATACAGACCCAATCTTCACCTCTCACGGTGGGCTCCGTTTGAGAAAACCTTCAGAGACTGGGGCCCTCTTGAATAGGAGGATCCGCAGTTCTGGCCCCGTAAAGCAACCTGCCAGGGATGTGGCTGAAAAAAACAAATACTGGGTCCCAGGGTCCAGCTCTCTAAAAAGAGAAGCGTTACAGGTAAAACCTCGTTTCTTCGGACACGAGGCCCGGGTACCATCCAATTTGGCCTGAAAAAGCACTTTGAATGGATCCGGTTGCATGGCTTGCCCCAATATAGGATATTCTTTTGGAGCTCAGCACAGCACATCTTATTCATGACCAACACCTAAGACACTGGCGAAAAAACTGAGGTATCCCCAGTAAGGGGAGGGGTTATATAGGGGGTTGAACTTCCTGTCTAGGGTGTGACCAGTGTCCAATCACCTTGTGATACAACATAACCCATTAGTAATTACTGAGGCTCTGTGTCCCGAGATGTACGAGAAAGAAATCTGAATGCAATCTATACACTGGGGGGAGAACCCCTGGGGGAATCTAGGATGGAAAAGGACCTGGGGGTCCTAGTAGATGATAGGCTCAGCAATGTTGGGCTTGTGGTGAAGTATTCTATTTCTGGTATTAGTATTTTCAGCTACTTTCCCTTTACTTTTTACAGAATATTAGAGCTTTCCAGAGAGAAGAAGCAGCTCCAGAGGACTCGTAGACGGGTAAGTTTTATGTTTGCATCAGGAACTGAATACAAAGAGTCTGGAAGGGGTATTCTCCAGGAAGACCTAACAGATTTAGGGATTTACAGAGAAGTGACCACTACACTAGAGAAGAGAACTTCACCGCTGACTGTATAGACCCCGACACTTTGCCCCTTCAGAACGAATTGGCAGAGTCTCCCAAAGAACTCTCCCTCACCTTCCCTGGATCTAAATCCTCACAAAACTCAAATAGTCCACTAGTTCTACATCTTTATTTTCTGGCAATACTATATATTTATATATCTGTTTATATAATATTTATTTATTCATATATTTATATTTATATTACTTTATTATCCACCCTCCCACTGTCTGTGTAATAGACACAGACAGCAAAGCTCGGGGAAAAGCATGCACAAGTGCCCCAAAAAGCAAGTGTCTTGCTGAGGGAGCATTTAGAGGAGAGGAGGAGCCAGGAGCACTGGCAGGGGACCCCAAAAGAAGAGGATCCGGGCTGCTCTGTGCAAAACTATTACATAGAGCAGGTAAGTATAACATGTTTGTTATTTTAAAGGGGAAAAATGGTTTGGAATCACTTTACTTTAAATCTCTCTATCTCTCTTCTGATCAAAGTTCATGAGCAAAATTACTTTGAATCTCTCTCATATTTGAACAATGTTTAAAACAATGTTATCTTGATCACTCTATCTTTTGTTGACCAATGGAGTTGATTTACTAAAATTGGAGAGTGCAAAATCTGGTGCAGCCATGTATGGTATCCAATCAGCTTCTAACTTCAGCTTGTTCAATTAAGCCTTGACCAAAAAAAAACTGGAAGCTGATTGGTTTCTATGCAGAGCTGGCCCAGATTTTGCACTCTCTTGTTTTAGTAAATCAGCACTAATGTTTATAAACAATGTTTCTTTGTTTCTCCCTATCTCCCATCTGAAAAATGTTTAGAATCAATGTTACCTTGCTTTTCTCTATTTCCTGTCTGATCAATGTTTATAAAAATGTTACTTTGTATCTCTCTAGCTCCTGCCTGATCAATGTTTATAAACAATGTTACTTTGTATCTCTCTATCTCCCATCTGATTAATGTTTATGTGGGGCAGCACAGTGGTGCAGTGGTTAGCACTCTCGCCTAGCAGTAAAAAAGGGTCGCTGGTTCGAATCCCAACCACGACACTACCTGCCTGGAGTTTGCATGTTCTCCCTGTGCCTGCGTGGGTTTCCTCCGGGTACTCCGGTTTCCTCCCACACTCCAAAAGACATGCTGGTAGGTTAATTGGCTTCTGTCCAAAATTGGCCCTAGTATATGAATGGGGACCTTGGATTGAGGGTAGGGACTGATGTGAGTGTGCAATGTACAGGGTTAGGGACAAGGGTCAGGGTTGTAGACACACACTCACTCAGGTTGAACTGGATGGACTGGTGTCTTTATTCAACCTTACTAACTATGTACTTTGTATCTCTCCATTTCATGTTTGAGCAATGTTTATATCCACTTAACAACCACCCGCCTGCCCGCATTGTGCTACAGGCGAGCGGCCGCTGTAGGCAAAGCGGAAAACTGATATACTGCTGCCTACTTCCGGGATTAGGGCAAGCGTATGCATGCCTCCCACCGGCTTCTGCTGTGATGGTAAACAGCAGGAGCCTGTCAGTGAGTCCCAGCCAGTGATTCAGGGCTGGGACCTGATGATTGGCTGTGTGCAATCACAGCCCAGAGCTCTGTGTTGACATTCAACACAGAGCTCTGTACAGAGGGTGCAATCTATCAGCTTATCATCCCTGGTACGTTGTTCATCCGGTGGTACACCGATCGCACTGGTCTGGGGTATAGAGCTGTCTCAGCCACTCTGATGGCTGTAGTGGCCGGTGTTTCATCAGATTAGGCGACCCGTCAGAATTTGTAATGAAAGTGACGTTCCATCGCCGCCTTCTTGCTACACCCCGCACTCCTCCACAGTAAGGATACAGTCAGAAGGCGGCAAGCGGACATCTTGTTACACCCAGCAGAGTCTTGCATTTCACACTTATTTTTAACAGTAAACTGAACTTATAAAGTGAAATTCAGTATTTAAAAATCTATCTGACTGTTTAGATGTTGAATTTTAAAAGCAGCAGCAAGCCTGCTGATCTCACAGGTTTGCTAATCTGACAGAACACCTCTGCTTTGAAAAATCAACATCAAAACAGCCTGAGGGATTTCACAATACTGAATTTCACTATATAAGCTGAGTTTACTGTTAAAAATAAGTGTGAAATGCAAGACTCCGGTGGGTGCAACAAGATGTCCGCTTGCCGCCTTCTCACTGTATCCTTACTGTGGAGGAGTGCGGGGTGTAGCAAGATGGCGGCGACGGAACCTCACTTTCGTTACAAATTCTGACGGGTCGCCTAATCTGACGAAACACCAGCAAGATGGGTGATGTGATGGAGGAAAGCCGCAGCTGAGGTCCCTGATCTGCAGCGCTGGTTGGGATGACGTCACCGGCGTGCTCGTGACGCATTTCCGAGCGGGTGCACCCCGGTAGTAGTATAGTGTGAAAAAACACCTTACATAATACAAGCTAAAGCTATAAACCGGAAGGCACTACACACTAATACACCAAAAATTGTTATATAGTATGTGTATTACTATTATAAGAGGTTCCCACCACCCTTGCCATCTTATTTAATATGTGATGTTAGTACAACGATCTCCCCTGCTGAGCTATTGTGTTCAGAAAGGGGGCCGCCCCCCCCCCCCTTGCAAGCACACCGCGGTCATCGCCCTCAGCCATTGGCTGAGATTGCTGATCGGATGCCGATCAGCAGACATCTTTTTGGTCATACCCCTTCAACAGAAGCCAGACTTTCGGGCACACATGGCTCAAAATGTCAGGTGGCTTCTATTGAACTGGCTGATGCCACCCGATATTCGGATAGTATGACTACAGCCCTTAACACACTGATCCCTGTGCTGGATGATCCAGGTCAGGCACTAATCCAACATCAGTGCCACATGGCTCAAAATGTCAGGTGGTTTCTATTGAACTGGCTGATGCCATCCGATATTCGGATAGCATGACTATGACCCTTAATACACTGATCCCTGTGCTGGATGATCCAGGTCAGGCACTCATCCAACATCAGTGCCTGACCTTACAAATGCGCTTCTGGAAGAATGGTCAAACATTCCCATAGACATGTTTCTAAACCTTGTGGACAGCCTTACCAGAAAAGTTGAAGTTGGTATAGCTGCAGAGGGGGGGGGGGGGGGGCAACTCAATATTGAACTAAGACTGGGGTGCCTTTAAAGTTCATGAGCGTGTAAAGGCAGGTGTCCCAATACTTTTGGTAATATGGTGTATATGCTCTCATTAAAAACTTATCATCCCGTCCCCGTCAACTCTTCTCTACCTTCAACTCTCTACTTAGTCCTCCACCGCCTCCACCCACTATCTCACTCACTGCCCAGGAGATTGCCAATCACTTCAAACAGAAGATTGATACAATTCGAGAGGAGATCTCTACTGTTCAGATACCCTCCATGCTTTACACCTCATGCCCACAGGTACAATCATCACTTCCCTCTTTCAACCCCACCACTACAGACGAGGTTGCTAAAGTACTTGCTAACGTCCATCTTACCACCTGCCTCTGGATCCCATTCCCTCACAAATGCTACATTCACCCTCATGCTCTATTCTACCCTCTCTAACCCTCATCTTCAATATCTCCCTCTCTTCTGGCATCTTCCCCAACTCTTTAAAACATGCACTTGTCAGCCCCATCCTTATAAATCCCTCACTGGACCCATCCAATCTTAACAACCTATGCCCCATTTCCTTGCTCCCCTTTTTACCCAAACTCCTTGAACGTGTCTAGTCTACAACCGTCAGAGCGTCCACCTTGCTGATAATAGTCTTCTTGATCCCCTTCAGTCTGGATTTTGTTCTCAACAATCCACAGACACTGCTCTCCTAAAACTAACAAACGATCTACTAATGGCCAAAACTAAGGGACACTATTCTGTACTCCTACTCCTGGACCTCTCTGCTGCCTTCAATATGGTTGACCACCCCCTCCTCCTCAAAAAAACTCCACGCCTTTGGTTTCCAGGACTTGGCTCTTCGCTGGTTTTCGACTTATCCAACCGCACCTTTAGCGTTACAATTATACTTCCTCTCTCCTATTTTCAATCTACACCTCCTCCCTGGGTCAGCTAATAGCCTCCCACGGTTTCCAATACCATCTATGCTGACAACACTCAAATCTATTTCTCTACCCCTCAACTCACTCCTTCAGTCTCCTCACATATCACTAATTTACTATCAGATATATCAGTTTGGATGTTACACCACTTCCTCAAACTCAATCTATCCAAAACCGATCTTATCATTTTTACTCCCCCATATGCCCCTTCCCCTGATCTCTCTGTAAAAATCAATGGCACAACTATCAGCCCATCCCCACATGCCAAGGTCCTAGGAGTAGTCCTGGACTCTGAACTCTCCTTTAAGCCCCACGTCCAATCACTGTCCAAATCTTGCCGCCTCAACCTCCGCAACATCTCCAAAATATGCCTCTTTCTAACCAATGACACAACAAAGCTCTTAATTCACCCCCTGGTCATCTCTCGCCTCAATTACTGCAACTCCCTCCTCCTTGGCTTACCTCTACATAGTCTATTACCTCTTCAGTCCATCATGAATACTGCTGCCAGACTCATCCACCTCACCAACTGCTCTGTCTCTGCTACTCCTCTCTGTCAATCCCTCCACTGACTTCCATTCACCCAACAAATTAAATTCAAAATACTAGCAACTACCTCAAAAGCCATCCACAACTCTGCCCCAGCTACATCACTGACCTAGTCTCAAAATACCATCCAAATCGTTCTCTTCGTTCTTCTCAAGACCTCCTGCTCTCTAGCTCTCTCATTACCTCCTCCAATGCTCGTCTCCAGGACTTTTCGAGACCCTCTCCAAGCCTATGGAACTCCTTACCCCAATCTGTCCGTCTATCTCCTACTCTATTAGCTTTTAGACGATCCGTGAAAACCCTCCTCTTCAGAGAAGCCTATCCTCTCCACACCTAACAACTTTATTTTCATTTTGTACATTTGCTCATCCCCCACAGCTACTACTAGGACCCTCTGATCCCTCTTGTATTGAATTGTATTGTAACTGTACTGCCTTCCCTGATGTTGTAAAGCGCTGCACAAACTGTTGGCACTATTTAAATCATGTATAATAATAATATGCGACATCCAGAAGGTGGGCTTTAAACCTGGGTGTAGCATGTCTGTAAATTGAGTAAAACAAAATTGGAGAATCCTTTCCTTTTTGGCATGTCACAGAAAAAAAAAGTATCCTAAATCTCAGAAGCCAACAACTCGGGGAGTTCTGGACATCACCCTTTGTATGTCTATAGGGGAGTTCTGGCTGCTGATCTTCTGATCAATCAGCTAATATTTATTGAAGAGCAAAATGCAAAATACAAAAGTGTACACTTCACAATTTAAAGTATTTATTAGGAACTCCTGTACACCTGATATTCATAAATCAGACAACAATGAGGCAGCAGCACAATGAATAAAATCATGAAGGTATATATCAGAAGCTTCAGGTGATGATCACATCAAATACTAGAATGGCAAAAAATGTGATCTCAGTTATTTTACCCGTGGTGTGATTGTTAGTGCCAGATGGGCTGGTTTGATTATTTCTGTATTTGTTGATCTGCTGGGAAATGTATACACAATGATAGAACAGGAAATTCCCAACATGAATGTGCAGCTGACAAATCTACAGAAATTGTGTGATGAAATCGTGTTACCATGGAGCAAGAACCTCAAATAAATATTGGAGAAATGTGTAATCCACGCCATGAAGAACGGAGGGAGGCCTAACTCAGTATGAATATAATGTTCACAATAAATTGCTCAGTGAATCTACCATAGATCTGTGCTCCAATATCATCAGCATGTTCTTTCTGAATAGTTTGATTGAGCTTTACATCTTCCTGAAAAAATAAAATATCCATTGCCACAGCATGTGAATTTGTGTAGGCATCCATGCCTTGTATGTTTATGAAGGTTGTAGAAGATTTCAAATATGACCAAAATCTTGATATTACAGGACTAGGGATGAGCGGAACACCCCCCGGTTCGGTTCGCACCAGAACCTGCGAACGGACCGAAAATTTGCACGAACGTTAGAACCCCATTGACGTTTATGGGACTCGAACGTTCAAAATCAAAAGTGCTAATTTTAAAGGCTAATTTGCATGGTATTGTCCTAAAAAGGGTTTGGGGACCCGGGTCCTGCCCCAGGGGACATGTATCAATGCAAAAAATAGTTTTAAAAACTGCCTTTTTTTCAGTGATTTTTTTTCAGTGATTTTAATGATGCTTAACGTAAAAAAAAAAAAAGTGAAATATTCCTTTAAATATCGTACCTGGGGGGTGTCTATAGTATGCCTGTAAAGTGGCGCATGTTTCCCGTGCTTAGAACAGTCCCTGCACCAAATGTCATTTCTAAAGGAATAAAAGTAATTTAAAACTGCATGCGGGTTTAATGTAATGTCGGGTCCTGGCAATATGGATGAAAATCAGTGAGACAAACGGCATGGGTACCCCCCAGTCCATTACCAGGCCCTATGGGTCTTGTATGGATATTAAGGGGAACCCCGCACCTAAATTAAAAAAAGGAAAAGTGTGGGGCCACCAGGCCCTATATACTCTGAACAGCAGTAAGCAGGCGGTGCAAACGAGACAGGGACTGTAGGTTTGTTGTTAAGTAGAATTTGATTGTAATTTTGAACTGGTACATTTTTAACGAGTTTAGCTCCAGCCAAAAAATCTATTTTAAGCTTTTTGGAAAACATAGGGAAGGGTTATCCCCCCTGTGACATTTGTTTTGCTGTATGTGCTCCTCTTCAGAAGATTTCACCTCACTTTTTGTCCCAATGACAAATGTTTTTTGAAAAATTGGGGCTTTTAGTGAAACAAGGATTGGTGATAAAGCATCAGTTGGAAAGGAGAAACGTTTTTCCCATATTAACTCTTACAGGAGAGAATTTCCCTTCCTAGGGGTAGATTTCATCTCACTTCCTGTTGTCTCCTTCCGTTTGCAATTAGGAGTTGTTTGTAAGTTAGATGTTTGAAAGTAGGGGCCTGCCCTATATACTCTGCAGAAATTGGGGCCTTAGGTGTTGGTGTTGCCACAACACTGTAAGCCCACACAGGGCCCTGCTGCAAAATATTAGATCAAGAATTGTAATTACATGCCTCTATTGAACAGGGCCAGAAAAATTGGGCCTTTGGTGATGGTGGTGCTGGTGCCACAACACTGTAAGTCCTCACAGTTACTGTTGGTGGGCGCAGAAACGGGCCCTGCTGTAAAATATTAGATCAAGAATTCTAATTACATGTCCCTGTTAAACAGGAGCTAAAAAAATTGGGCCTTAGGCACTGGTGCTGGTGCCACAAAACTGCAACCCCTCAGAGATACTCTAGTTGGAGCGCAGGAACTAGCCCTGCTGCAAAGAATTGCATCAAAAATTGTAATTACACACCCCTGTTAAACAGGGGCTGAAAAATTTGGCCTTAGCCACTGGTGGCGGCGCCCAGAACCAAAAATGTACTTACAAGCTATCAGCATGATCATTGAGGAGGAAGAGGATAATTACTCAGCATAACAGGATAGTCACTAAGAATCAGCATAGGCAGTCTTCAAGGGATCTGACATTTCAAAAAAAATTATTCGGTTACGTCAGCATCAGGTGCTTGGTAGCTGGTGGTGATCCAAAACTGATTCATTTTTATGAAGGTCAGTCGATCGACCGAGTCGGTGGACAGACGCACCCTGTGATCGGTTACAAAGCCTCCAGCAGCACTGAATGTGCGTTCCGAAAGAACGCTGGATGCAGGACAGGCCAGTAGCTCAATTGCATACTGTGCAAGCTCTGGCCAGTGATCCATCCTCAAGACCCAGTAACCCAGAGGATTTTCGGTGGGAAAGGTCTCCAAGTCAGATCTTGCCCCTAGGTATTCCTGCACCATGTAAAACAGACGCTGGCGATGGTTGCTGGATCCGATCATACCTTGGGGCTGCGGACTAAAAAATTGTCTGAACGCATCGGTCAGATGGCCACCTTCTCCACCGCTCCTTCTTTGACTGGCCGAAGCCTCAGCAACACGTTGTCCAGGAACAGGAGTTTGTAACCTCCCAGTCTCTGGGAACGCGTTGCACAGACCTTTCTGCAAAGCCTCCCGAAGATGTTTTATCCTCTGCTCCCTCTGCGATGGCAAGATAAGGTCCTCAACCTTACCCTTGTAATGTGGATCAAGGAGGGTTGCCAGCCAGTATAGATCCCTCTCCTTGATACCACGAATATGAGGATACTTCCGCAGGCTTTGCAGGATCAGGGAGGCCATGCAGCGTAGGTTTGCTGAGACATTCGGTCTGGAGTCCTCTGGGTCACTAAGGATGACATAATCTGCAGCCACCTCCTCCCAGCCACATACAAGTCCATGGGTTTCTTGGGACTGTAAATGATCCCTTAAAGACTGCTGCTGATGCTGTGTGCCAGGCTCCACCTCCATGCTGACACAATCCTCCTCCTCCTCGTCCTCTTCCTGTGTGATCGGCGGGCATGCAGGAACACTGTCTGGATAAAGGGAGCATTGAGAACTAAGGAAGTCCTCCTCTTCCAGCCTCTGTTCTGCCTCAAATGCCCTGTCCATTATTCCATGCAGCGTGTGCTCCAACAGGTGGACAAGGGGGACAGTGTCACTGACACATGCACTGTCACTGCTCACCATCCTCGTGGCCTCCTCAAATGGTGACAGGACAGTGCATGCATCCCTGATCATGGCCCATTGGCGTGGGGAAAAAAAACAAGCTCCCCTGACCCTGTCCTGGTGCCATAGTCGGACAGGTACTCATTGATGGCCCTTTGCTGCATGTGCAGCCGCTGCAGTATGGCCAACGTTGAGTTCCACCTGGTGGGCATGTCACAGATTAGGCGGTTCTTGGGCAGGTTAAATTCCTTTTGGAGGTCTGCCAGCCGAGCACTGGCATTATATGACCGTCGGAAATGCACACAGACTTTCCTGGCCTGCCTCAGGACATCCTGTAAGCCCGGGTACCTGCCTAAGAATCGCTGCAACACCAAGTTAAGGACGTAAGCCAAATAGGGCACATGGGCCATTTGTCCCTGTCAGAGGGCAGAGAGGAGGTTGGT
Organism: Lithobates septentrionalis; assembly: GCA_037952835.1. Classification (NCBI taxonomy): domain Eukaryota; kingdom Metazoa; phylum Chordata; class Amphibia; order Anura; family Ranidae; genus Lithobates; species Lithobates septentrionalis. Next base: position 1,345,496 of record JBBDGP010002343.1, on the reverse strand, counting down.
GCCATTGTCGCAAACCACAATTCCTGCCTTAAGTTGGCGTGGCGTCAACCACCTCTGAACCTGCCCCTGCAGAGCTGACAGAATCTCTGCCCCAGTGTGGCTCCTGTCCCCCAAGCAGACCAGCTCAAGCACCGCATGGCATCTTTTGGCCTGCGTACTTACGTAGCCCCTTGAACGCCTACGGAGCACCGCTGGTTCCGAGGACAAAGCACAGGAAGAGGCTATGGAGGAAGAAGAAGAGGAGGGGGTGGAGGAGAGAGGTGTGTCAGAATCACCAGTACTGGCATTTTGGAGGCGTGGTGGCGGAACAACCTCCAACACTACTGCACCTTGTCCTGCATCCTTCCCAGCTGCCAGCAGAGTGACCCAATGCGCCGTGAAACTTAGGTAACGTCCCTGTCCATGCCTGCTGGACCATGAGTCAGCAGTAATATGCACCTTACCGCTGACCGCCCTGTCCAGCGAGGCCAAGACATTGCCTTCCACATGTCAGTAGAGAGCCGGAATCTCCTTCCATGAGAAAAAGTGGCATTTGGGAACCTGCCACTGAGGAACCACACATTCCACAAACTCACGGAAGGGGGCAGAGTCTACCAACTGAAAAGGTAGCAGTTGAAGTGCTAGCAATTTTGCCAAGCTAGCATTCAACCGCTGGGCATGTGGATGGCTGGGAGTGAACTTCTTTCTGCGGTGCAGCAGCTGGGGCAGGGAAATTTGCCTGGTACAATCTGACATCGGTGTACCGATAGCAGCTTACCCACAAGTACTTGGCTGTGACACACCTAATTCTACACCTTCATTCCTCTCAGTGCAGGTCTCAGAGAGGACTGAAGGTATAGTGGGGTTGGAGATCCCAGCTGATGAGGAGCAAGGAGAGGTCCTCTTTGTTCTTTGGTTTGGGTCGCTTGCCAACGAACTGCATGGCAGGTCAACATATGTCTGGTCAGCATGTGGTGCCCAAGCGGGAGATGTTTTGGCCACGCGAGATACGCTTGAGACATATGTTGCAAATAGCAGCAGTGCGATCTGATGCACTTATCTCAAAAAAGGCCCACACCAAAGAACTTTTGGAATAATATGCAGAGACAGCAGCGCCCTGCACATGTGGAGCTCTGCGGTGTGATGCGGTCAGTGTGCTGCCCGTAGGCTGGCCCCTGGAGGGCATCCTGCCTCATTGGTGATGTGCCTCCTCCTCCTCCTCTCTCCTATCAGGCACCCATGTTGAGTCAGTGACCTCATCATCCCCTCCCTCCTCATCACTGGAGCAAACCTGGCAGTATGCTGCAGCAGGGGGACATGACTGCCAGATTGCTGTCCTTCTTGGGCACCCCCTTTCTCTGGGCTCACAATACTGCCTTCATCTATCTCAATACCATCATCAGAGCCTTCAAAACGCTGGGCATCCTCCTGGAGCATGTACCCAACACTATGGTCAAACAGTTTGAGGGACTCCTCAGGAGGACATGGTGGGGCTAGGGAAGGAGTCTCTGATGACATTGAGCTGAGGGAAGAGGCTGTATTGGCAGCTGCTTTGCCAGACAAAGTACCCTGAGCCTGGGTGAGAGAGGATGAGGAGGATGAGGAGGATGAGGACGGCTTGGTCATCCACTCGACCAAGTCTTCCGCATGTTGTGGCTCAATGCGGCCAGCTGCCGAAAAAAAGGCCAAGCGTGTCCCACGGCCACGTGCTGATGGGGATGCACCGTGTCCATGACCAGCACTGTTGCCTCTAGACACAAAGCCTGCTTGCCCTCTTTTACTGGCTTGTGACTGTCTGCCTCTCCTTGTTGACCTTCCAGACATACTATTAGCCTGCAGTGAGCTGCACAAAACTGGAATGTAAATATATATATATATATATATATAGTATATATATATATATATATATATATATATATATATATACCGTATATACTCGAGTATAAGTCGTTCCGAGTATAAGTCGAGGCTCTAATTTACCACAAAAAAAATGGGAAAAAGTTATTGACCCGAGTATAAGACGAGGGTGAGAAATGCACAGCTACTGTAAGTGGAAAAGAGGGTCAACAATGCCCATTTGCAGCATCACTGTGCCCATTTGCATGCCTCACTGTGCCCATTTGCAGCCATAGGTCCCCTGAACTTCAAACTCAGTAGTTAAGGGTTCCTAGATGCCCCCTAGCTGCAGTCAAAATTTGGGGTCTCTGAACCCAAAGGGTCCCGAAATGACATTGCTGCAGATGGACACAGTTGACCGAATTTGGGGCCCCGTATCTCGGGGCCACTTAGTGCTAAGAACCCCAAATTTGGTGTGCAAACCCAGTGGAACTAGCACCATAAAATTTTCAAAGCTGGGATTTCTAGCACCAAGTGGCCCCGAGATACAGGTCCCCAAAAATCAGTTCAGAAAATGTCAAGCACTTTTCTGCAGCAGAGAATGACATTTTCCGAACTGGTTTTGGGGCCCTGTATCTCGGGGCCACTTGGTGCTAGGAACCCCAGCTTTGGATATGTTATGGTACCAGTTCAACTGGGTTTTCACACCAAATTTGGGGTTCCTAGCACCAAGTGGCCCTGAGATATTGGGCCCCAAAGTTGGTTCAGAAAATGTCAAGCACTTTTCTGCAGCAGAGAATGACATTTTCCGAACCGATTTTGGGGCCCCGTATCTCAGGGCCACTTAGTGCTAGGAACTTCAGCTTTGGATATATTGTGGTACCAGTATCTCTGGGTTTGCATACCAAATTTGGGGTTCCTAGCACCAAGTGGCCCTGAGATACGGGGCCCCAAAGTCGGTTCGGAAAATTACATTTTTTGATGCAGAAAAGTGCTTGACTCGAGTATAAGTCGAGGAGGGCACTTTCAGCATAAAAAAATGTGCTGAAAAATTCGACTTATACTCGAGTATATACGGTATACCAATTATACTGCAGATAGCAGAATCAACTGCCTGCCTGTAGTATTATTAGTATGATAACACCAGCACTTATCTTCAGGTAGCTATACTGTTGGTGCAACTGTGCAGGGTACACAGTACAGTAACTGGAAATACGTCAAGAGCCTACACAAGCACCTGGCTGCAGGTAGCTATACTGTAGGTGTGACTGCGGGGTACACAGTACAGTTACTGGAAATACTTCAATGAGCCTACACAAGCACCTGGCTGCAGGTTGCTATACTGTAGGTGAGACTGTGCAGGGTACACAGTACAGTAACTGGAAATACTTCAATGAGCCTACACAAGCACCTGGCTGCAGGTAGCTATACTGCAGGTGAGACTGTGCAGGGTACACAGTACAGTAACTGGAAATACTTCAATGAGCCTACACAAGCACCTGGCTGCAGGTAGCTATACTGCAGGTGAGACTGTGCAGGGTACACAGTACAGTAGCTGAAAATACTTCAATGAGCCTACACAAGCACCTGGCTGCAGGTTGCTATACTGTGGGTCAGACTGTGCAGGGTACACAGTACAGTAGCTGGAAATACTTCAATGAGCCTACACAAGCACCTGGCTGCAGGTTGCTATACTGTAGGTCAGATTGTGCAGGGTACACAGTACAGTAGCTGGAAATACTTCAATGAGCCTACACAAGCACCTGGCTGCAGATTGCTATACTGTAGGTCAGACTGTGCAGGGTACACAGTACAGTAGCTGGAAATACTTCAATGAGCCTACACAAGCACCTGGCTGCAGGTTGCTATACTGTAGGTCAGACTGTGCAGGTTACACAGTAAAGTAGCTGGAAATTCTTTAATGACCCTACACAAGCACCTGGCTGCAGGTTGCTATACTCTAGGTCAGACTGTGCAGGGTACACAGTACAGTAGCTGGAAATATTTCAATGAGCATTCACAAGCACCTGGCTGCAGGTTGCTATACTGTAGGTCAGACTGTGGGGGGTACACAGTACAGTAACTGGAAATACTTCAATGAGCCTACACAAGCACCTGGCTGTAGGTAGCTATACTGCAGGTGAGACTGTGCAGGGTACACAGTACAGTAGCTGAAAATACTTCAATGAGCCTACACAAGCACCTGGCTGCAGGTTGCTATACTGTAGGTCAGACTGTGCAGGGTACACAGTACAGTAGCTGGAAATACTTCAATGAGCCTACACAAGCACCTGGCTGCAGGTTGCTATACTGTAGGTCAGATTGTGCAGGGTACACAGTACAGTAGCTGGAAATACTTCAATGAGCCTACACATGCACCTGGCTGCAGGTTGCTATACTCTAGGTCAGACTGTGCAGGGTACACAGTACAGTAGCTGAAAATATTTCAATGAGCATTCACAAGCACCTGGCTGCAGGTTGCTATACTGTAGGTCAGACTGTGGGGGGTACACAGTACAGTAGCTGGAAATACTTTAATGAGCCTACACAAGCACCTGGTTGCAGGTTGCTATACTGTAGGTGAGACTGTGCGGGGTACACAGTACAGTAACTGGAAATACTTCAATGAGCCTACACAAGCACCTGGCTGCAGGTTGCTATACTGTAGGTGATACTGTGCAGGGTACACTGTACAGTAGCTGGAAATACTTCAAAGAGCCTACACAAGCACCAGGCTGCAGGTAGCTATACTGTTGGTGAGACTGTGCGGGGTACACAGTACGGTAGCTGGAAATACTTCAATGAGCCTACACAAGCACCTGGCTGCAGGTTGCTATACTGTAGGTGTCATGGTTATGCAATAGAGTTTGTCGATCAGCATACCTGTCTCCATGTGTTCATCTCTAGAGACCAGCTGACCCTCACCTGACTGCTTTTGTAACCTCTCCTCTAAGCATGGCCCCACCCCAGGCCCTATCAGGGAACCCTATGTTAACCTGTGCACTGCAAGCCAGCAGTGCTGATCAACCATTGTGTGTTAGCCTCTGTGTGTACTTGCTGTGTTTCCTACATCTGATTCCTGTTACCGACTTTGGCCTGTTCTTAACTATTCCTGTCTGCTCGTGACCCTGACCTTTGGCATGTTCCCGACCATCCCTGTTTGCCTTTGACCCTGAACCTTGGCGTGTACTCTGTTGTCCTTGTCTGCTTGTGGCCCCGACCTTGGCTTGTCCCTTACTTTCCTTGTTGTTCCAGCCTGCTGCCTCCTTCCTCTTCTCCTGTAGTCTACCGTGAGCGTGATCTGTGAGATCCTGGGGGGCCGCGGCCTGGAGCCAGACTGCAGCGCAGTCCATCCTTACCATTAAAGGCTCTGGTGAACACCTGCTGGCTCTTAGACTCCGTGCCCTGGGGAATCTATGCTCTAGCTCCCAGTGGGATCTGTGTCAGTGATCCAGTAGACCTGCTTCCTGAACCTCCCAGGGTTCAATCCGCAGCAGTCAGCCGTAGGGTCCACTACCTTGCAGTGCACTCCTGATCGCAACGATGTGCATCTGTCACCCAGCCTCTAGGTGACCTGAAAGTTTGATCAGCCATGGACCCGGTTGATGTGCCGCTACCCGCAGATGATCTGTTGCAGGGCTTAGTTCGCAGACTTGAGACCCAGGAATCACATCAGACCCAAGTGATGCGATTCCTTCAGGATTTGGCATCCTGTTTTGAACAGGTTCAGGCCTCATTAGGACCCCCCGTTCAACAACCTCAACCGCTATCTGCTGCTACACCTATCGCACCAGTCGCAGCCACACATTCTTTACAACTGCCAGCTCCGACCCGTTTCTCTGGGGACTCCAAGGCTTGCAGGGGGTTCCTTAGCCAGTGCATGATTCATTTTGAACTTCAGCCCCAAAACTTCCTGTCCAATCGGGCGAAAGTAGCCTATATTATATCCCTTCTGTCCGGCGAGGCGCTAGCTTGGGCTGCCCCTCTGTGGGAACTGAATGATCCAGTGGTTTCTAGCCTGTCTGATTTCTTGAAACTTTTTCGGAATATCTTCGAGAAACCGAGTCGTGTCTCCTCAGCGGCTAGCGCTCTTTTACATCTCCGTCAAGACTCCGCTTCTGTGGAACAGTATGCTCTTCAGTTCCATATCCTCACAGCTAAATTGAGCTGGAATAATGAGGCCCTAGTTGCAACCATTTTACATGGCCTCTCTGATAGAGTGAAGGATGAATTAGCAGGAAGATCCCTTCCTGCTGATCTGGACGGTGTCATCACCTTGTGTAACCAGATCGATATTCGCTTTCAGGAGAGGGCCCTGGAAAAAAGACACCAGCACTCCCCGTTCCTTAGGCAGCTTGAGTTCCCAGTCCCTTCTCTTCGGTCCGAGGAGCACCCCCTGCCCACTGAGGAACCTATGCAGCTGGGCTGGACCAAGTTGTCTCCTGAAGAACGCGCTAGGCGCAGAACTCTGGGCGTATGCCTCTATTGTAGGGCCAAAGGTCATTTTCGTGACACTTGTTCTCTTCGTCCAGAAAAACGATCGGGGCTAATACATCTGGAAGGTGGAGTATTAGACCCTGAAGTATCATCTTCACCTTCTCGTCTTCTTCTTTCTGTGTTCCTTCATGTCGACGCTTCCTCTCGTTCGGTCTTGGCACATCTGGATTCCGGAGCCGCTGGCAATTTCATGGACTGGGGAACTGCGTCTTCCATGAGACTTACCCTTTTGCCCCTTACAACGCCATTGGTGGTCTTGGCGATTGATGGCACTGTTCTCCCAGGAGGCCCTATCCGCTTCCAGACCCTCCCTGTTAGGATGTCGGTAGGGACACTCCACCAAGAGTGGATATCCTTCCTTGTCTTACCTAAGGCTTTGTCTCCTATCATATTAGGTCTTCCTTGGTTACGGCTCCATTCATCGACATGTTGACTGGATTGCTGGACAGATCTTGACTTGGGGTTCCTCCTGTACCTCCTCCTGCCTACTCAAGGTTACTCCAAAAGAGAATCCTCCTGTTGCCACCATCCCAGTATCTTCTGCTCTTCCCACTGCGTATAGCGATTTCTGGAATGTCTCCTGCAATAGTCGGGCTGAGGCACTCTCTAGGTCGTGTGGCACTCTGGATGAGGAGCCTACCTGTGAACCTGAGCTGATCAGTCACTCCAGTTTGCATGGCCATTTCCCTTTGCCTGTCCCTGGACCCTCTTGGACACACACCCAGGCTGACTCATCCACCAGTTCCACAGTCGCTACGCCCTGCGATGCAATTCTGGTGGTCGCTGCACCTGGCAATGCTGTTCAGTCAGCCTCTGCACCAGTCCAGCCTATGCCCAGTGAGCTTCCTGCTTCTTGTTCAGGACCTTCTGTAACCTGGCCTCACCCTATTGCTACTACGTCCGTTCAAACCTGTTTAAGAGGCTCAATATATTCTTTGGATAGACTGCCTCATTCGGCCAGGTGGGGTTTTCAATCTTTTGTTCAGGGCTCTCTGCATTCTGTTTGTGTTCTAGCTATCCAGATTAACTCTTGTGACACATCACCTTTTAACCAACCTGACCTCAGGGATCCACTGACCTCTACCCAGTCTGATGGTCCTTTGTTGGATGTCCAGCACATCTTTAAGGGTCTGGGGGACCCTGCTCAGACTTCTGATGGTCTTCTCGTGCCCTTACCTATTTCTAAAAAGCCTTTAGTCCTCAATAAGCCCTTTTGTCCTCTCCTTACCTCGGTTCCGGCCTCTGAGGATAATCTAAAGTACGAGGTTAGTCAAGTTTTGGATTCCCGGCTCCGTAAAGGCATTCTTCAGTACCTCGTACATTGGAATGGGTTTGGTCCTGAGGAGAGGTCTTGGATCACTGCATCTGAGGTCTTTGCTCCTCATCTATTGAGGAGGTTCCATCTGGAGTTTCCCTTTAAGCCTCGGCACAGGCGGGGGAGGGGGAGGTCTTAAGAGTGGGGCTACTGTCATAGTTATGCAATAGAGTTTGTCGATCAGCATACCTATCTCCATGTGTTCATCTCTAGAGACCAGCTGACCCTCACCTGACTGCTTTTGTAACCTCTCCTCTAAGCATGGCCCTACCCCAGGCCCTATTAGGGAACCCTATATTAACCTGTGCACTGCAAGCCAGCAGTGCTGATCAACCACTGTGTGTTAGCCTCTGTGTGTACTTGCTGTGTTTCCTACATCTGATTCCTGTTACCGACTTTGGCCTGTTCTTAATTATTCCTGTCTGCTCGTGACCCTGACCTTTGGCGTGTTCCCGACTATCCCTGTTTTCCTGTGACCCTGAACCTTGGTGTGTACTCTGTTGTCCTTGTCTGCTTGTGGCCCCGACCTTGGCTTGTCCCTTACTTTTCTTGTTGTTCCAGCCTGCTGCTCTGCCTCCTTCCTCTTCTCCTGTAGTCTACCGTGAGCGTGAGCTGTGAGATCCTGGGGGCCGCGACCTGGAGCCAGACTGCAACGCAGTCCATCCTTACCATTAAAGGCTCTGGTGAACACCTGCTGGCTCTTAGACTCCGCGCCCTGGGGAATCTATGCTCTAGCTCCCAGTGGGATCTGTGTCAGTGATCCAGTAGACCTGCTTCCTGAACCTCCCAGGGTTCAATCCGCAGCAGTCAGCCGTAGGGTCCACTACCTTGCGGTGCACTCCTGATCCCAACGGTGTGCATCTGTCACCCAGCCTCTAGGTGACCTGACAGTAGGTCAGACAGACTGTACTGTGCAGGGTACACAGTACAGTAGCTGGAAATACTGTAAAAACACCTGCCTGCCTGTCAGTATATTAGGAAGAGAAGAACAGGATCTAGCTAAACTGAATACAGTTATATATATATATACACAACACCTGGGATGCATATATATACACAATACACTGTAACTGCAGCTAACTGACTCATCTGCCTACTCTATCTAACTTAAATCAAATGACACTGTCTGTCTCTCTCTCTCTCTCTATCTCTGAACGCTGGAACACACTACACAGGGCCGCCATGCGGCCTTATATAGTGTGGGGCAAGTACTAAACCCCCTGACCCATAATTGGCCAAAGCCTCCTTGGCTTTGGCCAATTACAGCTCTCTGTTCAGATGGCGCTGTGATTGGCCAAACATGTGGGTCATAGTGCATGCTTGGCCAATCATCAGCCAGTAATGCACTGCAATGCCGCAGTGAATTATGGGCCATGACGCGCCACTTGAACGTATTTAAGTATTTACAGGGAAGTGACCACTGCAGTAGAGAAGAGAACTTCACTGCCTAAATGGACTTTTATTGTTATTGTATACGTCTTTTTAAAAAGATTAGATTACTAGTCATCATGTGTCTGTGTTTTGTATGTTTATAATGATTTTGAAAGGTTTATATATGACCTAAATCTTGATATTACAGGACATGTCCCAACCATCTCCAGATGATGACATGGAAGAATACAACATCCCACCAGGTGACAAAATTCCTGATGACACATCACAAAATGACACTTGTGAAGAAAACCAAAATAAGAAAATTGAAGAAGTTTCACATCAGCAAAGCAAGACTGGCACATACAAGGCAAGTCCACATGAGAGTGTTCTACACCAAGAACATGACTCATCCACCGAGAAAACTAAAGGTGAACATTACCTTAACACATCATTGAAGACAGAACCCCCACAAACTGACAAGGTCCTCTATGAACATGGTGGAAAAGGTGGCATAGAGATAGCTTCAGTTGGACTCCAGAGGACTCACAGACAGGTGAGGTTTATGTTTGCACGAACTGAATACAACATTTCTGGAAGCACATTTTCCAGAAAAACCCAACAGTTTTAAGGTCTTAAATGGAAGTGACTTCTGCACTAGTGAAGAGAGTTTAACCATTTCCTTAATATACCCTGATATTTTGCCCATTCAGAACAAAGTAACAGAGTCCCATGATAGGTCTCCCAAAGCACTCACCCTCACATTTCCTACTGTCCTCCCTAGAACCAGATCATTCACTGGTTTTTACATCTTAATTTTATTATCATTTATTATTTTATTTTATTTTACTACAGGTACTTATATAGTGCTATCAATTTATGCAGTCTTTTACATAAATATTATACATTCAGTCCCTGTCCCTCAAGGAGCTTACAATCTAAGGTCCCTAATTCACATTCAAACATACACAGAAAAGGTGACATTTTCAAGCAATACTACTGAACCTTCCTGGAATAAAGCTTTACAAAATAGTTGACTGAATGCAAAGTAAAAAAAGTCAATTGAATCAAATGAAATTACAGAATCAATTTCCTTCTGTGATGGGACAGAAAGAAAAAGTGTCACAAAACTCAGATGCCAACAATCTGGGGAGATTTGGACATCTTTCTGTGTATGTTCATAAGGGAGTTATCTGTTGACCTCCTGGTGATTCAGCTAATATTTAAAAAAAAAAAAAAAAAAAATTACACTCCTCCTCAATCTATTTATTAGAAAAGTTTGTATATCTGCTTTTCATTCAATTATATAATCAGCCAATAATGGGGCAGCAGCACAATTAATTAAATCATAAAGGTACAGATCATAAGCTTCAGTTCACTTTTATAGGCACTAGCTCCACCAATTACATCACTAGAGGAAGGTTTTCTCTTAAAGGTGTCTAACACCCAATTACCACTTTCCCTTTATTATACTATATTGGGAACAGAGCTACCTAGTGACAAGCCAACGAGTAAAGAAATGGGGCAGCAGCACAATTAATAAAATCATAAAGGTACAGATCATAAGCTTCAGTTTATGGTCATATCAAACACCAGAATGTTTCTTGATCCGTCTCCCAAAGCTCTCACCCTCACTTTCCCTGCAGTCTTCCCTGGAGCCAGATCACACAGTGGTTCTACATCTTCATTTCCCAGCAATACTACATTCCTGGAATAGGGAAGCTCAAGTTTATAAATAAGTTGGCTGAAGGGAAAGTAAAAGTCAGTTTGTAAACTGACTTGTGATTGGTTAGACTTTGGCACAAAACTTTAAAATTCTCCCCAGCTTCTTCTAAGATAGGACAACAACTCACCTGTCGATGATGGTTCCCTCCACCATATTGTGTCAAGCTCCTGGCTGCAGGGCTACTCATGACTAAAGAAATGCCCACAAAAGAAATGCATTCTCTACACTTTACTGTATCTTTTCAAAGATGGCCGTGACATTTAACTTCACATTTGACATACTAAAAGTTTTCTTCGGCGTGGAACACCATGCACAGGAGAAGACATTCTTTTGCTGTCATTTAGGCACCAAACACCAAACAAAATCTGTAAGCCATCTTCACCTTGCACATCCTCCCCTTGGGAGCACCACAGAGTTTGGACCACTTCCTCCTGTATACTAAGTCCACAGCATTTAACTTTCTTCACTGAGTATAACCAAGGTGCCTTCATTAGTATAGCAGTCTCTCTCAATGTCCCTTCCATAGCTCTGCTCAGCAGGGCACACTTCCAGATGGTACACTCATTCCCAGGCTTCATCACTACTGACATCAGTGGACTCCAGCATGGCCCAAAAGGCCTTTTGCACCATGTTCATGACCCATAGCAGACCATAAAATGAGTCAGGGCTACTACAGCTGTTCCTACTGAGTTTGGTACCACCTCACCTGGGGTTTCAGCCCTGTAGAGGACCTATGAGCAGTGAATATCTACATCCGCATAGCTTTAAGGTGTTTGGACCCATTCCCCATCTCTCGAGGCCCCTCCTATCCTGACACTTTTATAGGCACTAGCTCCACCAATTACATCACTAGAGGAAGGTTTTCTCTTAAAGGTGTCTAACACCCAATCACCACTTTCCCTTTATTATACTATATTGGGAAAAGAGCTACCTAGTGACAAGCCAACAAATAAAGAAAATGGAAGAATTGGTTTCCTTCAGCCATGTAACAGAAACAAAAAAGTGCCATAAAACTCAGATGCCAACAATCTGGGAAGATCTGAACATCTTTCTGTGTATGTTTATAAATGAGTTAGATAGGTCCAGGGTTTCTGGTTACTGATCTCCCAGTCATTCGACTAATATTTATTAAAGAGCAAAATACATAACACAAAAATGTACACTCCCCATTCTATTTATTAGTAACTCCTGTACACCTGATTTTCATGAAATGATCTAATCTATTAATAATTTTACCAATTTTATCAACATGTTATTTCTGAATAGTTTAAATTAAGCTTTACATTTTCCTGATTTTTTTAAATACCCATTACCACAGCATGTGCATGTCATATAGTCATCATGTGCCTGTGTCTTGTATATATATATAAAGGTTTTAAAAGGTTTTATATCGAACCAACATCTTGATAATACAGGAAATGTCCCATCTACCTCCTAATGATGAGATGGAAGAATACAACATCCCACCATGTGACAACATTTCTGATGACTCCAAAGTCTCTTCACAGCACTACGCTAGTGAAGAAAACCAAAAAGAGAAACCTGAGGAAGTGCCACAATGGCAAAGAAACACTGACACATACAAAGCAAGTCCACATGAAAGCGTTCTACACCAAGAATGTGGCTCCTCCTCTGAGGAATCTGACGTTAACACATCATCAAAGATGGAATCCTTGCAAAATGACAAGGACCACGGTGACAATGACAGAGCAGATAACAAAGAGGTGGCTTCAGATGGACTCCAGAGGACTTGCGGACAGGTAAGGTTTATGCTTGCATAGAGATGGGAGGGCCTGGAAACAAACTGAAAAATTGGGGGGAAAAACTTTTTTTTTCAATTTTTTTCAAAACAGTTTTTCGTTTTCTGGAACAATTGGAAAAAAAGAAAAGAGTGTGGAATTTGTTATTTTACATTGATAAATAATATATCTATGACATGGTATTCAAACTATATAACATGAAGACCTTAATAAAAGATATCTGTGATTTTCTGTAAATTATTAAATTATTGCAAGCTCTCTCAGCTGAAGACAGGAAAACCCTGGAATACAGTTCAAGTAACACTGTACTTCTGAATACAGTTTTCTAATAAAAGAATCGTGCAGTTCTGCCACTAGAGGGAACTGTAGGTGAAATGATCCAGTTTAGTTTGTTTGTGGACTCCCTCTTGTGCCTACTACAGTTGGGTGATTGTTGGCATACAGTAGATGATAGATTTTATCCTCTCAGGCCTTAATTGACAGGTAAGAGGGTAAATTTGTCTAACAAATTTGTTTATCTGCATAACCTTTAAATTATTCCTATGCATGTTCTACATCATCACAGCATAATGTTTCCCTAAAGTCTGCTCAGTAAATACCGTATTTATCGGCGTATAACATGCAGCCCCAATTTAAGAGGGAAGATTCAGGTAAAAAACTTAAAAAAAATAAATAAACCCCATTGAAGCAAAATAATGGTCAGAGCATCAATGCAGCCTAATTAGTGCCCATCTGCAGCTTCAGTGCAGTGTGATCTGTGCCCATCTGCAGTCTAATCAGTGCCCATCTGCAGTCTAATAAGTGCCCATCTGCAGTCTAATCAGTGCCCACCTGCAGCATTGCTCCTCACTGTAGCTTGATCAGTGTCCATCTGCAGCCTTGCCCAGGGGAAGGAGGGGAGGAGAGCTGCCGAAAAAGAGCCAGATCTCCTGTGTACTTGGCTCTGCATCACTCCCAGTCCTGCCCCATGGCCTGGATCCTATGATGAAAATAACACCGGTCCAATGCCGGGACATCAATGCAAGGAGATGTCCAGGGGGCAGGACTGAGCGTGACTGTAAGCCGAGCCGAGTACACAGGAGATTCTGCTCTATTTCGGCAGTGCTCATCCTCTCCTTCCCCTCAGTGGCAGCCTATATCGGCGTACAACACGCACACACAATTTCCCCCCTATTTTAAGGGGGAAAAAGTGCATGTTATATGCCAATAAAAATGGAAGTTTTTTCTTTTCCTCCTCTCAGTAAAATGGTGAGACCAACAACCAGGCATGTACTGGCCATCGGGACTACTGGGAGTTTCCCGGTGGGCCGATGGCTCAGTGGGCCGTTTTCAGTGACAGCCAGTTGCATCGCTGGGGGGGAACTTTTGGGGCTATAGCCCTGAATCTGGGGCCCATTGCCCAGAGTCAGACCAGAAGTCCCCAACCACAGGGTCCCGGCCCACTACCGGGCCATGGGCTCTCTGCAGCCATGCGGCAGGCAGCATGGGAAAGCTGGAGAGTGGGCAGGCAACTCTCACTGCCTGCCCTCTCTCTGGTGACCCTGATGTAAGGAAGGGCTCTCTGGGGACCCTGATGTAAGGGGGAGGCTCTCTGGGGAACCTGATGTAAAGGAGATGCTCTCTGGGGACCCAGATGTAAGGGGGAGGCTCTCTGGGGACCCTGATGTAAGGAGGGGCTCTCTGGGGACCCTGATGTAAGGCAGAGGCTCTCTGGGGACTCTGATGTAAGAGGGGCTCTCTGGGGACCCTGATGTAAGGGGAAGGCTTGATGGGGACCCTGATGTAAGGGGGGCTCTTTGGGGACCTTGATGTAAGTGGGGGGCTGTCTGGGGACACTGATGTAAGGAGGGGCTCTCTGGGGACCCTGATGTAAGGGGAAGGCTATATGGGGACCCTGATGTAAGGGGGGGCTCTTTGGGTACCTTGATGTAAGTGAGGGGCTGTCTGGGGACACTGATGTAAGGAGGGGCTCTCTGGGGACCCTGATGTAAGGGAGGCTCTCTAGGGACTCTGATGTAAGGGGGAGGCTTTTTTGCTCAATTGCGTACAGTTTATATACTGTTTTTGTGCGTGTTTGCAAAATTAAAGTGGGCCGGTCTGGATGAAGTCCAGGGCCAAATTTTTGTCCCAGTCCAGCCCTGCCAACAACTAGAGTTTGGAAACATTTTTACAGCAAATCAACCATTCTGTGACTATGTTCTGTATGTTTATAATGGTTTTAAAAGGTTTATATATGACCAAAATCTTGATATTACAGGACATGTCCCACCCATCTCCAGATGATGACAAGGAAGAATACAACATCCAACCATGTGACACAATTTCCGATGACTCCGGAGTCACATCACAGCACCACACTTTAGTTACATAGTTAGTCAGGTTGAAAAAAGACACAAGTCCATCCAGTTCAACCATAAAATAAAAAAAAAATATTGTACAATCCAATATACCCAATACTATACCCACAGTTGATCCAGAGGAAGGCAAAAAACCCCAGCAGAGTATGCTCCAATTTGCTACAGCAGGGGAAAAAATTCCTTCCTGATCCCCCTTACATGTTGCCGCTCTGGGTGCCTCTCTCGCTCTGCGCACATGGACATGTAAATAATAAGTATAGAGACCATAGTGTTCTCCGTATACAAATTTATTCAAAGCCCCCAAATAGACAAGTTGCACTTACAAAATAAAAACTTTAAAATCACATAAAAACCTCCAGAGTAGCACCACCGTGTCCACATACACAGTGCTTGGCTGGACATGACTATCAGCTCCTCCCTTCTAGACACATATCGGCCAATCACAGGCCTTCCTCAGTAGAACATTTTGTATACGGAGAACACTATGGTCTCTATACTTATTATTTACATGTCCTGAACTCATGGAATCTTGAGCCAAGCTGGGAGATGATCCGCTTCTTTGGATATTAATGAGCTGAGTTACCATTAAGAAAAGAGCCATCTGGATTACCCACCATTGATTGGGAAGAGGAAGTGAGAGCAAAGAGCTCGTGGGGAGATCCGCATATGAGTTTTGACTCATCTGGGAGGTGAGCACGCATTTTTACTGGTGGTGGTGGTGTGCGCTCCGTTTGAGGACGAACAATCACTGTGGTGGAATTGTGTGGATACACTGATCACAAGAAGAGTTTTTCATGTTTTATTTCTTCATTTTTTCATTTTATGGACTATTCATTTATATGTAGGATTTATTTATTTTAGAGATTTGCACTTTATATTTATAATTTTACACATAGCGCTACATTTATTATTTATTATACTTAGATATACCCTAATTAATATGCATCACTAATTTACTAACCAACATATCAGCCTGAATAACAAACAAAATATATAGTGTAGCGCAACTAAAAAACTCATAAATCAAGTCCAAATATTGACTAAATTTCACTGTAGTGCAACTTGTAGTGGCAGTTCATTGATATCCAGTGACTTCAGTGACCACTACCTCTAGCTGGAATGCCTGCTCACCTCCCAATTTTGACCCCACTACAGAGTCACACACGCCTGTAGTAATATCTCTCAGGATGCCTCGGGGGAAACCCTTCCTTCTCCTGGTATTCCTGGACAAGACAGACCTCCTCCTGGGTTCTCACGATATGGACCCCACTACAGAGTCACACACGTCTGGTGAAATATCTCCCAGGATACCTCGGGAACACGAATTCTCATCACAGTGCACCTAGACAGTTGAGACCTCCTCCCGGGATCTCATTCAGCATTTTCACATAATATAATCATCATGTGACTATGCCTTTTAAGTTTATTAAGGTTGTAAATATTACTTGATATTACAGGACACATCTCACCCATCTCCAGATGTTGAGATGGAAGAACCCAACATCTTGCCAAGTGACATAATTCCTGATGACTCCCGAGTCACATCACAGCACCACACTTGTGAAGAAAACCAAAATGAGAAAACTGAGGAAGTTCCACATCAACAAAGCATCACTGACACATACAAAGCAAGTTCACATGATAGCGTTCTACCTCAAGAATGTGAGTTCTCCTCAGAGAAACCTAAAACTGAACCAGACCTGAACACCTCATCAAAGATCAAAATGCAAAATGACAAGGGCCTCTGTGACAGTGGCAGAGAAGGTGATAAAGAAGTGGCTTCAGATGGACTCCAGAAGACTTGCAGACAGGTAAGGTTTATGTTTGCAGCAGAAGTTGAATACAACATGTTTGGAGAGATATTTTCCAGGAAGACCCAACTGATTTAGGTATTTACAGAGAAGTCACTACTGAACTAGAGAACTTCACTGGCTAAATGGACCTTTATTACTATTGTATACAACTTTTTAAAAAGATTAGATTACTAGTCATCATGGGGTTAATTTACTAAACTGGAGAGTGCAAAATCTGGTGCAGCTGTGCATGGTAACCAACCAGCTTCTAACTTCAGCTTGCTCAAATAAGCTTTGACAAAAAAAACCTGTTAGCTGATTGGTTTCTATGCAGAGCTGAACCAGATTTTGTACTCTCCAGTTTTAGTAAATCTCCACTATGTGTATATGTTTTATATGTTTATAATGGTTTTAAAAGGTTTTTATCTGACCAAAATCTTCATATTACAGGACATGCCCCATCCATCTCCAGATGATGAGATGGAAGAATACAACATCCCACCAGGTGACAAAATTCCTGATGACACATCACAAAATGACACTTGTGAAGAAAACCAAAATGAGAAAACTGAGGAAGTTCCACATCAACAAAGCAACACTGACACATACAAAGCAAGGCCACATGTTAGTGTTCTACATAAAGAAAGCGACTACTCCTCCGAGAAACCTAAAGCTGAACCAGACTTAAACACATCATTGAAGAAAGAACCTGCACAAAATGACAAGGGCCACAGAGACCTTGATGGTGAAAGTGATGCAGCTAAGGATTCAACAGATCATAAAGAACCTGCTTTTGACCCCAATACTTTATCCTGGGAGACTTCCACAAACAGGTGAGCAAGTTCAAGATTATAAGCTGGTTATTCTGTGTTAAACCTGAATTCCAGACAAAGATGGAATAGATATGCTGGAGCCGTTTTACTTGCTAAAAGATTTGCATGCCTGTCCATCTAGGTCTGTTGCTTTCTACTTTTTACTCTGCTTAATCAAATTATGGTCTCTTATTTCTTGATTGAAATTACCATGCCATGTGCCATTAGTATGTAGCATTATACCCCGGAATGACCTGCTGATGTTTGGGTCCCCTGACACCGAATTACATTGACCCTTCCAGCAATTTCACACCCCCCACCACACCAAGGCTGAAGAGAGAATATTTATTTGTGCAATGCACACAGAAAATTAATAAACACAATGGAAATAAGAGAAAAAGTGTACAATAACAGATACCAATATTGGGTTACTCTCTAGATACCTGGAAGACCAAATGTCTCTACCCATAAGCCCTAAAACCAGGGAGGTCCTAACTAAGGAGTGGTTCTAAAAACTAAAGGTCTGTTAGGATCTCCAAACCCCTCCCACTGGACAGTGTGTTAGTGATCATTGGGGCCTAAAGTTCCAGAGTTGGAGTACCTAGACTTGAGTGAATCCCACAATACTGGGTGTAAGTACCCAAACTATATCCTGAAAATAGGTGACTCTGTCCCTTTAAGCAGCATGCAGAAAGTTGTGGCCAGAGGCCTCTCACCATTAGTGATGAACCAAACTGCCCTAGGTGCAGAAGTTTGGATGCCAAAGCAGAGGCAGAAATTTGGATGCTGAGCTTTAAACCCCCTTTGACATCAATGGGAGATAAATCTGCCAAATTAAAAATGCCCATTTTCTGGGCTAATGGTCAGGGAGAAGTCCAAAAATAGCATGGTGGTTGGGCATTAGGAACAATGCAATACATGTGTAAAAGGTCCATAAGAAAAGGCGACGTGGCAAGTGACACGCTCGGGGCTCCCACTGATTCTATGGTGAGTTGAACCATTTCATTTTTTATAACAATGTAATAATAGTAATAATGCGCTTCAATCATCCTGACACCATAACAACCATGGTGCCGTGATGATTGAAGTGCTAACACCAGCCATTTCCCCGTTAAATTTACCCCAAAAAAATGTATTTTCTGGCAGTGCCCCTCCCGAGACTAGGCTCTGGATCTGTCCCTGCCCCCTTCCCTAGCAAATCACCTTGACCCCATGTTGACGAGGACAAGGGCTGCCTATGGAAGCCTCCTTTAATACTGTTTATTTGCCATATGTGTCCCATAGGGGAGATTTTCATTCACTTCCTGTCCCATAGGTAAAACAGGAAGTGAGATAAACTAAAGACACAAGAAAAAAAATAAATTGCACAGCCAACTATACACTTCAGAGTAAGTTGTGCCTGAGGCTAAAAATCAAACTGTTCTATAAGACCATGTACAAATTTCAAACATCCATTAAGTCTATAAGTGAAAAGATTTGTGTCTTTTCCAGTTTGCCTTCAAAGCTGCGGGGATATACTCCAGAGATAAAACTATAATCCTACCACTTTATAAAACTCTGGTTAGACCACATCTGGAGTATTCCATCCAGTTATGGTCACCAATCCTCAGAAGGGATATGCTGGAACTAGAGAGAGCCCAAAGAAGGGCAACTAAATTAATAAGAAGACCTCAATTATGAGGAACGACTGCAAGCACTAAATTTATTCTCACTGGAGAAGAGACGCTTGAGAGAGGACATGATAGCGATTTACAAATACCTCAATGGTGATCCCAGCGTAGGAAAAAAGCTATTCAGTCCCAGAGAGTGTAAGAGGACACGGGGCCACACAATGAGATTGGAGGAGAAGTGGTTTAACCTTAAAGTGGTTGTATACCTTTTTTTTTTAACTTTTACCTACAGGTAAGCCTATAATAAGGCTTACCTGTACGTAAAAAAAATATCTCCTAAACCTTTACAGTTTAGGAGATATTCCCCTTGCAATGAGCCGCTGACTGCGGCACATGCGCACAGGGGATTCTCGGCTGACAGCCAGGCAAACTCCAGAGCTTTCCTGGACAGAAGTCTCCCGTGGCTCCGGCCACTCACAGCGCCGGAGCCGCGATACCCGGAAGACACGCCGAGGGGAAATGTCAGCTCCCTCGGCGTGGACATGGTGAGATGCCGGCTCCTTGTTCTAAGGTAAGTATCTCATAATGAGCTAGTATGCATACTAGCTCACTATGCCTTTTCCCTTGCAGGTGTAGGAAAAAAAAAAAGCCAGCGGGCATACAACCGCTTTAAGCTGTGCAGGGGTTTTTCACTGTTAGGGCAATAAGGATGTGGAACTCTCTTCCACAAGTGGTTGTGTCAGTGGGGAGTACTGATAGTTTTAAAAGACTCTTGAACGTGCATCTTAAAGTGGTTGTAAACCCTGTTACATCACTTTTAGCTGCAGGTAAGCCTATAACAAGGCTTATGTGTAGGTACCTTAAAAATCTCCTAAACTTGCACAGTTTAGGAGATATTCAGTATATGCACTGCTGCTGACGTCATTGGTGCATGCGCACCAAAGAAATGGGCCGCTGGTGCCGTTTGTTCAGGAGTCATGCTGTGACCGGTGGCCGGTGTGCTGGAGCCACGAACCTGGAAGTAACTCCAGTGGAAGATGTCCGCCGATGCTGACCCAGGGCATCCTTCTAAGGTAAGTATTTCATAATGAACTAGTGTGCTATGCATACACACATACACCTACACAGGTTGAACTGGATGGACTATTGTCCTTACTCAACCTTACCTACTATTTAACTATGTAAATATGACAAGATACCTCTGCATCCTGCTTCCTCTGATCTGCTCGCAAGTGTGGTCACCACATACGTGGGCGTGACAGTGCTCTGCGAGCACCGCACGTCCAACCTGTGATGCACGACATTGACAAGCAGTGGCGGCGCCCACGCCCCCCCAGGCATCAGAAGCTGGGGGTGGGGGTAGGGGCCGCCAGGCACGTCACGGCTCCCGGAAGAGGAGAAACAACCAGGTGGCAGGTTAATCCAGCTAGGTTCACACCACCTCCAAGGCCGAACCCGGGCACAGTGAAATGACATTAAAAAAGATAAATGATAAATAAAAAGCATACAATTGGTTATAACGATAACTAAGGTAGAAAAAATAAAGGGATCAAAAGGAATAATCATAGGAAAAAGGTTGCAAAGGAGGATAATGCTGTTAGATGTGGTAGAGCATTCCATGTGCTTCCATCCCTGTGACTAATATTAGATAAAGGTAGAGGGTAATGTTTAGGGACTTTGTATGAATGCATGGCCTGGTAAAGGCCCATTGTTCCATCCCTCAGGACTTTGAATGAAATTGTGGCCTGGTAAGGTCACACATTTCCATCCCTATCATGAATCAAAGGGGAGAGGGCAAGGGAGTGGGACTTTATATGAAGCACCTGGTTGCAAAAAGGTAAATTGGTGAGCAAAATAAATTTTATTGATTGCTATATGATACAACCAGACATAGCAAATAATACACATAATAATGGTATATGATAATACAGTACATACAGTCATAAAATCAATATCACATAATATAGCAAGCAACAGCCTTCCAGAGTTCACCAGAATAATCGTTCAGTAAAAAAATAATAATACATCATGGTATTTGCAGAGCCTATGAAATTCCTAATCCTAAATAGGGGTATTGAACGTAAACTTGATGTTCAAGTAATATGAATGAAAACATGGTGTATGGCAGCTCTATGCGTTTCGTGGCTGGGAGGCCACTCGTCATTAGCGAGCACAAGATATATCTATGAATGGAAATTAAGTTTAGATAAAATAATATAGGCAAACATGTATAATGGTGGGGTATAAGACTCTCAAACCATATACCTGTTAACACTTGGTGGTCCGTATGGTGGTGGCGTGATACTGAATACCATAACCATTCGAGTGAATACTCCCATCGGGAGCCGCGGCGAGCATCTTGTCCAGAGCGCCCCAACAGGCATCGGCCAGAGCAGGCACGGGAACGCAAGGCAACCTGGGGGTGAGTTGAAAATAGGGGTGAGCCCAGGTGGACTGGACAAAGAGGGACTATGGGGGAGTGAGTGGATAAAAACCAAGCTGTGGGACGGGTGAGTGGAGTGAGGAGCGAGCAGCCAAGGGCTGAGATGTGGGGTGAGAGGTGAGGGAGGTTGGACCAAGTGAATGACCACCAGTGAGAGTTGGGACAAGAGGGCCAAGGAAAAATGGTGTGATTAAACAAAGTACCTTTGATGAGAATGTCTGGTGACAGAAAGGAAAAATCCTAACCGACGTGCAGGTCTGAGTGAGAGGAAGCCTAGAATGCCAGTACCTGCCCGGGGGACACCCATATAAGCGTCGGAATGATGACGTTCTGCGCGTCTCTGCTGCACTGGCGTGATGTTGTTTTTTGCGTGATCCTATTTAGGATTAAGAATTTCATAGGCTCTGCAAATACCATGATGTATTATTATTTTTTTACTGAACGATTATTCTGGTGAACTCTGGAAGGTTGTTGCTTGCTATATTATGTGATATTGATTTTATGACTGTATGTACTGTATTATCATATACCATTATTATGTGTATTATCTGCTATGTCTGGTTGTATCATATAGCAATCAATAAAACCTATTTTGCAAGGGGGCGTGACCGGAAGCCGACCTTAATGGACGCCTGAACTCTCAGCTCCATCAGCCCACAGTACTAAAGGCACACCAGGGGACGATCCACAGCACCCACATGAGCAAATCGAGGACCACCCGATCCTCCAAACAAAGGGGCACACCGCAACCCCCTCCAGGCACATCCACGGACCTCCGTACCTTCTTCCTCCAGACGGACATGTCTCAGAGCGGGGGAGACAAGATGGTGCCGGACACTCAGGCGCGCGGACGACAGAGCTCCCCGCAGCCCAAGCCACCTCACACCACTCAGCAGCACCATCCACCGGACTCTCCGCTGATGGGGACAGACCCAGGGATCCTAACCTACCACGAGAGAGCGGTGAGTCCGACATCTCACCCCGATCCCCAGTCCATGCAGACACACGGGCCGCGGCCCTCCATGCTGCCGGCCACCTCACAGCACTACACACAGTGCTCAGCAGCATTTCCGCGCCTTTTGAGAACAGCCTCGGATCCCTACATGCAGGGAACGGCCCCGCTCTCCCCAGCTTCCTCAATCCTCTCCCAGGACTACCCGCCATTACCTGCCCCGGCCCACCCTCCTATGGAGAGGCACCGAGACCTGGAGATTGATGGTGAAAGTTCCTGGGCCATGGCTGTATCATCCCCCCCGCCAAAGGCACAGAGACTATCCAGATCTAGAGACCCCAGTGTCTCTAGGCAGCAACAAGCCTCTAACCCTTCATATGCACAGAAAGCCAGCACCCCTCCCTGTATAACAACAGACAACCACCACACGAGGCCCCCCCAGCTAACACAGGCCCTGCCATGGTCTGAACAGTGGGAGCCCCCATTATCTGGACCCCCCATACCATCTGAGGCAGGCTCACTTAGCCCACACTCCCCACCTCCAGCTCCATCCTCACCGTGCCAGCAATTTGGACCAATGCAAGCCCCGCATATACCACCTCAATGGAAAACATATCTTCAGGCCATGCCTACTAAGGAGGACTTCAGACAACTAATAGAAGATGTGAAATCCACATGCCGCACAGAAATTCAAGTTCTCCAAACAGGCCTTAAACACCTGGCAGACAGGGTGGAAATGGCGGAAGAAGAGATCCAGGAAACAAAATTAGCAGTCCACAGATCACAACTTCAGGGAGCGGAACATAGATCACTCCTCAGAGACATGCAGAGGCACATAGAGGACTTGGACAACAGGGGGCGCCGTAACAACATTCGTGTGAGAGGTATCCCAGAATCGGAGGGTAGCGAGGACTTGCAAACCACTCTACAAACCATCTTCAACAACCTCCTCGGCGAACCCCCCACAAAACATATAGAGATGGACAGAGCACACAGAGCCCTGCGACCTAAAGGAGCAGCATCCAAGCCGAGGGATGTTATCTGTAGAATCACCTCCTATCCCCTCAAGGAGGGAATCATGAAACAGGCACGCCTTGCACGCAAAATTATTTTTGACGGGACTCAGTTACAACTATACCCTGATCTTTCCTGGATCACTCTGCAAAAATGCAGACTCCTTCAACCGCTACTGCAATTACTACAGACCAAGACAATTCCCTATCGGTGGGGCTTCCCCTTCACCCTCACTGCGAAGCACCAAGGCACATCTGCTGTACTGAGGTATCCGGAGGACCTCCGCACATTCTGTAATATTCTGGACATTCAACCTCCACAGCTTCCAGAGTGGGACCTAGTGGCCATCCCTCCAACACCACCTACAGTCTGGCAGAAGATCCCCACCTCCAATCAGCCCAGAAACTCTGAAACATCTCGCAAATCTGCCAAGCACAAGAATGGATAAGCTCTACCGCTCCATGAAGGCTCGCACCTTCAATTGGATCATTACTACTTTGGAACATTGGCTCTTCCTACTCGGGACTTAAATGCCCACTATATTTCTAGATTATAGTCTCCTAAATTATTGCCCCTACGCCATAGAATGGTTAACCACAAGGGCTTACTTAGATCGAGCTTTGAGAAAGTGGATACTCATCCGATCGCCCCTCACCCACCTTTTTTTGATTCATAGTTTAGCGAATCATAAAGTTTATTTGTATTACTATATCAGTTGCGGGCTCCCTGGCGCCTTCTCCTGGCTGGTCCTTTTGGATTTGCGGGGGGGAGACATCTGGGAATCCGTGGTTATCAAGGCCTGTTGGCCAGAAAAGCACTGAAGATAATGTATGCAACATGTTACCACTTGGTTTTAATCTCACAACTCTTTCTTCCTCATCTCTCTTCCCTCTCTCCTCCTCTTAGTCGTCCTCAGGTGTACACAAAGGTGAAGGCGAGGTGTTCGGGTCCCCTCCCGGAGAGTGCCGGCCCCTGGTTTTTGACCACAGATCCTGGTGCGTCCTCGGTAGGTAAGCATATACACGTCCACCCACACGTAGACAGATGGCAAAGATACTACCTTGAGCCCGGGTTCACACCTATGCGAATTAGATGCGGCTTACACCGCATCTAATTCGCAGGACATTTTAAAATACATTCATATGAATGCATCTGGTTCACATATGTGCGTTGCATTCGCACTGCGCATTGCACAAAAAACGTGTGCGTTTTTTGGGCATTGCGGTGCGAACTACAAGCCTATTATCTCCTATGGGAACGCATCTGATTCGCAGATGCATTGCGTTCTGAACAAGGAATTTCTAGTTCTCCTCACTACATCTCCCCCTCTCCCCCCCCTCCCTCCCCCTCTCCCTGCTCTCTGATACTGAGCAAAAACGCAATGGATCCGTTGAACAGGAGATTGTTATCTCCCCAGTGAAACCTGAGCTTCAATTCACACCGCACAAGTGTGAAACAGGGCTAAATGTCCATGGTCTAAATTCTAACAAAAAAAGGCATCTGGCGCTGAAGGAGTTCAGACAGTTGGGGGCTGATATTGTACTGGTACAGGAGACACATTTTAACAAAGAGGGCTCATTCGCGTTCGCCTCCAGATATTTCCCTCAAATATATTTATCATCTAGCACTCAAAAAAAAGCGGGTGTGGCTATACTTATTAAAAAGGGAGCCCCCTTCACTTTTGTAAACCACTATGCTGATCCTAAAGGTCACTTCATTATCCTACAGGGTACATGGCATGCACAAGCAATCACGTTATGCGCCCTA
The DNA here is from genome assembly GCA_037952835.1 of Lithobates septentrionalis. Lineage (NCBI taxonomy): Eukaryota > Metazoa > Chordata > Amphibia > Anura > Ranidae > Lithobates > Lithobates septentrionalis. The sequence goes on along the minus strand of JBBDGP010002343.1, from coordinate 1,320,264 downwards.
TACGCACCAAACACCAAACAATATAGCTTTCACTCCCGCATCTTTAAATCAAACCCGGGGATTTTGGTGGTGGGGGGGATTTCAATCTTGTCCAATCAGCAACTGCGGATCGTCAGGTGGTGGGCACCCGGACGTCACCAACGGGAGTCCTTAGGGACTCTAGACTCTTTCGACAAATTTCTAGACGATATGTGCTCTTTGACGCGTGGAGGGCCCTTCACTCGGGCGATCGGCAGTATACATTTTACTCCGCCCCCACCGTACTCACTCCAGAATAGACTACTTCTTTGTCAATAACCTCACACTCAAACTAACACAAGCAGCTCAAATACTCCCTATTTCATGGTCAGATCATGCCCCCATCCTACTTAGGCTGAATTTAGACACTCCTAACCGTAGATCCTATAACTGGAGACTTAACACATTCCTCCTCCAACACCTGCCCTCTCAACTGGAATTGCATTCCACCCTTAAACATTACTTTATAGAAAACGCCTCTTCAGAAACTTCATTATCTACACTATGGGAGGCCCATAAGGCGGTCCTACACGGTAAGTGTATGGCACTGTCCTCCGCAATGAAGAAAGATAAACTAGCAGCGAAACTAAACGTGGAGAGGGATCTCAGAGAGCTGGAGCGTAAGCTCCAAGACACCCCCACAATACCCCTTCTCCGGAAAATAATTAACCTCCGCTCTACCCTTAAAGAATTCGCACTAGGCCAAGTAGAAAAAGCACTGATCAGACTGAAACAAATGTTTTACGATAAAGGAAACAAGGCGCATTCCCTTTTAGCTAACAAACTACGAGACAAATCCCATATGCAAACACCACACCAAATTAAAAATAAATCGGGACAAACGGTATCCCACCCTACGGAGATTGCCCATGTTTTTGCAGACTTTTACAAAAATCTATACAACAACCCAGACATACCCAGTAACCCCCCTTCCCAGGACTTATCCCACAAACTACGAGAGTATCTAGAATCCAGCGGAATCCCCCACTTGATGCCAACTGACTTGCTAGCACTGAACGCACAGATCACAGATGAGGAAATAGAACTGACTGTTAAAAATTTGCCCTCACGTAAGGCCCCAGGACCAGACGGATTTCCATACGAATACTACAAAACGTTCCTCCCCACCTTACTCCCACATATGCGCAGGATATTTCAAGCCTTCCTACAAGACACCCCCATACCTCCAGACATGCAACGTTCATTTATTACGCTTATACCTAAACCGGACAAGGACCCCTCCATATGCGCTAGTTACAGACCCATCGCGTTACTGAATTCCAACCTAAAAATCTTTACCAAACTCCTTTCCAACCGTCTCAATCAGATCCTCCCCTCCCTGGTCCATAAAGACCAGGTGGGATTTGTCCCGCTGAGACAAGCGGGTGACAATACTAGAAAGGTTATAGATCTGGTGGAGGTGGCGAACAGGGAGGGCCAGGCGTCTTTGCTGTTAAGCCTGGACGCGGAAAAAGCATTTGATTGTTTGGGTTTGCCTTTTCTGTTCGCCACCTTACAATATATGGGATTTCGGGGCCCTTTTTTACAAGCGGTCAAACAATTATACACTAATCCCTCATCCCAAATTAGAACCCCTTTCGTACTCTCTCCAGCATTTTCAGTGGCGAACGGGACTAGGCAAGGGTGCCCACTCTCGCCCCTCCTATTTGCGCTCTGCGTAGAACCCCTAGCAGCATCCATCAGGAGCAACCCAGATATTAGGAGGATTTCGGTCAGAGGTAGAGAATTTAAAATCTCCCTCTTCGCCGACGATATTATACTCACACTCACTCAACCCCACATTACCCTCCCGATCCTACATACAGAACTAAGCCGCTTTAGAGCTCATTCAGGATATAAAATAAATGAGTCAAAATCAGAGGCACTCCCAATTAACATCCCGGCCACGGAGGTCACACTCTTAAAATCCAATTTCCCGTTTACATGGAAAACATCATCCCTGAAATACCTGGGGACGTACATCACCCCCAAATTCAATGCCCTGTATCAGGAGAACTTCCCCCCATTATTTCGCTCAATTAGATCCTCACTACTCCAATGGAAAAAGCACCATATTTCTTTACTAGGTCGAATAGCTTCGCTCAAAATGACTATCCTTCCGAAGCTCCTTTATCTTTTTCAAACACTACCCATACCAATTCCACTCCACCAATTGAAAAAACTTCAGTCTGAACTCCTACAATACGTTTGGAATTATAAAAGACACAGGATACCGGGATCAGTGTTGATGGCGTCCCGCAATGAAGGGGGACTGGCATTCCCTAACATTATTAAATACTACTACGCAGCTCAACTACGCGCAATAGCATCGTGGTACACCCACAAGTCCTACAATAAATGGACAGAAATTGAGAAGTTATGGCTAGCCCCCACACATCCAAATAACTTATTATGGAGTGCGAATGCGGATGTGGTCCCTGAGCGTATGCTAGGTCCCATGTCCCTCTTGCCGAGGATATGGCGTAAACTGGCTTCTACTCATGGGCTGTCATCAGAGAGATCGCTTCTGACCTCTTTTGTCTGTAACCCCAAAGTGCCGGATAGCCTTACCTATCAAATGTCACACCCCTGGACTTCCCGGAATTTATTCCATTTTGGAAGCCTGGTGGACCCTAGGACACGGAAACTTTTGCCATTTACTGATCTACAAAATAAACATGAACTCCCTAGACAGGCGTTCTATGGGTATTTACAAATCAGACATTATGCACTTACTATAACACCTAACCTACAATTTTCACCCCCCTCCCCATTCAAAACTTTGATTCTGGCAGGCAATTCCCAGAGAGGGCTTATATCGGGCATATACAAGATCCTAAACACATTCTCCCAAGATGGGCAGGGCAAACATTCTTATATGACCAAATGGGAAAAGATTCTTGGTGAAGACATCCCCATGACGCAGTGGCAGACCATTTGGTCCCAAGCGGCAAAGAGCTCAATATGCTCACTGTATAAGGAGAACTCCTATAAAATTCTCCTACTGTGGTAAATGACCCCAGAGGTGCTCCATGCTATCTTTCCTAATACCTCCGATAGGTGCTGGCGTTGCCAAGGAGCAAGGGGCACCTTCCTACATATATATTGGAGCTGCCCGCTGTTGGCCCCTTACTGGTCCACAGTTCAGAGATTATTAGATCGCCTTTTGGACATACAGGTCCAGGCGTCCCCGAAGTTCTTTTTGTTAGGTCTATCGCCACTCAAACTCTCCACCCCATATAGGAAATTAGTGCGTCATGTCCTAACGGCAGCAAGATGCCTCATAGCTTTACACTGGAAATGCTCTACCCCACCAACTGCTGAGGATCTTTATGCCAGAATTAAGGACATGGAAGTGATGGAAAAAATGACAGCCAGAATACAAGATAGACTGGAGGCACGCAACAGGGTCTGGGAGCCATGGCACCTCCGGGAGGACCCACCTTGACCAGGTAACACCACCATCTCGACGACTTCTATATCCCCCCCCCCCTTTTTCTTTTTCTAACTCTCATTCCCTTTTCTCTTTTCCTTCTTCCTCTTCACCTCCCTCTCTTCCCCACTACCCACTTCTATTCTCTCTTATTGCATAGTCTTATGACTTCTACAGTTACGGAATATATAATCACAGTTTTGCAATAATGAAGCATGTGCTCCAATAACATGTAAAACAAATGAATCACTAAGCGACAAACATTGGACTACCGAAGGCACCTAGTAATACTCCTGCCTATGAGTATAGAAGTTTAGCATCGGCAAATTATATGTTAACTTAAGTTTATGTAATGCCATCGCACATACTGTTTTCTTTTAAACAATGTATTGCGCATGTGTTTGAAAATAAAAACGCTATTTGGAAAAAAAAAAAAAAAAATATTTTGCTCACCAATTTACCTTTTTGCAACCAGGTGCTTCATATAAAGTCCCACTCCACTCCCTTGCTCTCTCCCCTTTGATTCCTTTGCTGGACTGCAGAACTCATTCTCCTCCTCTCATCTTCAAAATATAAGGAAGATGTAGGAAAATCTTCTATAAAAAGGAGTCCGCACCAATTTGGGGTGTTTTTTCTTGGGATTTTTTTTTGCCTTTAGATCACATATGGACTTTTTAATGATCTTTTTATTGTTTAATGACACATTATTTATATATTTTGTTGCACTTATATTATTTGCACTTTATTAGCACTTTAGGATTATGCAAACATCGGTGCACTATAATTTTGGACTATTTCTATATGTTGTTATACTTATATGATTTGTTGTTTAGTAATTATTTCAGCACATATTGTATATGATTGGAAATTACTTTATGTATTTCACTATTTGTCAGCATAATTTAGTTGATGAGCACAGAGAGTAGTTTAGACCAGCGCTACTCCTTTTTTCCTATATTGTTTTTTGGTATTTCACCAAAATATGACAAATATGTGACTCATTTCCCAAATATTTTCCACGGCGCTGTATTTTTTTATAGAATTTATAAGGAAGATGTGCTTTGTTATCCCACAAGGGAGAACTGTCAGGGCTGACACCACAGATTGGGATTGCAGTTCATCAGAGGCAGCATTTTCAGCTCAAACAGGAAGTGAAGAGCACACTGGATTTCTGCCAGGATTAGCAAGCATTTTGTCTGTACATTTAGTATTTTTCACCACACCAAATTTGTGGGAGATGTGCATGGGTTGCAGAGATGTACTGAATGTGTTTTTTTTAATTGGCCCTGTCCCCTGACACATTATACACTTTAAGGTCCAAAATTTTAGTAACAATTTTGCTCAGATAGTTTTGGGTTATCGTAATTAAATACTTTGTTCTTTTTTTTTCAGTGTTTTTTCAAACGAATCAAGAAAAGAAATTAAAAATGGTGAGTTATAAATAATTATGAAATCAACACAGAACTACAAAATACAGAATAGTTGATGAAAAATAATAATATGGTATAATTTATGAATCTAATTATTAAAGTAAAAAAATACCAGTTAACTTAAAAAACTATTATTCAAGCCCTAAAGTCTCTATAAAAAATCAGTAAGGATGTACAATCACCTGGAGGTGCCTGATTATATAGAATAAATACAGAAATAGGGTGGTGAGGTTCTGGTTCCTAATGTTCATAAGCTCCAAAAATAGGTCTGCTGATGCTTTAAATGCTTAGTCAATATACTGATTAGGGATGGGCCGAACACCCCCCGGTTTGGTTCGCACCAAAACATACCGAACAGGCAAACAATTTGGCAGAACACACGAACACCGTTAAAGTCTATGGGACACGAACATGAATAATCAAAAGTGCTCATTTTAAAGGCTTATATGCAAGTTATTGTCATAAAAAGTGTTTAGGGACCCGGGTCCTGCCCCAGGGGACATGGATCAATGCAAAAAAAAATGTATCCACTTAACGACCGAGCGTCTTTCTGAAATTTGTTGTTTACAAGTTAAAAACTGTTTTTTTTGCTAGAAAATTACTTAGAACCCCCAAACCATATACATTTTTTTCTAACGCTTATAGAATAAAATGGCGGTCGTTGCAATACTTTCTGTCACACCGTATTTGCGCAGCGGTTCTACAAGCGCACTTTTTTGGGAAAAAATACATTTTTTTGAATTAAAAAATAAGACAACAGTAAAGTTAGCTGAATTTTTTTTATATATCGTGAAAGATAATGTTACTCCGAATAAATTGATACATGTCACGCTTCAAAATTGTGTCCGCTCGTGGAATGGCAACAAAATTTTACCCTTAAAAATCTCTATTACAGAGGAGGTCTAGGGCTAGAATTATTGCTCTCACTCTACCAATCGTGGCGATACTTCACATGTGTAGTTTTAACACTGTTTTCATACGCGGGCGCTACTCAGGTATGCGTTCGGTTCTGCATGTGAGCTCGTCGGGACGGGGTTTGTTTAAATTTTTTTTTAATTTATTTTACCTTTTATTTTTTATTTTTACACTGTTTTTTTTTTTTAAATTGTCACTTTTATTCCTATTACAAGGAATGTAAACATCCCTTAAAATAGAAAAAAAACATGACCGAACCTCTTCAACATGAGATCTGGGGTCAAAAAGAGCTCAGATCTAATAATTAGACTAAAATGCAATAAAACAAAAAAAAATTGTCATTTAAAAAAATTATTTAAAAAGAAAGGACCTTTAAGAGCTGTGGGCGGAAGTGACATTTTTACATTGCTTCCGCCCAGCAATTGTATGGAGACGGGTGGGGGCCATCTTCTTCTCTCTCCTTACCCAGCTCTGACAGGACACGATCGCCTCCACCTCTGACGACGGCTCCGGTAAGCGGCGGAGGGCACTAGATCACGGTGGGAGGGGAGTCCCTCTCCCGCCACCGATAAAAGTGATCTTGCGGTGAATCCACCGCAGAGACCACTTTTATCTCATAGCAGACCGCCCGCTGAAGACGAGAATACCGGGGTTATGGCAGCTAGCTGCCGCAATAACAACGATATCCTCCTTCAAACAGCCGCCATATAACAACGGCGGGTGATCCGTAAGTGGTTAAAATCGGCAGTGTTTCTGGGAGCAGTGATTTTTTTAATGCTTAAAGTGAAACAATAAAAATGAAATATTCCTTTAAATATCATACCTGGGGGGTGTCTATAGTATGCCTGAAAGTGGTGCATTTTTCCCATGTTTAGAACAGTACCACAACAAAATGACATTTCTAAAGGAAAAATTGTCATTTAAAACTGATTGCGACTGTAATGAATTGTCGGGTCTCGGCAATATAGATAAAACTCATTGAAAAAAAGAGCATGGGATCCCCCAGTCCATTACCAGGCCCTTTGGGTCTGGTATGAATATTAAGGAGAACCCCGAACCAAAATTTAAAAAAAAATTGCGTGGGGGTCCCCCTAAAATCCATACCAGGCCCTTTGGGTCTGATATGGAAATTAAGTCGAACCCTGCTCCAAAATTTTTTTAAAAATGGCATAGGGGGTCCCTCAAAATTCATACCAGATCTCTGGTATGGATTTTAAAAGGAACCCTGCGCCAAAATTAAAAAAAATGGCGTAGGGGTCCCCCTCAAAATCCATACCAGACCTTTATCCGAGCCCGCAACCTGGCAGGCTGCAGGAAAAGAGCGAGGGACGAGAGAGTGCCCCCCCTCCTGAACCGTACCAGGCCACATGCCCTCAATATGGGGAGGGTGCTTTGGGGTAGACAAGGGCCTCATCCCCACAACCCTTGCCCGGTGGTTGTGGGGGTCTGCGGGCGAGGGGCTTATTGGAATCTGGAAGCCCCCTTTAACAAGGGGACCCCCAGATCCCAGCCTCCCCCCTGTGTGAAATGGTAACGAGGTACAAATGTACCCCTACCATTTCCCCAAAAAAAGTGTTAAAATGTTAAAAAAAAAACAAGACACAGCTTGGGGACAAGTCTTTTATTAAAAAAATAAAAATGTCCCATGATGTCCATTCATCTTCTTATATCGCTCCACCGACGGACTTAAAAAGATAAAAAAAAATCTGCCTCTGATCTGCCTACATGGGAGGCCCCCGCCGTGTGACGCTTCATTGCCTTTGACAGTTCTTATATAACTGAGGGTGGGGCTACCTGGTGACATACAAGGTGCTTTGGGGGGCTACCCCAAAAAACCCACCCCATGTTGAGGGCATGTGGCCTGGTATGGTTCAGGAGGGGGTGCTCTCTCGTCCCCCCTCTTTTCCTGCGGCCTGCCAGGTTTGCATGCTCGGATAAGAGTCTGGTATGGATTTTGAGGGGGACCCCTACGCCATTTTTTAAAATTTTGGCGCAGGGTTCCCCTTAAAATCAATACCAGACCCTTCATGTCTGGTATGGATTTTGGGGGGACTCCTATGCCATTTTTAAAAAAAATTGGAGCAGGGTTCCCCTTCATTTCCATATCAGACCCGAAGGGCCTCTTATGGATTTAAGGGGGACCCCCACGCAATTTTTTTTTAAATTTTTGGTTCGGGGTTCCCCTTAATATTCATATCAGACCCAAAGGGCCTGGTAATGGACTGGGGGGGATCTCATGCTCTTTTTTATAATTAGTTTTATCTATATTGCCGAGATCCAACAATTCATTACAGCGATCAGTTTTAAATGACAATTTTTCCTTTAGAAATGTCATTTTACTGTGGTATTGTTCTAAACACGGGAAAAATGTGCCACTTTACTGGCATACTATAGACACCCCCCAGGCACGATATTTAAAGGAATATTTCATTTTTATTGTTTCACTTTAAGCATTAAAAAAAAAATCACTGCTCCCGAAAAAACAACCGTTTTTAAAAAACAATTTTGCATTGATATATGTCCCCTGGGGCAGGACCCGGGTCCCCAAACACTTTTTATGACAATAACTTACATATAAGCCTTTAAAATTAGCACTTTTGATTTTTCATGTTCTTGTCCCATAGACTTTAACAGTGTTGTAACGGCTTTCGGATTTACCCCGAAAGTAGGGAACATCCGAACAAACCAGAGTTCGGCCCGAACTTATGCTTGGGCCGAACTGTTCACCCATGTCTAATACTGATGAGCCATTATGGTAAATTAGGTCTTCAGGTGAAGGAAATGAAAGTTTTACAAGACCAACAACTTATCATTACCAATAGGAATGAGCTGCCCTGGGTACAGTTTAAAGCAGTAGTAAACTCAAAATATAAGAAAAAAAAATCTGCTCCCCCCCCACAAGTACACTTCATAATGTGCTAGCATGCATTGCATACTAGCACATTATGAAAGACTTACCCTAAAATGAAGGCCTTCAGCGGCACGCTGTCACTGCTGCCAGGGCTGTTATCTTCACCCAGTCTTCCTTCTGGGTTTGGGGGCTCCAGCCACTTGAATGGCCGAGCTACGATGTTCCACCCGTGCATGCGCATGGGAGTCACAATCTTGGCACAGCACTCTCAATGGACAGCATACTCGATTATGTCATCCATTCAGAGCACAGTGCGCACGTGCCAGTGACATCACTGGGTGCAAAACATGCGCATATCTCCTTAACGGTGCACGTATAGGAGATATTCATTTTACCTACAGATGAGCTTTATTATAAGTTTACCTATAGGTAATACTGACATAGTGGTGTTTACTACCACTTTAAGCGTGGTTTTGTAAAATTCAAAGAAATTTGATGCCTAACCCAAACCCCATTAAAATCCAAGAGAATCAAATCTAAAAAACACACACAGACCCATCTAGCTGATTTGGCATATTTTTTCTTTTTTTAAATTTTTTTTAAAGCCAACAATGTATTGTTTTTTGCTGGTAGTTTAAATTGTATCATTTTTCTTTGTAAATGTTAATTTTGCTGTAGCACATCTTACAGCAAGAACAAAAAAAAATGTGTAGAGTCCTCCCCAAATATATCAAACCTTTTCAGTCTAGTATGGTTTCTAAGGTTAGTAAATAAATAAATGTAGCGCTATGTGTAAAATTATAAATATAAAGTGCAAATCTCTAAAATAAATAAATCCTACATATAAATGAATAGTCCATAAAATGGAAAAATGAAGAAATAAAACATGAAAAACTCTTCTTGTGATCAGTGTATCCACACAATTCCACCACAGTGATTGTTCATCCTCAAAAGGAGTGCACACCACCACCAGTAAAAATGCGTGCTCACCTCCCAGATGAGTCAAAACTCATATGCGGATCTCCCCACGAGCTCTTTGCTCTCACTTCCTCTTCCCAATCAATGGTGGGTAATCCAGATGGCTCTTTTCTTAATGGTAACTCAGCTAATTAATATCCAAAGATCACCTCGCAGCTTGGCTCAAGATTCCATGAGTTCAGGACAAGTAAATAACAAGTATAGAGACCATAGTGTTCTCCGTATACAAATTTATTCAAAGCCCCCAAACAGACAAGTTGCACTTACAAGATAAAAACTCTTTTTTTACTTGTGGCATTGATTGTTTCATCTTATATTTTGGTTTCTAGGGTGGCATGCCATGCAAAAAAAAAATGCATGAGTTCCACCAGGAAATCAATACAAGACCCTTACTCCAAGAATGCAGCCTGGCTGGCCAGGAAAGGGGGTAAGAGCACGCATCCCCCCGCCTAACCATGCCAGGCGCCCTCAATATGGGGGGGAGGGAGGCTGCAAAGTAAAGCATGTGGGAAGGACCAGAAGGTTGATACCCAAGTTAAAAGAATGACACACAACATCTAGGAAAAGGTTGAGCAGTAATTACCGGTATAATGAAGCATTGTATGTAGAACAGATGACAAGGCAAACAACAATCTGTACTACTACTATGGCTGTAGCAACTGTGGCAGAACATTTGAGGTAACAGTTCCAGGTACGCTTGTATTACCTAAACTCAGTAGCACTGACAGTAGAGTCATAGTAATGCTGGTGGTACATGGTATCTCTTCAGCACCATACAACAGGCAATTTTACATTACCGGGAGCATCTGCAAGAAGGGTGGATGACTGGCAGAGTGGTAATGTAGGTGGGTCTTGAAGAAGCTGACAAGTCCTATACAGAAAGTCTGGAGGCCGGTGATTAGAAGAGCTTACAGCAAATGTCCCTAATCTCTTCCTTCTCACATGGGAACCTTTCCTCGAGGCTACTTCACTTTCCCTGCCAAGCTTGGTTCCTCTCCCTACTCTAGCCACTAGCAACAACCAACATGTGCTATTAAACCCAGCAAGGCACTGCTATTTATCAGCACTACCCCGGCCAAGATGGCTGCAGCAGGTAATAGAGGAGGGGCAGCATCCAATCAGACTGCTGTTTTCCCTTGTGACACTTACGAAGGCTGCAGTGGAACAATGTTCCTTTCAGGCTTTACTCCATCTGCACAGCAACACCTACAGAGCGGAGGATCGACAACACCTCCCTACAAGCACCTTGTCCTATGTTGATGAGGGCAAGCGTTATTTCCCTACAACCCTGACCAGTGGTTTTTGGGGTCTGTGGATTTGGGCCCTATTGGAATCGAGAAGTCCCCTTTAACAATAAGGGGGGCCCCCTCCTTCTTTGTGAATGAGTATGGTGTATATAGAATTCCTAGAATTTTTTTTTCCTAGAATTAGAAACTCCCAAATGTTCATTACAAAAAAAAACACCCAAGTCGTTTATTACAAAAAAAAATCCTCCCAAAAATGTCCCTTGTTGTAAATGCATTGTCAATAATGATTTCCGCCACCTACCAGCTCACTGAAAAGAAAACTCTGATAACCTGGTGCGTAGGACCATTCCCAATGGTACCACTAGTACATTTACAGCTCCCTGAGCTGTCATTAGCTATATAAGGGAAGGCAAGGGGATAGTGGGTTCATCACTGTCCAAATATGGACACTGGCCATATTTGTTCAATGATGTCACTGCTTTCCCTCCCCTTTACCTAAGTAGCAGGGATTCCCAGTGATGTTAGTGGTTCCTAGTGATGCAGCAGGTGCAAGTACCCACTCCTTATTTGGAAGGAAGGAAAGTAGTGACAGCAGGAATCCATCATATACAGAAGCAGTAGAAATGCAGTTCTATATATGATGCTCAGCTCCGGCCGAGCAGAGGTCTAAATAGGCAAAAGTTTGGAACATTCATCTGAATGACTGAACAGCCAAAGGTCAGTTTGATTTGATGGGTTATCCCTTATTAGCAAGTTCTCAGGAATATCCAACCTGTTTTGTGGGTACATCCCTATTGCAGGCACGTAACCAAGCAAGGAAAGTCAAGTAATCAAGGCCCCTTTTTTAAGACTTGATACTTTAGGCTGAGAAGAATCTGGAAGGGGTAAGAGATTCAGTGGGCTAAAAACTGCATTAATATCAATAACGACTAGAATAAATATCCCTACACTGGTGTTTGAAGGAGAAGGAGTGCCCTTGTATTGGTTTCTATGGCAGGAAGAATGTCCCATTGTTAGTGGTCATTGTGTAAAAAATGCCCTAATACCTTTGTTGATGGAAGGAAAAATGCTCTAGCATTTGTGTCTGTGGATGAAAGAATGTTCCATCATGGTCAGTGGGTGGAATAAACCATGTCCCTTCATGTGTGCAGAAGGGAGAAAGAATATCCCATAATTAGTGGTCATGGGAATGAAGAATGCCCTGGTGTTGGTACACGAGGGAAAATGCACTACCCTCAGTGTCCATAAGAGGAAGAATTCCCTGGCATAAATTTCTATGGCAGGAACGATGTTCTGCCATTATTGGTCAAAGTAGGAATACTGTTCCTGTGTCAGTGGGAGAAAAAATGCTCCAGGTTCCATGTCTATAGAAGAAATAATGTCCCATTATCCATGGGATGAACAATGCCCCTGCATTTGTGTTGGAGGGAGGAGGAATGCCTTAACATTGCTTCCCATGGGATGAAGAATGACCCAGAAACAGCATCTGTTGCAGGAAAACTCCCCATTCACTGTGTCTGTGGGAAGGGGAATTCCCTGGTCTTGGTATCCATGAAGAAAGAATGCCTTGGCATCCCTGTCAGTGTTTGTCATGTGTGTTTGGCAGCCCAGATTTAGTGCATATGGGCGAAAGAATGCCCTGGCATTAATGTCTATGTCAGGAAGGACACCCCATTATCTCTGGTCTGTGTTGAAAGAATGCAACAATTTGTGTGTTAGTGGGTGGAAAATTGCGTTATTTGGTGTTAATAGGCAAAAAAAATGCTCCATCGTTGATGATCAGTGGGACGAAGAATGCCCCTTGTGTCTGAAGAAAGACTGACCCTCAGGGGCATCGCTGTCTGAGAAATGTTGCCTTGCCATCCATATCTGTGGGAGGAAAACTGCCTAATGTTGTTAAATTGGATTAGGATTGCCCCTGCATTTGTATATGAGAGAGAAAAAATACCCATCATTGGTGGTCAGTGGCTGATAAATGCCCTGGTATTGGTTTATGTGGGTGGATGAATGACCCAATGATCATGTCCTGGTTAACTGTATCCATGGAGGAAAAACACCCTGGCATCAGTGTCTGTGGGTAGGGATGAGGCGAACACCCCCGGTTCGCACCAGAACCTGCGAACGGACCGAAACTTTGCACGAACGTTAGAACCCAATTGAAGTCTATGGGACTCGAACGTTCGAAATCAAAAGTGCTAATTTTAAAGGCTAATTTGCATGGTATTGTCCTAAAAAGGGTTTGGGGACCCGGGTCCTGCCCCAGGGGACATGCAATGCAAAAAAAAGTTTTCAAAAACGGAAGTTTTTTGGGCAGCAGTGATTTTAATGATGCTTAAAGTGAAAAAAAAAGTGAAAAATTCCATTAAATATCGTACCTAGGGGGTGTCTATAGTATGCCTGTAAAGTGGCGCGTGTATCCCGTGTTTAGAACAGTCCCTGCATAAAATGTCATTTTTAAAGGGATAAAAGTCATTTAAAACTGCTTGCAGCTTTAAAGTAATGTCGGGTTCCGGTAATATGGATGAAAATCAGTGAGACAAACGGCATGGGTACCCCCCAGTCCATTACCAGGCCCTTTGGGTCTTGTATGGATATTAAGGGGAACCCCACACCCAAGTTAAAAAAGGAAAGATGTGGGGCCCCCAGGCCCTATATACTCTGAACAGCAGTATACAGGCGGTGCAAACAAGACAGGGACTGTAGGTTTGTTGTTAAGTAGAATCTGTTTGTAATTTTGAACTGGTACATTTTTAACGTGTTTAGCTCCAGCCAAAAAATCTATTTTAAGATTTTTGGAAAACATAGGGAAGGGTTATCACCCCTGTGACATTTGTTTTGCTGTCTGTGCTCCTATTCAGAAGATTTCACCTCACTTTTTGTCCCAATGACAAATGTTTTTTGAAAATTTGGGTTTTTTAGTGAAACAAGGATTAGTGATAAAGCATCAGTGGAGAGGAGAAATGTTTTTCCAATATTAACTCTTACAGGAGAGAATTTCCCTTCCTAGGGGTAGATTTCATCTCACTTCAGGGGCGGATCCAGGGGGGGGGCAACGGGGCAATTGCCCCCTCCGAGAAATGCAGGTGAGTGTCACTGTGAGAGAGCCGCCGGGCGGCTCTGTGAGTAAAAGAGCCGCCGGGCAGCTCCGTGAGGGAGAGCCGCTGGGCGGCTCCGTGAGTAAAAGAGCCTCTGGGCGGCTCTGTGAGTAAAAGAGCCGCCGGGCGGCTCCGTGAGAGAGAGAGAGCCGCTGGGCGGCTCCGTGAGTAAAAGAGCCGCCGGGCAGCTCCGTGAGAGAGCGGGGCGGCTGAATAGGTGACAGAGCACCGCTGACATGTGTGGCCAATCAGGGAGCAGGCGGGCGGGGGAGCAGAGAGATGACATCATCTCTCACCGCCCGCCCTGCATCCCTGCAGTTCCCCCCCACCATGCAGGCAGCTGCGGCAGCAGAGAGATTACATCATCTCTCTGCTGCCTGTCTCTGGGACATAAGAGACCACCTTAGCAGGTGGCAAGTGACAATCTGCATCTGGTGACAGGCGACATGGCAAGTGACAATCTGCAACATGTGGCAGGCGACGTGGCAAGTGACATGCAAGTGACAATCCGCAACGTGGCAGGCAACGTGGCAAGTGACAATCTGCATCTGGTGACAGGCGACGTGGCAAGTGACAATCTGCAACATGTGGCAGGCGACGTGGCAAGTGACAATCTGCATCTGGTGACAGGCGACGTGGCAAGTGACAATCCGCAACATGTGGCAGGCGAGGTGGCAAGTGACAATCTGCATCTGGTGACAGGCGACGTGGCAAGTGACAATCCGCAACATGTGGCAGGTGACGTGGCAAGTGACAATCTGCATCTGGTGACAGGCGATGTGGCAAGTGACAATCCGCAACATGTGGCAGGCGACGTGGCAAGTGACAATCTGCATCTGGTGACAGGTGACGTGGCAAGTGACAATCCGCAACATGTGGCAGGCGACGTGGCAAGTGACATGGCAAGTGACAATCTGCATCTGGTGACAGGCGACGTGGCAAGTGACAATCCGCAACATGTGGCAGGCGACGTGGCAAGTGACAATCTGCATCTGGTGACAGGTGACGTGGCAAGTGACAATCCGCAACATGTGGCAGGCGACGTGGCAAGTGACATGGCAAGTGACAATCTGCATCTGGTGACAGGCGACGTGGCAAGTGACAATCCGCAACATGTGGCAGGCGACGTGGCAAGTGACAATATGCATCTGGTGACAGGTGACGTGGCAAGTGACACACTCGGGGCTCCCACTGATTCTGCATTATGGTAAGTTAAACTATTTAATTTTTTATAACAATGTAATAATAGTAATAATGCGCTTCAATCATCCTGACACCATAACAACCATGGTGCCGTGATGATTGAAGCGCCAACACCAGCCATTTCCCCGATAGATGTACCCCAAAAAAATATATTTTCTGGCAGTGCCCCTCCCGAGACTAGACTCTGGATCCGCCCCTGTCTCACTTCCTGTTGACTGCTTCCATTTGCAAGTAGGAGTCGTTTGTAAGTTGGATGTTTGAAAGTAGGGGCCTGCCCTATATACTCTGCAGAAATTGGGGCCTTTGGTGATGGTGGTGGTGGTGCTGGTGCCACAACACTGTAAGTCCTCACAGTTACTTTTGGTGGGCGCTGGAACGGGCCCTGCTGTAAAATATTAGATCAAGAGTTGTAATTACATGCACCTGTTGAACAGGGGCAGAAAAATTGGGCCTTAGGCACTGGTGCCACAACACTGCAACCCCTCACAAATACTCTAGTTGGAGCGCAGGAATGAGCCCTGCTGCAAAGTATTGCATCAAAAATTATAATTACATGCCCCTGTTAACCACTTCAGCCCCGGACCACTATGCTGCCTAAAGACCAGAGGACTTTTTCCAATTTGGCACTGTGTCGCTTTAACTGCTAATTGCGCGGTCATGCAATGCTGTACCCAAACTACTGTAAATTTGCGTCCTTTTCTTCCCACAAATAGAGCTTTCTTTTGATGGTATTTGATCACCTCTGCCGTTTTTATTTTTTGCGCTATAAACGGAAAAAGACCGAAAATTTTGAAAAAAAATGATATTTTCTACTGTTTGTTATAAAAAAAAATCCAATAAACTCAATTTTAGTCATACATTTAGGCCAAAATGTATTCGGCCACAGGTCTTTGGTAAAAAAAATGTCAATAAGTGTATATTTATTGGTTTGCGCAAAAGTTATAGCGTCTAAAAACTAGGGTACATTTTCTGGAATTTACACAGCTTTTAGTTTATGACTGTCTATGTCATTTCTTGAGGTGCTAAAATGGCAGGGCAGTACAAACCCCCCAAAATGACCCCATTTTGGAAAGTAGACACCCCAAGGAAATTGCTGAGAGGCATGTTGAGCCCATTAAATATTTATTTTTTTTGTCCCAAGTGATTGAATAATGACAAAAAAAAATGTACAAAAAGTTGTCACTAAATGATATATTGCTCACACAGGCCATGGGCCTATGTGGAATTGCACCCCAAAATACATTCAGCTGCTTCTCCTGAGTACGGGGATACCACATGTGTGGGACTTTTTGGGAGCCTAGCCGCGTACGGGGCCCCGAAAACCAATCACCACCTTCAGGATTTCTAAGGGCGTAAATTTTTGACTTCACTCCTCACTACCTATCACAGTTTTGAAGGCCATAAAATGCCCAGGTGGCACAACCCCCCCCCCCCAAATGACCCCATTTTGGAAAGTAGACACCCCAAGCTATTTGCTGAGAGGCATGTTGAGTCCATGGAATATTTTATATTTTGACACAAGTTGCGGGAATGTGACACTTTTTTTTTTTGCACAAAGTTGTCACTAAATGATATATTGCTCACACAGGCCATGGGCCTATGTGGAATTGCACCCCAAAATACATTCAGCTGCTTCTCCTGAGTACGGGGATACCACATGTGTGGGACTTTTTGGGAGCCTAGCCGCATACGGGGCCCCGAAAACCAATCACCGCCTTCAGGATTTCTAAGGGTGTAAATTTTTGATTTCACTCTTCACTGCCTATCACAGTTTTGGAGGCCATGGAATGCCCAGGTGGCACAAACCCCCCCCCCCCAAATGACCCCATTTTTGAAAGTAGACACCCCAAGCTTTTTGCTGAGAGGCATGGTGAGTATTTTGCAGCTCTCATTTGTTTTTGAAAATGAAGAAAGACAAGAAAAAACATTTTTTTTTCTTTTTTCAATTTTCAAAACTTTGTGACAAAAAGTGAGGTCTGCAAAATACTCACTATACCTCTCATCAAATAGCTTGGGGTGTCTACTTTCCAAAATGGGGTCATTTGGGGGGTTTTGTGCCACCTGGGCATTCCATGGCCTCCGAAACTGTGATAGGCAGTGAAGAGTGAAATCAAAAATTTACGCCCTTAGAAAGCCTGAAGGCGGTGCTTGGTTTTCGGGGTCCTGTACGCGGCTAGGCTCCCAAAAAGTCTCACACATGTGGTATCCCCGTACTCAGGAGAAGCAACAGAATGTATTTTGGGGTGTAATTTCACATATTCCCATGGCATGTTTGAGCAATATATCATTTAGTGACAACTTTGTGCAAAAAAAAAAAATGTGTCTCTTTCCTGCAAATTGTGTCACAATATAAAATATTCCATGGACTCGACATGACTCTCAGCAAATAGCTTGGGGTGTCTACTTTCCAAAATGGGGTCATATGGGGGGTTTTGAACTGTCCTGGCATTTTATGCCCAACATTTAGAAGCTTATGTCACACATCACCCACTCTTCTAACCACTTGAAGACAAAGCCTTTTCTGACACTTTTTGTTTACATGAAAAAATTATTTTTTTTGCAAGAAAATTACTTTGAACCCCCAAACATTATATATTTTTTTAAAGCAAATGCCCTACAGATTAAAATGGTGGGTGTTTCATTTTTTTTTTCACACAGTATTTGCGCAGCGATTTTTCAAACGCATTTTTTGGGGAAAAAACACACTTTTTTTAAATTTTAATGCACTAAAACACACTATATTGCCCAAATGTTTGATGAAATAAAAAAGATGATCTTAGGCCGAGTACATGGATACCAAACATGACATGCTTTACAATTGCGCACAAACGTGCAGTGGCGACAAACTAAATACCGTTTTAAAAGCCTTTAAAAGCCTTTACAGGTTACCACTATAAAAGCCTTTACAGGTTACCACTTTAGATTTACAGAGGAGGTCTACTGCTGAAATTACTGCCCTCGATCTGACGTTCGCGGTGACACCTCACATGCATGGTGCAATTGCTGTTTACATTTGACGCCAGACCGACGCTTGCGTTCGCCTTTGCGCGAGAGGAGGGGGGGGCAGGGGTGCTTTTTTTTTTTCTTTATTATTTTTTTGCTTTTTTATCTTATTTTTAAACTGTTCCTTTCATTTTTTTTAATCATTTTTATTGTTATCTCAGGGAATGTAAATATCCCCTATGATCGCAATAGGTAGTGACAGGTACTCTTTTTTGAAAAAATTGGGGTCTATTAGACCCTAGATCTCTCCTCTGCCCTCAAAGCATCTGACCACACCAAGATCGGTGTGATAAAATGCTTTCCCAATTTCCCAATGGCGCTGTTTACATCCAGCGAAATCTAAGTCATGAAATGCTTGTAGCTTCTGGTTTCTTAGGCCATAGAGATGTTTGGAGCCACTCTGGTCTCTGATCAGCTCTATGGTCAGCTGGTTGAATCACCGGCTGCATTCTCAGGTTCCCTGTTGAGACAGGAGAGCCAGAGAAAAACACGGAAGACGGTGGGGGGGGGTCATTCCCTCCCACTGCTTGTAAAAGCAGTCTAGAGGCTAATTAGCTGCTAGGATTGCTTTTACATGAAAGCCGATCGCTGGCTGAAAAGAATGATACCAAGATGATACCTAAACCTGCAGGCATCATTCTGGTATAACCACTCAAAGTCGTTAATGGCGTACCTGAAGACAAAAAAATGGTTAACAATAAAACACAGTAAACGATAAAGTATAAAAAATTGCATACCTGAAAAGCAAACATGATAAAACATAATAACAATAAAACATTGCAGAATAGAATACAGTAAAAAAGAGCAAAACAATAGAGAGAAAATAGAGAAAGAGAGAACAATAAAACGACAACTATTTTTTTTTATTTTATATATATATAAATATATATTTTTTTTTTTACACTTTTTTTTGTAACTAACTTTTATAACTGTGACTGGTTCAAGGTTCGGGTCTCTCAAAATGCGATGGCATCTTGGGAGACCCTATGAAAGTGTGTCCTAGTCTGTGCAATGCTGTACCCTACGCCAATACTCAACTAGTGAATGGTAGCGTTCAAAACATTCACCAATGCAAAGACCAGGATTGTCAGGACAGGAGGGACAATAATAGCGGGTGTCACGCCTATATCTGTGCTTGCTGCAGACACGACTTTTTTGGGGGGGTTCCTTGGGTAGGGGTACTCGGGAGGACATAAAGAAAATGCCTCTCATGCAGCCGACTGCATTTGGTTGGTAATGTGAATGGGGGAAGTACGGGCGCTGCAGAAGTGGTGGGTTCCCAACTAGGATTGGTGAATGCAGCAGGAAGGGCACTATGGGCACGACGGGCCTGTGTTTGTCTTCTTCTTGGTGGCAGTGGGACACTACTTGTGCTTGCCACCTCACCAGCTTGAACTGCAGTTATGGGACTCGCCACGTCACCAAGTGTTACTGCAGTGCTGGTTTGACTACGACCGGGGTGTACTAGGCCGCTGGTGCTTGCCAGTTCACCAAAACGCTACCAAAAAAACTGTTAGCGATAGCAGGGATCAGGCCAGACTCTGCGAACGAAGTGTTTTGTAAGTGACAGTGATCGATTGATACTGCACTTGGGTGGGCTGGGCTGGGCCGGGCGGAGGGGCAAAACGCAGGTGCTAGCAGGTATCTGGGCTGATCCCGCTAACACTGCGTTTTTGGGAACCCTAAACTGCTGGGGACGCTAGTATAGATCTGATCGGATCAGATATTGATCCGTTCAGATACTATACCACTAAGGGAGGTGTACGGTGTGTGCGTGGGTGTTAGCGGTACTGGTGCTAACCTGACGCTGCCTGGGGCTGGTGCTTGCCAGTTCACCAAAACGCTACCAAAAAAACTGTTAGCGATCGCAGGGATCAGGCCTGACTCTGCGAACGCTGCAGTTATGTGTTTAGTGTTTTGTAAGTGACAGTGATCGATCGATACTGCACTTGGGTGGGCTGGGCGGAGGGGGCAAAAAGCAGGTGCTAGCAGGTATCTGGGCTGATCCCGCTAACACAGCATTTTTGGGAACCCTAAACTGCTGGGGACACTAGTATAGATCTGATCGGATCAGATATTGATCCGATCAGATACTATACCACTAAGGGAGGTGTACGGTGCGTGCGTGGGTGTTAGCGGTACTGGCGCTAACCTGACGCTGCCTGGGGCTGGTGCTTGCCAGTTCACCATAATGCTACAAAAAAAAATGTTAGCGATTGCAGGGATCAGGCCTGACTCTGCGAACACTGCAGTTATGTGTTTAGTGTTTTGTAAGTGACAGTGATCGATCGATACTACACTTGGGTGGGCTGGGCTGGGCGGAGGGGCAAAATGCAGGTGCTAGCAGGTATCTGGGCTGATCCCGCTAACACAGCATTTTTGGGAACCCTAAACTGCTGGGGACACTAGTATAGATCTGATCGGATCAGATATTGATCCGATCAGATACTATACCACTAAGGGAGGTGTACGGTGCGTGCGTGGGTGTTAGCGGTACTGGCGCTAACCTGACGCTGCCTGGGGCTGGTGCTTGCCAGTTCACCATAATGCTACAAAAAAAAATGTTAGCGATTGCAGGGATCAGGCCTGACTCTGCGAACACTGCAGTTATGTGTTTAGTGTTTTGTAAGTGACAGTGATCGATCGATACTGCACTTGGGTGGGCTGGGCTGGGCTGGGCGGAGGGGCAAAATGCAGGTGCTAGCAGGTATCTGGGCTGATCCCGCTAACACTGCTTTTTTGGGAACCCTAAACTGCTGGGGACGCTAGAATAGATCTGATCGGATCAGATATTGATCCGTACAGATACTATACCACTAAGGGAGGCGTATGCTGCGTGCGTGGGTGTTAGCGGTACTGGCGCTAATCTGACGCTGCCTGGGGCGACGCATATCACCGCCGGGCGATCAGGGGGCTAAACCTTTATTCGATAATAAACGGCGGGTGTCCTGACACTATAAAAAATAAACAAACTAACCAGCGTCACCCGCAACGGTTATACGGTGATCAGTGGTGAAAGGGTTAACTAGGGGGCAATCAAGGGGTTAAAACATTTATTAGGTAGTATATGGGGGTCCCTGTCGCTATAAAATGCTGACGGCGAACCTAAGTATTTACCTCCCTAACTATCGTCACCAGTGACACTAATACAGCGATCAGAAAAATGATCGCTTAGCGACACTGGCGACGGGGGTGATCAAGGGGTTAAAACTTTATTAGGGGGGTTAGGGGGGTACCCTAGACCTAAAGGGGGCTAACCCTAACTGCCCTAACACACTAACTGTCACAAACTGACACCATGCAGTAATCAGAAAAAAAAACTGCTTGGTGTCAGTGTGACAGGGGGGGGGATTAGGGGGTGATCGGGGGGTGATCGGGGGTTAAAGGGGTTTTTTTGTGTGCCTGGCATGTTCTACTGTGTGTGTGTAGTGTTACACTCACATTGCAGTCTTCTCTCCTCGGCACCGGAACGGTAAATACTGAGCCGAGGAGAGATGACATCATTTCCTTTGCTGCTGTTTAGCATACAGCAGCAGAGGAATGATTTGATTGGCCGGGGGCGATCGCGAGGGGGGGGCACGAATGGATGGTCTCCCCTTCATCTTCCATCTGGTCAAAAACGGACCGCCTCGGGCACCGGGGGGGGTCCGATCGGACCCCCCGCCCGCAGGAGTCAGATCACGTATATGTACGTGATTCTGCCTTCCCTTGCCACCTTGCCGACGTACATCGGTCCTTAAGTGGTTAAATAGGGGCAGAAAAATTGGGCCTTAGGCACTGGTGCTGGTGCCACAACACTGCAACACCTCACAGATACTCTAGTTGGAGCGCAGGAATGAGCCCTGCTGCAAAGTATTGCATAAAAAATTGTAATTACATGCCCCTGTTAAACAGGGGCAGAAAAATTGGGCCTTAGCCACTGGTGGTGGCAAACAGAACCAAAAATATTCTTACAAGCTATCAGCATGATCATTGAGGAGGAAGAGGATAGTCACTCAGCATAACAGGATAGTCACTCAGCATAGGCAGTCTTGAAGGAATCTGGGATTTCAAAAAAAATGATTTGATTACATCAGCATCAGGTGCTTGGTATCTGGTGGTGATCCAAGACTGATTAATTTTTTTGAAGGTCAGTCGATCGACTGAGTCGGTGGACAGGCACACCCTGTGATCGGTTACAAAGCCTCCAGCAGCACTGAATGTGCGTTCAGAAAGAACGCTGGATGCAGGACAGGCCAGTAGCTCAATTGCATACTGTGCAAGCTCTGGCCAGTGATCCATCCTCAAGACCCAGTAACCCAGAGGATTTTTGGTGGGAAAGGTGTCCAAGTCAGATGTCTGCACCATGTAAAACAGACGCTGGCGATGGTTGCTAGAACCAAATATACCTTGGGGCTGTGGACTAAAAAATTGTCTGAACGCATCGGTCAGATGGCCACCTTCTCCACCACTCCTTCTTTGACTGACCGAAGACTCAGCAACACGTTGTCCAGGAACAGGAATTTGTAACCTCCCAGTCTCTGGGAACGCATTGCACAGACCTTTCTGCAAGGCCTCCCGAAGATGTTTCATCCTCTTCTCCCTCTGCGATGGCAAGATAAGGTCCGCAACCTTACCCTTGTAACGTGGATCAAGGAGGGTTGCCAGCCAGTAACAATCCCTCTCCTTGATACCACAAATACGAGGATCCTTCCTCAGGCTTTGCAGGATCAGGGAGGCCATGCAGCGTAGGTTTGCTGAGGCATTCTGTCCGGAGACGTCTGGGTCACTAAGGACGACATGATCCGCAGCCACCTTCTCCCAGCCACGTACAAGTCCATGGGTTTCTTGGGACTGTAAATGATCCCTTAAACACTGCTGCTGATGCTGAGTGCCAGGCTCCACCTCCATGCTGACACGATCCTCCTCCTTGTCCTTTTCCTGTGTGATCGGTGGGCAGGCAGGAACACTGTCTGAATAAAAGGAGGCCTTGAGAGCTAAGGAAGTCCTCCTCTTCCTGCCTCTGTTCTGCCTCAAGTGCCCTGTCCATTATTCCACGCAGCGTGTGCTCCAACAGGTGGACAAGGGGGACAGTGTCACTTATGCATGCACTGTCACTGCTCACCATCCTCATTCCTCAAATGGTGACAGGACAGTGCATGCATCCCTGATCATGGCCCACTGGCATGGGAAAAAAAAAACAAGCTCCCCTGACCCTGTCCTGGTGCCATAGTCGCACAGGTACTCATTGATGGCCCTCTGCTGCATGTGCAGCCACTGCAGCATGGCCAACGTTGAGTTCCACCTGGTGGGCATATCACAGATTAGGCTGTTCTTGGGCAGGTTAAATTCCTTTTGGAGGTCAGCCAGCCGAGCACTGGCATTATACAACCGGCGGAAATGCACACAGACTTTCCTGGCCTGCCTCAGGAAATCCTGTAAGCCCGGGTACCTGCCCAAGAACCGCTGCACCACCAAGTTAAGGACGTGAGCCAAACAGGGCACGTGGGTCAGTTGTCCCTGTCGGAGGGCGGAGAGGAGGTTGGTGCCATTGTCGCAAACCACCATTCCTGGCTTAAGCTGGCGTGGCGTCAACCACCTCTGAACCTGCCCCTGCAGAGCTGACAGAATCTCTGCCCCAGTGTGGCTCCTGTCCCCCAAGTACACCAGCTCAAGCACCGCATGGCATCTTTTGGCCTGCGTACTTGCGTAGCTCCTTGAACGCCTACGGAGCACCGCTGGTTCCGAGGGAAAAACACAGGAAGAGGCCATGGAGGAAGAAAAAGAGGAGGGGGTGGAGGAGAGAGGTGTGTCAGAATCACCAGTAGTAGCATTTTGGAGGCGTGGTGGTGGAATAACCTCCAACACTACTGCACCTTGTCCTGTGCCCTTCCCAGCTGCCAGCAGAGTCACCCAATGCGCGGTGAAACTTAACGTTCCTGTCCATGCCTGCTGGACCATGAGTCAAAGGTAATATGCACCTTACCGCTGACCACCCTGTCCAGCGAGGCCAAGACATCACCTTCCACATGCCAGTAGAGAGCCGGAATCTCCTTCCGTGAGAAAAAGTGGCGTTTGGGAACCTGCCACTGAGGAACCACACATTCCACAAACTCACGGAAGGGGGCAGAGTCTACCCACTGAAAAGGTAGTAGTTGAAGTGCTAGCAATTTAGCCAAGCTAGCATTTAACCGCTGGGCATGTGGATGGCTGGGAGCGAAATTCCTTCTGCGATGCAGCAGATGGGGCAGGGAAATTTGCCTGGTACAATCTGACGTCGGTGTACCAATAGCAGATTGCCCGCAAGTACTTGGCTGTGACACACCTTCATTCCTCTCAGTGCAGGTCTCAGAGAGGACCGAAGGTATAGTGGGGTTGGAGATCCCAGCTGATGAGGAGCAAGGAGAGGTCCTCTTTGTTCTTTGGTGTGGGTCTTTTAGGTACGCTTGCCAACAAACTGCATGGCAGGTCAACATATGTCTGGTCAAGCATGTGGTGCCCAAGCAGGAGATGTTTTGGCCATGAGAGATACGCTTGAGACATATGTTGCAAATAGCAGCGGTGCGATCTGATGCACTCATCTCAAAAAAGGCCCACACCAAAGAACTTTTGGAATAACGCGCAGAGACAGCAGCGCCCTGCACATGTGGAGCTCTGCTGTGTGATGCAGTCAGTGTGCGGCCCTTAAGCTGGCCCCTGGAGGGCATCCTGCCTCATTGGTGATGTGCCTCCTCCTCCTTCTCCTCCTCCTCCTCTCTCCTATCAGGCACCCATGTGGAGTCAGTGACCTCATCATCCCCTCCCTCCTCATCACTGGAGCAAACCTGGCAGTATGCTGCAGCAGGGGGAACATGACTGCCAGATTGCTGTCCTTCTTGGGCACCCTCTCTGTCTGGGCACACGTTACTGCTTTCCTCTAGCTGAGTACCATCATCGGAGCCTTAAAAATTCGGGGCATCCTCCTGGAGCATGTACCCAACACTGTGATCAAACAGTTCGGGGGACTCCTCAGGAGGACATGGTGGGGCTAGGGAAGGAGTGATTGATGCCATTGAGCAGAGGGATGAGGCCGCGTTGGCAGCTGCTTTGCCAGACAAAGTACCCTGAGCCTGGGTGAGCGAGGATGAGGGGGATGAGGATGGCTTGGTCATCCACTCGACCAAGTCTTCCGCATGTTGCGGCTCAACACGGCCAGCTGCCGAAAAAAAGGCCAAGCGTGTCCCACCGCCACGTGCAGATGAGGATGCACCGTGTCCACAACCGGCACTGTTGCCTCTAGACACAGAGCCTGCTTGCCCTCTTTTATTGGCATGTGACTGTCTGCCTCTCCTTGTTGGCCTTCCAGACATACTAATGGCCTGCACTGCAGTGAGATGTAGCTGCACAAAACTGGGATGTATATATATATCGATTATACTGCAGCTAGTAGAATTAACTGCCTGCCTGTAGTATTATTTGTATGAGAACACCTGCACTTGTCTTCAGGTATCTATACTGTAGGTGCAACTGTGCAGGATACACAGTACACTAACTGGAAATACTTCAAGAGCCTGCCTGTGCTAATAATAGGATCAAAAGAGGCACACAAGCACTTGGCTTCAGGTAGTTATACTGTAGGTGCAACTGTGCAGGGTTACACAGTACACTAACATTAAATACTTCAAGAGACTGCCTGTGCTATTAATAGGATCAGAAGAAGCACACAAGCACCTGGCTTCAGGTAACTATACTGTAGTTGCAACTCTTCAGGGTACACAGTACACTAACTGGGAATAGTTCAAGAGCCTGCCTGTGCTATTAATAGGATCAGAAGAAGCACACAAGCACCTGGCTTCAGGTAACTAATACTGTAGGTGCAACTGTGCAGGTTACACAGTACACTAACTGGGAATACTTCAAGAGCCTGCCTGTGCTATTAACAGGATCAGAATAAGCACACAAGCACTTGGCTTCAGGTAGCTATACTGTAGGTGCAACTGTGCAGGGTTACACAGTACACTAACTGTAAATACTTCAAGAGCCTGCCTGTGCTATTAATAGGATCAGAAGCACACAAGCACTTGGCTTTAGATAGCTATACTGTAGGTGCAACTGTGCAGGGTTACACAGTACACTAACTGTAAATACTTCAAGAGCCTGCCTGTGCTATTAATAGAATCAGAAGAAGCACACAAGCACCTGGCTTCAGGTAGCTATACTGTAGGTGCAACTGTGCAGGGTACACAGTACACTAACTGGAAATACTTCAAGAGCCTGCCTGTGCTATTAATAGGATCAGAAGAAGCACACAAGCACCTGGCTTCAGGTAGCTATACTGTAGGTGCAACTGTGCAGGGTACACAGTACACTAACTGGAAATACTTCAAGAGCCTGCCTGTGCTATTAATAGGATCAGAAGAAGAATACCAGCACCTGGCTTCAGGTAGCTATACTGTAGGTGCAACTGTGCAGGGTACACAGTACACTAATTGTAAATACTTCAAGAGCCTGCCTGTGCTATTAATAGGATCAGAAGAAGCACAGAAGCACTTGGCTTCAGGTAACTATACTGTAGGTGTAACTGTGCAGGGTACACAGTACACTAACTGTAATAACTTCAAGAGGCTGCCTGTGCTATTAATAGGATCAGAAGAAGCACAGAAGCACTTGGCTTCAGGTAGCTATACTGTAGGTGCAACTGTGCAGGGTACACAGTACACTAACTGGAAATACTTCAAGAGCCTGCCTGTGCTATTAATAGGATCAGAAGAAGCACACAAGCACCTGGCTTCAGGTAGCTATACTGTAGGTGCAACTGTGCAGGATACACAGTACACTAACTGTAAATACTTCAAGAGCATGCCTGTGCTATTAATAGGATCAGAAGACGCACACAAGCACCTGGCTTCAGGTAGCTATACTGTAGGTGTAACTGTGCAAGGTACACAGTACACTAACTGTAAATACTTCAAGAGCCTGCCTGTGCTATTAATAGGATCAGAAGAAGCACACAAGCACCTGGCTCTAGGTAACTATACTGTAGGTGCAACTGTTCAGGGTACACAGTACAGTAACTGGAAATACTGTAAAAACACCTGCCTGCCTGTCAGTATATTAGGAAGAGAATAACAGGAACGGATCTAGCTAAACTGAATACAGTGTATATATATATATATATATATATATATAACACCTGAGATGCATATATACACAATACACTGTTAGTGCAGCTAACTGACTCGCCTGCCTACTCTATCTAACTTAAATCAAATGACATTGTCTCTCTGTTTATCTCTCTCTCTCCACCGCAACACACTACACAAGGCCAAGGCCACCTCGCAGGCGGCCCTATATAGTGTGGGGTGTGTACTAAACCCCCTGAGCCATAATTGGCCAAAGCCTTCCTGGCTTTGGCCAATTATGGCTCTCTGTACACATGGTGCTGTGATTGGCCAAGCATGCGGGTCATAGTGCATGCTTGGCCAATCATCAGCCAGCAATGCACTGCGATGCCGCAGTGAATTATGGGCTGTGACGCGCCACTCGAATTTGGCACAAACGGCCCATAACGTTCATAATTCGGCGAACGGCCGAACACAGGATGTTTGAGTCAAACATGGTTCGACTCGAACACGAAGCTCATCCCTATCTGTGGGAATAAGAATGCTCTGGTGCTGGTGCATTTGGGGGGAAGAATGCCCAATGCCTATGTCTATGGGAGAAAGAATGCCCTGGCATTAGTGTCCATGGAAGGAAAACTGCCCTGCCCTGCATGGTCAGTGTAAGAAAAGTGTCCCAGTGTTGTGGGTCAGTGGGATGAAGTGTGCTCTATCAATGGTGTCAGAAGGCAAAGAATGCTCTAATATCATGGGATTGAGAATTACCCAGAGTCAGTGTCTGTGTGAGGAAGAATTTTCTGTCTTTGATGTCTGTGGGAGGAAGTAGGTCCTGGAGTTGGCATCTATGGAACAATTTTCATTAACAATTCCATTACTTTAGGGCATTCTTTGGCCTTCCAACAGATTTGCTCAGGTATTTTTCATCCCATTGACCTGCAAGACTGGGGCATTGTTCTTACACTGACCATGAAGGAAGAGCATTTTTCCTGACATGGACACTGTTGCCAGGGTATTCTTTCTCCCATAAACACAGACACTGGGGAATGGTATCCATGGAAGAAAGAACACCTTGCCATTGGTGTCCTTAGGAGAAAGAATGTCTAGGTGTTGGTGTCAGTGGGGAACCCTTTCTTAGCTTAGGCAACTTCACCTGTGTGGGGGCTCCATGTATACGTTGCTGCAGCTAATAATGACGATGTAGGTGACAGATCTATGTAGAGATAGTTACAGGAGATCGCTCTGTTTGACAGTGCTGGCACAGGTCCCCTCAATCAACTGGAAAACAGCCCAGATCTGTTAGATCCAGAGTTGTAATGAAATCCTGGGACACTCATTTATTTTTTATTGATTACATTTAATAAATACTAACCTACAACTCATAATAATGTGTACAAATGTGTCTCTGATGTTATTTTTATTGAAGATAATTATATCTATTTCCAGAGAAAGAAATTCTGTTCAAGGAGCTGTTGGAGAAGATGAAGATTGACACTGAACAAACCTCAAAACTCACTCTACAGAAAGTTCTTGAAATTGGTCCAGAAAGTTTAATGACAGACGAGCCGTCTGATGATAATGCATTGTGGTATTTTGTAAGAAGGTTGATGTCACTAAATGGGGACGCCAGAAACATAAATAAGCTTTTTATTAAATCAGAGGAGAGTGAGAGTAAGAAGGATGACAGCTTGATATTCCTTGTTGAAAACAAATTACAAAATGATATCCACCCTCTTGATGTGGTTTCTGCTGCCTTTCATTGCTCAGACCATTTCCTGCAGCAAGAAATAATATCCAAAATGTCAATGTGTCAGTTTGCTGTCCCTCTGCTGCTGCCTGATGTTGATGGCCCAGAATGCACTTTCATGCTGTGGGCAATGAGGGGCATAGTAAAGAAATGGAGACCTCAGTCATTAGCAGACAGCAAAGGATTTATGGAGGACAGCTTGGTTAATGTCCCAATGCCAACTATCTCATTTGTAAGACTGGGGAATTGTAGGCTATCCAAGTCAAAAATTTTAAATCAGCTTCTGGGCACACCACAACACCAACATGAACATTTTATCCACAGGGATATGGAAGGTGGAAATGCTGCAAGAAAAATATCAGATGGGTTGGTGGAAATTTCCTGGTATTTTCCTGGTGGTAAAGGTAAATTTCCAGAGCCTGTGGCTTTTACAAATCTACGAGGAAAACTTGAGTCTAATGTGAAGAAGTTTGACTTTCTGACAGAAATCTCCTCAGTCATTGTTATTCTTACAGAAGGTGTCAGTAAAGACCAATACGAGCTGTTAATGAAGTATAACAGCCACAATACAAAATATCTCTTAATAATTAGCCCAGACGACACCAGGATGATGGAGGACACAGAAGAAAGACTAAAGCTCTTGGCACCTGTACTAAATTTAACCCAAGACAATATTTTATTGATTCCAAGAAATGCAAATGAGACAACAGCTGTTTCGAAGCTTTATACATCACTTCTGTCAATAGTTCAAAATAATATCAAAACTCTCAGTCTAGAAACACTGGCAAAACAAGCCCCCAGACATGGGATCCGAATAGATGAGGACTTTGGGGAATGTCAGAAAGCACAATTGACAGCAAAAGAAATAACAGATGAAATAGAAGATCTTGAGAAATACAAGAAAGAAACAATGAAACTACAAGCAGAGCCACTGAAAGAAATGGCCAAATTAGAAAAGGAGATGTGCCAAATGAAACGACAAGGGAATAGTAATGGGGAGAAATACAAATCTGACCTCAGAAGAAAATGTGAATTAATAAGACAAGAGCAATGGAAATGTGACATTCCTAGTGGAATATCCAAATTTGTAAATGCAATCACCTCAATAAATGCATCCGAAAAGTTCTATTTTTTACAGTGGTTAAAATTTCATCTTGATGTTGAGGCAAGAAAATACCTTTACCCTTTACAAGCTCAATATAAAAAAACATGTAATTTGCCTGACAAGCAGGCAGGGTTGACCAAATTGGATCAAAGGATATCTGACAGTTCTCTGGGTATTGAGCACTTTTTGAGAGAAGTGGGTCAGTTATATGAAGCCTGGCATTATATGGGAAGAAGGGGGAAATCAACAACCATAAACTTTGAATCTCTTCCAAGGATAGCTGCAGATCTCCTCTCGGATGGGTTTCCTCTGGAGCTTATAGATGGAGATGCGTCCAGAATCCCCTTACAATGGATAAAAGATGTACTGTGTGAGTTGAACAAGAAAATCAAAGGACAAAACAGACTGAAAGTAATAACAGTTCTTGGGGTGCAGAGTACAGGGAAATCCACCCTTCTGAACACCATGTTTGGGTTGCAGTTCCCGGTGTCCAGCGGACGATGTACACGAGGAGCCTTCATGACTCTTCTGAAAGTGAAGGAAAATTTCCAGAGTTATTTTATGTGTCAGTTCATTTTGGTGATAGACACTGAAGGATTGAAAGCTCCAGAGTTGGATGCTCTTGAGGGCAGCTATGAACATGATAATGAATTGGCGACACTAGTGATTGGATTGAGTGACATCACCCTAATTAACATGGCCATGGAAAATACAACGGAAATGAAAGATATTTTACAAATTGTCATCCATGCTTTTCTTAGGATGAAACAAGTTGGGAAAAAACCCAACTGCCAATTTGTACATCAGAATGTGAGTGACGTATCGGCTCCTTCCATGAACATGAGGGGTAGGAAGAAGCTGATGGACCAGTTAGATGAAATGACCAGAACTGTGGCAGCTATGGAGAAAAAGACACAGTTTAAAAGTTTTTCTGATATCATGGAGTATGACCTAGAACACGACAATTGTTATATTGCTGGTCTGTGGCATGGAGTCCCACCAATGGCTTCAGTCAACAGTGCGTACAGTGA
Source organism: Lithobates septentrionalis (assembly GCA_037952835.1). Lineage (NCBI taxonomy): Eukaryota > Metazoa > Chordata > Amphibia > Anura > Ranidae > Lithobates > Lithobates septentrionalis. The sequence continues at coordinate 1,289,134 of JBBDGP010002343.1, read as the reverse complement.
AAATGTCAATGAACTAAAACAAAAACTACTAAAGATCATTCGAGATAGGCATAATAAGACACAAAACATTAATGAATTCATTTCATGGGTATCTGACTTATGGAATGCAGTAAAACATGAAAACTTCATATTTAGTTTCAGAAACAGCTTGATAGCAAAAGCCTACAACCAGTTATCTATAAAATATTCTGAACGTGAGTGGAAATTTAGTAAACTGATGTGTGAATGGTTAACCAAATCTGAGACACTGATCAAGAATCAGCCTTCTGAAACACTAGAAGCCAAAGTCAATGAGTGTAAAAAAGAAGCAGAATGTATTCTCACAAGAGAGGGGGAAGAGATTTTAGCTTGGCTGGAAGAGTATTTCAGTAAAGAGACAGATGGTGCCCAACTAATAAAATACAAAACAGACTTTGAGTTCAGTGCTCAGAACCTGAGAAAAAGTCTTGAAACATCTTCAATCACCAAACTTAATGAAACGATTCAGATCCAAAGAGATAACATCCGTGTACAAGATGTATACAATCAGCAAATTGAAAAAATTGAACAGCAGGTTTCCAACTTTATAGAAGAGTGTAGACAGAGAAAACACGAGCCGAGCAATGCTGAATTGGAGAAGGAACTTGAAAGAATCTGGAATAATGCAGCGAAAAATCTAAAAGTAAGTAATCGGAAAGAGCGTGACATTGAGGGAGAGATGTTACTAGTGCTCTCCAATGACATGAAAGAAAGAGGCTCTGGTGTTAATGAAAAAATACAGAAGACAAAACATTTTCCCAAACCCAAAAAACAACAGGATCCATCATTTGTTTACCAAGCATTGACAAGTCTAAGTTACCAATACAAGAAATGGAAAGGGGATTTCCGATATGAAGATTTTTTCCAGAATGTGTTGCATAAATGTATTAATTATTCAGGAAAGCAAACACAAAAAGGTTCTGACTATGATGACACATACTGCAGGGAAATATTGAAGATAATTGATGAAAACTGTAAAAATGATGATGCAAAGAATTATTTTTCAGCTGATCGTGAATTCAATTTGAAGTTGGCCATTTTGGGACACATTCTTGATGATTTTCAGAAGATGCATTTAAATTTTTTACAAAAGAATGACCCCCATGCTATCCTCAATTCCATGAAACCACTATACTTTGATACATTCAAAAATGCTTTTCAGAAAAAAAATGAGAGCAAGAGCCTCGCTGAACGAGTCTGTAAAAACCTTTTTAAACCATCGCTAACAGATTATATTTACAGAAAACTGGGAATAGAAGTGGTAGATGACATCGCAAATAGCAAAGGTTCTGAAAAATACAGCTCTCGGATGTTTTTCCAGTTCACCGTTCTAGAGAACCTCCTGGAGGAAGACAATTTCAAAAATTATGTGAACTATTCAAATGACTATAAAAACTTTGTAAAATCCTGGATAACTAACTATATTGTAAAGGAATATAAAAATATCAGTATTTTACAAGACAGAATTCTGTCTGATATCATGGGACGGGTCAGATCTAGCCTTAACAATCCTCCAGTTTTAAACCTTAATTATGTTTCAGATTTTTTGTCCCATCTGTGTGAGAAATTGAACAGTGATCTGGTGTTACCACAGCAGACAATGAAGGCAATCATTTTTAAAAATTCGGCAACTATTGAGGATTTTATTGATTATATGAGGATCAGTCTGACAGATACAGAAGAAGAGATCCGAGCAGAACTGAAATCTCTGAGTACAGAAGATGTTCTTTCCAGACTTGAAGTGAAGCCTCAGGATGAACTGTTTAAGAAGGTGTTTGGGTGCGGGAAGCAATGTCCTTTCTGCAAAGTCCCCTGTGAGGCTGGAGGGACGGACCATAAGGAGCACTTTGCATCCGTACATCGTCCAGAAGGACTAGGACAATACAGATGGAGCACAACAAAAGTTCTTTGTCATGATATTTGTACTACCTCTGTGGTTGGCAATACAAGGTTTAAGAATGAGCTCACAGAATGGAAGCCTCATCCCTACAAGGATTATAGAGATTTTTACCCAGACTGGAAAATTCAATCTGATGAGAGTATTGAAGCTTCTGACTACTGGAAGTTCATTCTCAAAGAGTACAATAAGCAGTTTGCAGAAGAGTATAATGCTAAACCAGCTGACTATCCTGAAGAATGGAACAGTCTGACCAGAGAGATGGCAAAGAAAAGTCTCCAGAAAACATTCAATATGTAATGAGACACAATGAAACATATGTCTCTCATCTAATATGTGTGCAATGCCCCTTTTATGAAGAAAGCCAGAATTACATTAATTTGATTATTCACATGAAAATCTATTTCAGGCTCAGACTTACTTTTTCATTGTGTTTCACTTAGTTGCTCTTTCTCCTTCATGTTTATGTTTTCTTGAAGTCCATTTAAACATATGGCCAATAGTTTGTGGACTACTGATAACTACACCTATATTGGCTTGTTGGACATCCTATTACAACACCATGAGAATTAATAAGAAGATTTCACAAGATTTTGGAGGGTGTCTGTGGGAATGTGTGCCATCAGTGAGGTTAGGTACTGATGTTGATAAGAAGACCTGGCTCACCATCGGCATTCGAATTCCTTCCGTAGGTGTTCAGCAGGGTTGATGTCAGGGCTCTGTGCAGGACACCCAAGTTCCTCCACAACAAACTGGTCAAACCATGTCTTTTTTGTAATTGTAATTTTTTATTAGTGATTTTACAGTGTTACAAAGCAACCTTATAACAAATGAGCATAGCCATTTGAGATATATTCATAAAAACAAAAAATAAATGAAAATAGAAAAAACTCAGAGAACAGAGTAGGACATTTATGTGCCAAATGACTAGATGAATAACATTTAAGGGAGTATAATATATTACACATCACATATACTGGATTAAAGATGTACCATGAAGACAGTAAGACATGGACAATTCCAATGCAAAAGGTATTAAATGTGAGAACTAAATCCCCTGGGGGTAGGGGGGTAGACCAGAAAAATAAAGGAGGCCTAAGTAAATTGAGGCAAAACATTACCATCAGAAGAGTTTAGAGTAAGAACCCTTTCACACTGCTGACGCCCGGGCGTCAGCGGTAAAGCGGCGCTATTTTTAGCGCCTCTTTACTGTCGTTTTAGTGGCGCTATTCGGCCGCTAGCGGGGCAGTTTTAACCCCCGCTAGCGGCCGAAAAGGTATTAAATCTGCCCGCAAAATGCCGCCGGAGTGGCGTTTTGCCGGCGGTATCGCAGTGCTGCCCCATTGATTTCAATGGGGAGCAGTGGTGAAGGAGCAGTGAGTTCTCCGCTCCAAAGAAGCTGCTGGCAGGACTTTTTCTGTGGCCCTGCCAGCGCACCGCTCCAGTGTTTTGGGGTGCTTTTTGGGGCATTTTGCAGGCGCTATATTTAACGCTATAGTGCCTGCAAAACAGTGTAAAAGTGTGCAGTGTAAAAGGGGTCTGAATGCGTAAAAACCAAAGGGTGAACAATCCCATAGGTGCCATTTGTCATTGAAGAAGTCTCACTCCATTCTCTGTATCGTCAAAATTTGTGTCTGGGACAGGGGTGTAGCAGACATCCAGTGAAACTGTATCAGTCGTTGAGCTCAAGCCTTGTCTTTATGGAGCTCTGTGCACAGTCATCCTGGAACTGAAAGGGACATTACAAGACTTGCCACAAGGCTGAAAGTGCAGGGAAGTCTAGAACCACCATCATCCAAAAGAACATCTGTGAGGTCAGGTACTGGTGATGATGAATAAGACCTGACTCACAAATGGTGTTACAGTTCATCCCAAAGTTGTTCAGTAGGGTTGAGGTCAGGGCTCTGTGCAGGACACTTCAGTCCCTCCACACCAAACTGGTCAAACCATGACTTTATGGAGCTGGCTTTGAACACAGGGGCACAGTCATACTGAAACAGAAAAAGGGCTTCTCTAAAGTATTACCACAAGGTTGCAAGAGCAGAATTATCTACAACGTATTTGTATAATGCAATATCAACAAAAACCTTCACTGGAAATACCAGAAGCTTTTTTTTTTTTATTTGGGGGGGGGGGGGTGGAGGGGTCACATGCCTTAGCCTTTATATTGTGGTTTTTAATTGCTAACACAATTATGAAGACTTTGATTCTGATTTTAACATGAATGGTCTACGTACAGTATTTGCTATTAATATACATCAACTGATCACACTTATGCAAATGCTGACAATGATGTTTATGCTTGCTTTCATTATTAAATCAAAACATAATATGAGATTACAATTAGATATGTGTGTACTAGCCGATCAATAAATAAATTGACAGTTCTTGTTTCTGTGCTAAGAGTTTATATAGTATATTTTCTATAAGACATTTTTCTATTGCAATAAACTTTGAGTATTTACATCTGAGCATGTGTTAGCACAAACTGATATAATCATACAAATGTATTCCTTGTGTATGAAATATAAAGACTTGTCAATATATACGTGTAAGACTTTTTTTTTCTCAACACATTGATGACCTGTTGAAGTGGACCTTTGCTCAACTTTTACCAGTTGTATAATCGTGCTCCTCCTTTTTACACATTTGAAAACTTTTTTGGGAGGTAGCAAGTACTTATACTGCAGGTACTTGTTTCCACATCCTCTTTCCTCATTTTGGCTAGAATAGTAGTGTGCTGGGTCCCCCCTCCCACCAGAAGTCTCCTGGAATCACATCACACAGTCAGAGTCTGGAAGTGACTGATCAGATAGCTGCAGCCAGATCCTGAATCCTGGATGGCAGAACAAGAACAAAGATAGTGGTGAAGACTTAAAGGAAGTCATCTTTAAAGTGGACCTAGCATTAGAAAGATCTTCATGCTCACTGCAGCATGCTGAGTAATGTGGCTCTGAGGAAGAGGGGATCTCCCCCTGAAACATGTCAGTTATCTGGAAGGTCCTCCTACTTGCTGGGAATAGTCTGGGTGACCTTGTCGCTTTGTCTCTACTATGGACTTTGATATGCTTCTATCATTAATGTGTTTGTGAGTATACTTCTTTTCATAAATTATTTAAGATACCACTTGGGTAATGCGCTAGGTTGGTGCACCCTCCTCTTCTTTGTTTTACATTGTTTCTCCCCAACTCTCAGAGGGCAGCAATACCTTTTGCTTCTTTTTTGAACCACTGAGATTCTGGGATACATCCAACACCATTACACCACCCTTGTACTTGTACATACTGAGTAATGTGTCAATGTAACACTTCTAGGTATTTCTTACCTTCCACAGAGATCACAGTACTCCCTCCGACAATGCCTTCATCTGCTTTTCTATCCAGAAGGAGATCACCAGCGTTCCCCAGTCATCATCTAGAGTCACTTTCTGGATTTAGCTGTGTACATGGAAAAAAGGATTGAATGAGTTCAGACAACTCTATAAAAAAACAAATGGATTTTGTGGGCACAACACGAAACAATAATTATCTAAAATTATAAATCTTTATTACAAAATACATAGTTTTAAAAAGACATAGACATACATAGCACCCTACTGACTAACAGAATCAACAATACCCAATATGGTAAACATGGAGATTTGGATATAGATAGAGTCCTTGTGGACACATATAGTGTACAAATTGTATCGATCTGTTCCATAAACTCCTCCATGAACTCTTGTCATGGAGGAGTTTATGGACCCTATTTATCTATACAATTTGTACAGTATATGTGTCCACAAGGACTCTATCTATATCCAAATCTTCATGTTTACCATATTGGGTATTGTTGATTCTGTTAGTCAGTAGGGTGCTATGTATGTCTATGTGTTTTTAAAACTATGTATTTTGTTTTTGTTTTTTTAATTTGATACATTTTTTATTAAAGTTTTCAAATATACATACACAAAGACAAAAAGGAAAAGATCCTTAGACATATACCTATAACATAGTCAAATCTACATTGCCGCGTATAATGAAAAGCCGTTAAGATGTTACATTAACATGTCCCGACACAATTCCCATTTGATCCATAAACTGTCCAGGTGCTCTTGGGGTCGGTCTGGGGGGAGGGGTGCCATCACCGCCCCCGGGGGCACAACTGCACACTGGGGTAGGGGACAACACCCCCCTCTTCCCCCCACCCCATCCACCACATCAACTTTATCCATATTGTCAACTATATCCCCAACTATACAACCCCTTTCCTTACCCCCCCACCCCTCCCCCCCCTCAAATGACCTTGTGAAAGTGTATAACCGTTCTTGTCCTTGTATAATTATTATTTATGTATAGTTTCCTCATCATTCTCCCCCCCCCCCCTCGTCCTCCCTATTCTCTCTAGATCTTGAAATGTATTTGATCCAGCCGCCTATTTCTACTGTGTCTTCCACTTAGTTCTATTCTGTTCTTATCACATCTTCCCTCATGGTGGGCAACCCATTTTATCTAACCATGGCTTCCACAGCTTTAAGAATCTATCAAAATTCCCACGTCTAGTAAATACCACTTTTTCCTTCCACACTGTTGCATCTACCACCTTAACCCATTCTTCAAGTGTTGGTGGCCTCACTGATTGCCAATGTTGGGCAATTCATTTTCTTGCTTGAAATAAGCACCTTAATACTACCGTTTTGATGTTTACAGACTCTCCGGTTCCCTCCATACTTCCCAAAACACATAGAATACCTTCCAACCCCAGCTTGGTCCCGAAGGTTCTGTTTATAACCTCTAATATCCCCACCCAATACCTAAATAGTTTTGGACATCTCCACATCCAAAATGATGTATTTTGTAATAAAGATTTATAATTTTAGATAATTATCGTCTCATGTTGTGCTCACAAAATCCATTTTGTTTTTTGATAGAGTTGTCTAAACTAATTGGAACCTTTTTTCTAAATAATAGGATGTTGGCATAGTGGGGGTTCCTCCCTTTCTATAGCTGTGTACATGCTGGTGCTTGCACCGTTCACCTTTATAACCTATTAGGGCCCTTTCACACTGGGGCCGGGGCGGCATCGGCGGTAAAGCGCTGCTATTGTAAGTGGCGCTTTACCATCGGTATGCGGCCGACAGCGGGCAGTTTTACCCCCGCTAGCAGCCGAGAAAGGGTTTAAAACCACCGCAAAGCGCCTCTGCGGAGGCGCTTTGCCGGCGGTATAGCCGCACTGTCCCATTGATTTCAATGGGCAGGAGTGGTGAAGGAGTGGTGTATACTCCGCTCCTTCACCGCTCCGAAGATGCTGCTAGCAGGACTTTTTTTTTCCATCCTGCTAGCGCACCGCTCCAGTGTGAATGAGTTTAGACAACTCTATCATAAACAAAATGGATTTTGTGGGCACAACATGAGCCCTCAGGGCTTTCACACTGGAGACACAGCAGCAGCTGTTTCGGGTCGGTTTGCAGGCGCTATTATTAGGGCAATAGTGCCTGCAAACCGCCCCAGTGTGAAAGGGCCCTTAAAGTGGACCTTAACCACCTTAAGACCATTCACAGTAAAATTACATGGACAGCATGGGCAGGCTCAGCAACATAAATATATGCTACATATGCATTGGTCCCCCCCCCGGGGCACTCAGAACGCCACTCCTGAAACCACATAAACCCGTAACAGCAGATTACGGTTCACAGTACAAAGTGGCCGGGGGATCACATTATCTCAATGTGTACACAACTGTTATGAACGAGTTTCATTCACAACAGTTGTGCTTTCTGTAGTGATTGGTGGTATGGGGCTGAGAAGGTGAGTAAAAGTGAGTGGTGGGCTGGAGGTTGATCTTTAGTTAGCAACTATGATCATGTCACTTTACCCTGAAAGGTCAAAGTAATGGAGTTTGATGGATAGAGTTCATTTAACCTCTTGCTGTCCACCCAGAGTACATTTACTGTGGACGGGCAGCAAAGCCAGGCCTGGTACTTCGCCTACCACATGCGCACTAGCGCTCCCCCTTGGGCGCACAGCAGTACGATCCAATGACCACTGGGTCACATGACTACAATGTCAACAAAACAGTCATAAATGGCTACCATTTATGACTGTAATGTGATGCTGTGGTTGGCCCACAGCTATCACATGGTAACTGGCACCCTGTACCATGTGATTAGCTGTAGCCAATCACAGCAGGTCAACAGAAAGCAAGCTGTCATGATTGGAAACCCATTCATAACAGTTAAACTGATTGCTGTTACAATGATAATCACTGTAACAGCAACCATAGTGTACAACCCCCCCCCCCCCCCCCAGAGTAGTACAGTGTCACTATGATGACATAATGTTAAAAAGAAAGAAAAAACATTCTTTTTTTTTTTTTTTTTTACACATACTGACACCAAACGGACAAATGTTGACATTGCAATGGTACAGATGTTGATGGGACACTGATACACTGTGACAGATGTTTTTTGCACTGGTACAGATGTTCATTGGACACTGGTACAGATATACACAAAATAACATAAATAGCCGTGGGACTTTATATGAGGCGCAACACACTCAATTGTAAAATCGATAAGGTAAAGGTTTATTGATAAATACAATTGATTGGTAATACAACAGATCAACAGTGACAAATGTCATATAGTCAAGTAGATTGGTCAATATATACATATTAATTCCATAGCCAGGTACAATGTTACAAAAATTGGTCAATAATAGGTGTGAAAAAAACAAAAAAAGGAGGACAGGTGTAATGCCTATGAATAAAGTATTCCAGATTGGGTAATGTATGTGGATGCAGTATCACATCCAATCACAGATCAATAACTGGAATAAAAGCCAAATACCTGTAATCAATAACTATATAGAGCAGGGGTGTTCCTCTAGACCATGGCATATATGAAAAAAAGGGGGGAGACCAAAGGGGCCAGAGGACAGGGTCAATCAATGAGGAACACACTGGCCATAGATTCATTCAAATAGAAACAATTTATTGTCATATTAGCATAAAAATGTTTCCACCCACATAGTAAAAAGTAGAACCAACCTCCACCACTGAAAAAAATGACAGTGCAAAAGGACAGATACACCACCTGGTACCCCCTACGTACATGTATATATCCCCATATAATAAATGAATACACTGTTTCCTGCTAAACCTGCTCCAGGGAACAGTATGCAAACCAATGAAGGACAACAGTGAAGTAATAAAAGGAAGTAATAAAATGAAAAATATATGCAATGCTGGATGACAGAATTGAAACCACTGATACAGTAAACCTGTGTTAAGCCTCCCCCCCCCTCCCTTCCCCCCTGTACATATTTGTAGCAGTCCCTACCTACACTCCGAGGTAATGGCCTTTGTCCTAGATGAAAAGTTTGATCTGGAAATACAAATGGCTTTTTCTATAGATCAGACAAATCAAACTCAGGGTGATGACACCCTTAAAAAGCTGTTTAAAAACCATAAGTATTTGACTATCAAATATTTAAACAGGAAATGGGATGTATCCTCCCTTAAGTCTCATCTGGAACAAAGGGTCATACCAAGGGGTTTACGTGAAAAGGTAGTTCCGGCTGCTCATCTCCACACACCGAGATTTCTCGAATTGTAGAAAGAAAGCTGCATCAATAGAGGTCTAGAATTAATGCGCCTAATTGTGGCAGAAGAATTAGTACAACTTAGTGAACTCCAAACTGAAATAGACACAAGCACACAACTACTTGAACCTTTTAAACAGAGCCAGGAATTCGAGAGACTGACTGAGTCTCTGAGAAGGGAGGTGGAAAAGACTCAGAAAAATCTTAAGAGTAACAAACAAGAGAAATTCAAACAGAACCTAGCAGACTGGGAGAAGGACTGTGTCTTTGATCCTACTCTACAGAGGGGCAGAAGCAAATCTCGTAGAAGTAGGAACAGAAGAACCCCCTCAGCCCCCCAATACTCACAGTCTTTGGACAGTGATTTGGATTCTCCAACCAAGACGGTTGGTTTTTTTAGAGACAACAGGGGGACATACAGATACGGCAGACACGACGCAGGGTCAGCCTTCCAATACCCAACAGGTGAGACGCAAGACCACAGTACAAAGAGAAAAAGAACTAAAGGGAAACCAAAGGGAATTGAGAAGCCATCCACGGAGACGCTAGCTAAGACCACCTCAGACCTCTCCCCTGAATTTTCACCTCTGGAGCTGCAGGACATGACTGTCATTAATCTTACGGATTTTCCCCTCAATGACCACCATATTTCCCTACTTAAAAGAGGTCTGTCCTTTTCACCGAAGTCCAAGATGCAAGAATTTGAGGTGTTTAAAGACATTAACCTCTTTTTGCGGAAGGTGATATTCAGGACCTGGCACTCCACTCGTGAAAATACAGTACCAAAAAACGCCATTTCAGAGAATCAGGAAGAACAGGAAGCTCTTGATAACCTGGTAGCGTTATTAAATGAAAACCCAGACTCTGACAGTGACCAGGAGACCCCCATACATACAGACATAATGAACAGACTCTCAAATCTAAAAATGAAATCCTTGAAGATGCCCCCTATTTCCAAAAACAAATGGATTAAACTATTCCTGGACCTAGTTCAAAAAGATCTGGGGAAGATTAACTGGGATTGGAGAGGAATGGATAACTTAACAAAAAGGGAGAGACAGGCCCTGAAGGAACTACGTGAGGCACTGAACATAGTTATTAAAGGCAGTGACAAAGGAGGGAATATAGTTCTACTATCGGGAGACAATTATGAGAAAGAGGTAATGTGTCAATTGAATGATGTTACTACATATAGTAAACTCCAAGACATCCCCTTCCCCAAGATTGTGCAGTCCCTTAATGAGAAATTATTGTTTGCCTCAGAATGTAATCTTATCACCAAAAAAGAATTTCTTTTCTTAACAGTAAGGGAATACAACACGCCAATCTTTTATATTAAATAAATAAATAAAGTGATGCGCCTGTATTATCTATTTGTTAATGTGCTGCCTCTTGTGCCTATTTGATACTTCTAAAATAAGTGAAACATTGTGTAAAACTTTTGTTAAATAGTAACTTGTGTTTAAATAATAAACCATAACAACTCAATTACATAGACACATATAAAAAGATATGTTCAGGAGAAAATGTGTTCCGAGCCTTTTTCTATTAAACACTCCCAAAAACTTTCAGCCAGTGAATAATAATGAAAATTTCTAATATATAAAGCATATAATTTTATGATCAAAGTCAAAACATAGTGATTAATCCACCAAATTATATTGGAATGATACCTCCTCCTCTGATAAACCCAGGCTCAGTGAGAAGAAGATGAAGAAGAGAAGAAGATGAAGAAGAGAAGATGAAGAGAAGAGCGGAAGCCTCCCTTCATGCCATAGATGCGGAGCGGCCCGAGGAGAAGGGAAGAAGATGCCGCGGAGGAGATGCTGGATGAGAACACCGGAGAAAGAACCAGAAGAGCCAGAAGAACCAGAAGAAGAAGAAGAAGAAGAAGAAGATGAAGGAAGATAGAAGAAAGAAGAAGCATTTAAATAAAGGAATTGTCAAAAATGGTCTATTGTCATTTTTAACATTTTTGACACTTTTTTAGTGAAATGGTAGGGGTACTTTTGTACCCCCTTACCATTTCACACAGGGGGGAGGGCTGGGATCTGGGGGTCCCCTTGTTAAAGGGAGCTTCCAGATTCCGATAAGCCCCCCGCCCGCAGACCCCCACAACCACCGGCCAGGAATGTGGGGATGAGGCCCTTGTCCTCATCAACATGGGGACAAGGTGTTTTGGGGGGCTACCCCAAAGCACCCTCCCAATGTTGAGGGCATGTGGCCAGGTATGGTTCAGGATGGGGGGCGCTCTTTCGTCCCCCCTCTTTTCCTGCGGCCTGCCAGGTTGCGTGCTCAGATAAGGGTCTGGTATGGAATTTAGGGGGACCCCCACATCAATTTTTTTTATTTTGGCCGGGGTTCTCCTTAATATCCATACCAGACCTGAAGGGCCTTGTATGGAATTTAGGGGGACCCCCCATGTCATTTTTTTTTTAATTTTGGCCGGGGTTCCCCTAATATCCATACCAGACCTGAAGGGTCTGGTATCGAATTTAGGGGGACCCCCCACGTCATTTTTTTTTAATTTTGGCCGGGGTTCCTCTTAATATCCATACCAGACCTGAAGGGCCTGGTATGGAATTTAAGGGGACCCCCCACGTCATTTTTTTTTTTAAATTTTGGTTCGGGGTTCCCCTGTGGGGAATTCCCATGCCGTTTTTATCAATGAACTTTTATGTGTTTTGTCGGACCGACAATTCATTAATAGCTGCGAGTAGTTTTAAATGACTTTTTTGCCTTGGAAATGTCATTTTGCTGTCAGACTTTTCTAAACACGGGAAACATGCGCCCCTTTACAGGCATACTATAGACACCCCCCAGGTACAAAATTTAAAGGGATATTACACTTTTATTGTTTCACTTTAAGCATTATTAAAATCACTGCTCCCGAAAAAAGGGCCGTTTTTAAAACTTTTTTTTGCATTGATCCATGTCCCCTGGGGCAGGACCCAGGTCCCCAAACACTTTTTTTGACAATAACTTGCATATAAGCCTTTAAAATTAGCACTTTTGATTATTTATGTTCGTGTCCCATAGACTTCAACGGTGTTCGCGTGTTCGAACAAACTTTTTTCCTGTTCGCATGTTCTGGTGCAAACTGAACAGGGGGGTGTTTCCTCTCATCCCTAGCCAAGATAGAAAGGTGGGCACGGAGAGCAATCCAACCAGTCCTCCACCGTGATGGCTGTGAAAGATGTGTTAGTATGCATAACATCAAAACTAACACTTAAGTGTTGGCAATAAAAAAAAATGATATGTGTGGAGTATGTGAGATGTATGTATACATGCATAAAAATGTGTGCAAAAAATGATGAATACCAAAAAAGGGAAAACAATGAAGCTCCACGGGAAGTGGAGAGTGTGAATGACCTGCTGAATTGGATGCAAAACCGCGTGAAGTATGTTGGCAAGTAAATTCCAAGTAAAAAAATGTATATTTGTACAGCTCAGTTGGACCATGCCTAGATATACATGGTCTATCTCAGTGGTGCAGGATCGCTGCCAAAGGAAAATTGAATAGTGACATGTAAAATGGGTGAAAAGGAAAGATTTTGAATGGAAGTAAGCTACCATAATAAGACATGCTGATAAGGAGTGAGGAATAATGTAGCCGACCACAGAGGAGAGCACGCAGGACTAATGCTTCCCCACCCATCCTATTTGTATCTCTGCAGAGCTCCAAATGAGTCCCTCCCAATGTCACCTCTCAGAAGGGGGGGGGGGAAGACATCTCCGCCATTCTCGACCATCTTGCAGGAAGGATAGTGCTAATAAGCACAAACACATACTAGAGAGTTTAATAACTCTAATAAGACACAGCTTGGGGTTAAGTCCTTTATTAAAAAATAAAAAAATAAAAATGTCCCAAGAAGTCTATTCATCTTCTAGTCTCGCTCTGCCGAAAAAGAAAAAAAAAACCAAAGCCGCGAAAAGGGGGGAGAAAAGGGGGGGGGGAGACATCTCCGCCATTCCCGACCATCTTGCAGAAAAAGCACAAACACATACTGGAGAGTTTAAAGCGGAGTTCCACCCAAAAATTGAACTTCCGCTTTAAGGGAAGGTGACCCCCCGACATGCCACATTCAGCATGTCATTTTTTTGGGGGGGGGTGGAAATCCTCTTTTTAGAGGTTTCCAGCTCCCACTTCCTCCCAGGGCACCACGGCGCTGGAAGGAAGTTCACCTCTCCCCCCCTCCCTCTCAGCAATCATCTGGAGGAAATTAGAGGAAATTGTTTCTGTATTTGTCACAATTAGGGAAGTGGGCAGCAACTCCTACTCTACAGACCTTTGGCATAACTTTGAAGTCTATCCGAATAAAATACATTTACGTTTTTTGGTTGTAACATGACAAAATGTGGAAAATTTCACAACCCCCCAAATTTTTTATTTTTTTTCAAATCTTTCTAACTTTTTCGGGGGGCCTTGATAGGTTATTTGATTAAAAAATGGTGATCCGCACCCCCTGGTGATCTTTGATCTATTCTATCTATTCTATCCACGTTAGGAGGTTAGGTTTACTGTGATGTATTGGGAAATTTTCATTTAGTTTCGTTTCTACAGAACAGAGAGTATCAGATTTCTCCTGCAATAGAGGAGCAGCTCCAGAGGACTCGCAGACAGGCGAGGTTTATGTTTGCAGAGGGAGCTGGAAGGAATATTCTCCTTGAAGACAGATTTGGGGATTTGACTTTTACACTAATCAAGAGATCTTCACCCTCCTCATCTAAACTCTTTGCCCATTTAGAACGACATGACAGAGTCTCCTGAAAGCTGCCAAGGGCTGTAAAGGTGAGGTGAGTATAATTGGGTGACAGGCTGGAAAATAAATGTTTTAGAGACTTTATAAATTCTTTTTTAGATTTACTAAAGCTATTTAATAGGATGACATGCCTAAACCACAAACAAAATCAAGCAGGCTCTTGCATTATATATTGTAGTTAATGGTATATCTAAAGTCAATTGTACAAATCAGTTATATATATAGGGGTGATTTAAACTTAAAATTTAAATTTAGATTTAAAACAGTTACGGCCATATTTTAGTCTAATAAGCTAGGGATTATCAAACTAACGGCATGTGGGGCTGGGCACAGCTCTGGGGAACATGTAACTAATTAAATAACATTTTTAAAAAGAAAAATCCCTTTGGTGAGGAGCAGATTTTTTAACCACCTCAATTCCGGACACTTTCATCCCAGTTCCTGCCCCGGCCAATTTTCAGCGCTCTCACACTTTAAATGACAATTACTCATACAACACTGTAACCATATGTAATTGTTTTCATTTTTTTCATACAAATAGAGCTTTCTTTTGGTGGTATTTCATCACCACTGTATTTTTTTTTTCTCACTATAAACAAAAAATGACTGAAGATTTAAAAAAAGTTTTTCTGAGTTTCTGTTTTAAAATTTTATTCAATCACCTCTGGGTTTTTTTATTTCTTTTGCGGTACAAATGAAAAAAAAAGACCATTTTTCTTAGATTCTGTTCTAAAATTTAGCAAATAAGCAATTTGTCTTAATAAATTGTGACCAAAATTGATGCTGCTACATTTCTTTGGTAAAAATAAACCAAATCAGTGTATATTATAGATAGTACTGATCATTGAAAATTGAGAAATTCTGATGTACTGACGGCCTTCTCTATTCTTGAAAAAAAATATATCATCTGAATATATAAACTCGCGCTGTTGGTGTAGAAAATAGGGTAATAAAAAATTATTGAAGCTGCTAGACACAAAGTGCTAAACACTTGACTATTGTGTATTCTCCATTCTTGAGGCTCTAACAAGCCAGGACAGTACAAATATCCCTTGTAATAGCAACAAAGTTAAATAAAAAAATAAAAAAATTAATAAAAATAATTTTAGTCCCAAAGGTTACATAAAACCCCCAAACGTTATATATATATTTTTTATATTTTTTATATTTTTTTTAAAAGCAATCGCCTTAGAGAATAAAATATTTGTATTTTCAATTTTTTAAGTCACCCAGTATTAGCATAACATTTTAAGGAACACAAAAGTTCAGTAAAAAAATATACAATAAAGTTGATTTTAGGGCACGTAAATGCAATAACTTGCAAACCTAATTATTGGTCAAATATAAAAGATAAGGTCGTGTTTAGATAAACAACATCCCAAACATGCCAAAAAGGCGCCAAACTTCAGTACCCTAGATTTTTTTATAGGCAATGCCATCTTTTGGCTATAGCGTGGTTGGCAAGTTGTTAAGGTGGCCATACACCGTACAATCCAAGTGTACAATCTCTTTTAGAAAAAAGGTGAAAAAATAACTGCGCATCAAAAATAAATAATATTAACCATCTATGCTGCAGAGTCCTATATGTGACACAAACACACAGAAATCAAGTGAGAAAAATATTGACTCGCTCTTAAAACAAAAAACTAACATGTGTATGACTGAAAAAAGTTCCCAGCCTACTTGTGAACAAATATTGTATAAACATATGATAAGATGTGGCAAAACTAAATACCAGGTTGGGAGATTAGTCCCACTTCCCCTTAAAGGAAATATATCCAATAGCAAATCAAATTAGTACATGAAACGTGAAGGATTGCAATATATACGGAGAGCAAAATAACTTAATTTAGAAAAAGTGTAAAAAAAGGAAGTCCATGTACAAAAACACCCCAAAAGTGCTGTAATTATGCCAAAAAGTGTCCAATTGTATGAAATCCCAGATGTGTGGGTCCACCACCATAAGTGAAGTGCCTGGCCGCTTACCGGAACCCCATGACCCCCCCGTTACAGAGGGTCTAAATGGGCATTGTAGTCCTGCTGCTTCGGACAGCCCAGGAACCAGAATGGAGACCGGATTGGAACCTCTGAAGCTGTAGTGCTGTAAAAGCTGTATTGCGGATGGATCCACAGGGAAAGGCAAAGCTCAGCCCTCAATGGAGTATGGACATCATATGGGGGAAACAGAAGAAGGCACCCATAGTGTAAAATCAATTGGTATTTATTAAAAAAATATAGTAAACACTCACATGTAAAAAAGCAATTGTCCTCTGATGAGAGGCAGTCTGTGACACCGGCCGGTGCCATCGCGTCACCTCCCTCTGTCGTTGTTACTCCAGCAGGACGGGCGGCCTGTGAACATCCGGCCGGTGTCACAGACTGCCTCTCATCAGATTGACTGCCTTTCATACAATTGGACACTTTTTGGCATAATTACAGCACTTTTGGGGTGTTTTTGTACATGGACTTCCTTTTTTTACACTTTTTCTAAATTAAGTTATTTTGCTCTCCTTATATATTGCAATCCTTCACGTTTTATGTACTAATTTGATTTGCTATTGGATATATTTCCTTTAAGGGGAAGTGGGACTAATCTCCCAACCTGGTATTTAGTTTTGCCACATGTTATCATATGTTTATACAATATTTGTTCACAAGTAGGCTGGGAACTTTTTTCAGTCATACACATGTTAGTTTTTTGTTTTAAGCGCGAGTCAATATTTTTCTCACAATCTCTTTTAGGTCTACCATCAGCCATGTAGTTCAAGGTCCTGTCTGACTTGATACTAGATGAATGGATTTTTCAGGTAGGTCCTCCTATTCCATAGTTTTGGCAAAAAAAAAATTGTACAGAGATTGCATTGTGTATGGCCAGGTTTCTACAAGTACATAGGAGGGAGTGGATGGAGCCACTTGGCTGTCAGGCTCCATTTCCAATCCCTGCGTAGAGGGAACTCATGTTCCCACACTTGTTTTTTGGGGGCGGTTTAGAGCGTTTCTGCTCGCCAAGCATAGAGCAGCCCATTCACTTGAATGGGCTACACTACGTACGATAAACGCCCCAAAGGTGGTTTTTTAGGATGGAGCGTGGTGTATTTTTTTACCGTGCTTTTTGGTGCATTTTCAGCACGTTTGTCACATGGCAGATCATTGCATATATTCATCAGCACGCCAATGGATTATCAAATGTCGTCCAAAGCTTTTATTACAGAAAGACCACATCACAAAGGACCAACTGCAACATTTCGGAGCCGTGCAGGACCCCTTCATCAGGAGTGTGATAAAGTGCGCACAGTGGGATGACAATATTTAAAAGTTCTATCCACTATTCGAGCAAAAGGGTGGCAAAATTAACACATTCCATAACATTTTATAGTCAACCCTTTAATATTGCGAGTTCTGCTTCCTCATATTGCGAGTTCTGCTTCCTCATCCTCATATTAGTGGAAGGGAGCATTGGGGGGGGGTGTCATACCCTAAAGAGTGTATCCCTTTATTCATATTAAAGTGGAGGTAAACCCATCCATTTAACAGTTAAAAAAAACAGTTACATTTCCGGCACGTGGCGGGAATGTAACTGTCCTATTGGTTGTGCTCTCAGCCAAACTGTCAAACCATCTAATGGCTGGTGTCATAACTGATCACATGTGCAGCACCATGGCAGTTGAAGATTAAAATAAGGCCAAGATGGCAGCTTCCTTGGCTGAAGGCGATAGGAGGGTTCACTTCCACTTTAAAATTGTCACAACTGGTGGAGCCTGGTGTTGCCGTTCCCAGGGAAGCCCACTCCCATCCAATCAGAGTGAACCACATTGACCACTCTACTTAAAAACATTTTTCTTTACTTAAAGTGATTGTAAACAATCACCTTGTAAAACAAACCATTCAGCTTAAAATAGAAAATAAAGGCAAAACATTTTTTGTATAGATATAAAAAACATTATAAATACCGTATTTATCGGCGTATAACACACACTTTTCCCCCCTGAAAATAGGAGGCAAATCACAGGTAAGTGTTATATGCTGACAGCGTACCTCGGAGGGGAAGGAGGGGGACGAGCGCCGCCGGAATTCACCGAGCCGTCATCTCCTCTCCACTCGGCTCTCATGTCACACACACAGTCCTGCCTCCGCCACCTGAATTGGACCAGTGTTCTGTCTATCACAGGAGCTGGTCCAATGCCGATGGCCGAGGCAGGACTGTGTTTGTGACTGCCCACTGAGAGCCGAGTAAACAGGAGATGGCGGCTCGGTGATTTCCTGCACTGTTCAGGCTGCATTGATGGGAGAGGGTGAGGCTGCAGATGGGCATTGATCAGGCTGCATTGGTGGGGGATGGGCTGTAGATGGGCATTGATCAGGCTGCATTGATGGGAGAGGGTTAGGCTGCAGATGGGCATTGATCAGGCTGCATTTATGGGAGATGGTGAGGCTGCAGATAAGCATTGAGGCTAAAAATTGGCATTAATCAGGCTGCATTGATGGGAGATGGGCTGCAGATGGGCATTGATCAGGCTGCATTGATGGGAGATGGGCTGCAGATGGGCATTGATCAGGCTGCATTGATGGGAGATGGGCTGCAGATGAGCATTAATCAGGCTGCATTGATGGGAGATGGGCTACAGATGGGCATTGATCAGGCTGCATTGATGGGAGATGGGCTGCAGATGAGCATTGATCAGGCTGCATTGATGGGAGATGGCCTGCAGATGGGCATTGATCAGGCTGCATTGGTGGGAGATGGGCTGCAGATGGGCATTGATCAGGCTGGATTGATAAGAGATGGTGAGGCTGCAGATGGGCATTGAAGCTAAAAATGGGCATTAATCAGGCTGCATTGATGGGGGATGGGCTGTAGCTGGGCATTGATCAGGCTGCATTGATAAGAGATGGTGAGGCTACAGATGAGCATTGAGGCTAAAAATGGGCATTAATCAGGTTGCATTGATGGGAGAGGGGCTGTAGATGGGCATTGATCAGGCTGCATTGATGGGAGAGGGGCTGTAGATGGGCATTGATCAGGCTGCAATGATGGGCACTGATCCTTATTTTACTTCAAAGTTGTTAGATTAAAAAATATTTTTTTCCCTGAAACTTTCCTCCTAAAATGAAGGTGCGTGTTATACACCGATAAATATGGTAATTTTTTTCCCTCTTTTATAAGTGATCAAATTCCCTCTGTTCTCAGCTGCATAAGAGCTGGGGGGAAGAGAAGCAGCAGCACACTGAGCTTCCCAATGAATGGCTGTGAGGCGGGGGGTGCCAGGACAAGTCTGACCATTGGAGGAGAGCAGGCTGAGTTCCCAGCACAGCTAGAGAAATGGCGACGGTGTGCTTTCCTGCTTAGTGTGGTCAGTTTTGAATAGGAAAGCAGAGGAACTGGCTGGTAGACCAAGGATTTTGCATTAAAAAAGAAATACAAAGGGAACAGGAGACTTTCTCGTACATGGTACAGCAGCCATATATTAGGAATATGAAGTGTTGGAGTAACAAACGCTTTAACTTTTATTTCATCACATAGAGGACAAAAAGTCCCCTATGTGATGATTTTTTGATGACAGGTTCTCTTAAATGAGACATCACTTAAGGAGCACATCACATTGCATTTAATTGTTTCCTGGCCGGGAAGACATTGAGTGGCCGGTAGGGATGGGCCATATACCCCCCTGTTCAGTTCGCAGCAAAACTCCCAAACAGGGAAAATGTTCTAACCCAAACCCCATTGAAGTCTACGGAGCCAAACAGGAAACATAAAAAGGCTTATATACAAGCAATTGGCCATACAAAGGGTATGGGGGTCTGGGTATTGCCCTGGGAGACATGTATCAATAAAAAATAAATGAATAAAAACAATTGTTTTTTTCCGCAGCAGTGATTTTAATGATGCTTAAAGTGTAACAATATAAACGATAAATTCCTTTAAATATAGTGTCTGGGGGGTCCCCTTAATGTACCTGTAAACTGGCGCATCTGTAGCATGCAGAAAACATGCTGCAGCAAAAATGTAATTTCTAAAGATTAAAAAAGCGAGTCAAATCACATTTAAAATTACTTGCCGTTACAATTCCTGGCATCTGGCTTCACTCTAGAAAAAGTAAAGACCAAAACGACGTGGGGTCTCCCCCCCAGTCCATACTAGGCCCATTGGGTCTAGTATGGATTTGAAGGGGAATCCCACACCAAAAAAAAAAAGTGTGGGGTCCCCTGCAAAATCCATACCAGACACTTATCCAAGCATGAATGCAGAACCATACCAGGCCACATGCCCTCAACATAGGAGGGTGGGTGCTCTGCCCCCCCACCCCAAAGCACCTTTTCCCCATGTTGATGGGGACAAGGGCCTCTTTCTGACAACCCTGGGCTTATCAGAATCTGGAAGCCCCCTCTAACAAGGGGGCCCCCAAATCCAGCCCCCTCTTCTGACATCAGTGCATTACAGGGTGTTTGTCAGGGCAAACACATGCCAAACACCCTGAAAATTCGGGTGTTTGGCGAATGTTCGGCCCGAACTCATGCTCTGGCCGAATTGTTCGACCATCCCTAGTGGCCGGGAACACTGAGAGGCTGACCCCGAAATGATATTAAAAAAAGGTTGCTTTCTGGGTCAGCAACAAGGAGGGATGGAGAGTAGACATGTGCAATTTGTTTTGGTCTGAATATAAATTTGAATACATTTTTGGTTGTTCGGAGATTTGGATGCATCCGAATCTCTGAATGAAATAGTAATGAATTTCATTGAAATTTTTTTTGTGTATTTATTTTCTAATCAATTCCAAATTTTCGAAATGATTGAAATTTGGATTCAAATTCTGTGTGAAGTATAGCTGGTTGTTTAGGAGTGGCCCGGGAAGCTGGTCACTGCATTCTTAACAACTGATGACTCTCTGACAGCTGTAGATAAACAGAGTTGCCCGCACATAAAAATTCATAAAAAAAAAACAGCGTAGGGTGCCCGCAATCCATACCAGACCCTTTGTGTCTGGAATGGATTTTAAGAGGAACCCC
This sequence comes from Lithobates septentrionalis, assembly GCA_037952835.1. Taxonomy (NCBI): domain Eukaryota; kingdom Metazoa; phylum Chordata; class Amphibia; order Anura; family Ranidae; genus Lithobates; species Lithobates septentrionalis. Next base: position 1,267,871 of record JBBDGP010002343.1, on the reverse strand, counting down.
ATTTCAAATTTTTGGCATGGGGTCCCCTACAAAATCCATTCCAGACCCTTATCTGCATATGCAGCCTGGCATGCCAGGAAAGGGGGGGATGAGCAAGCATCCCCCTCCTGAACCATTCCAGGCCATATGCCCCCCTAAAGCACCTTGTCCCTATGTTGATGGGGACAAGTGGCACTTCCCCACAACCCTGGCCCTGTAGTTGTGGGAGTGACTTATTGGAATCTGGAAGCCCCCTTTAACAAGAGGGCCCTCAGATCCCCCCTCTTCACATGAATGAGCATAGCATTCATAGTGCCCCCACTCATCCACCAAAAAAGTGTAGGGTAAAAAAAGGCAGTTTTTGACAAGTCCTTTATTAAATTAAAAAAAAACAAATAATAAATGTCTCCCAAAATAGATCCAACATCAATCAATGTGGCCAACCCAAAAAAAGAAAAAAAAGCTCTGCACCCAATGAAGGCTCCCACCTTCTGACACCCCCGCTGTCTGACAGTTCTTAAATAACTAAGGGGCAGGGCAACCTGATGACCTCACCCAGTGACCCCCCCATCATTGAGCCAGCGTGTCCCCTTGTTGATTCATTCACCCCCCATATTGAGGGCATGTGGCCTGGTATCGTTCAGGAGAGGGGGGGACGCTTGTTTGTCCCCCATCCCCCTTTCTGGCCTGCTGGGCTGCATTCTCGGAGAAGGGATTGGCATGGATTTTTTACCATTTTGGCTTGGGGTTTCCCTTAAAATCCATACCAGAGCCGAAGGGCCTGGTATGGATTGTAGGCGGAGCACTTTTTCTGAATTTTTATTTGCCGGCAATTCTGTTTACATTAAGCTGTCATCGGGCAAGCCCGTTGACAGCTAATGAGTCATCGGTTGTTAAGGATTGGACGGGCCAGCTGTTCTTCACACAGAATTCGAATTGGTTGAACATTTTTCACCCGATCCAAATTCAAATACTTCAGAAAATTTGGAATTCATTCAAAAATTAATAAACAAGACTAAACAAATTCCAAAATGAATCAACACAATGTAATTAATAAGGAATCTATCCAAAACTAAACACATTTTCCAAATCTGCACATGTGTAGTGGAGAGCGGACGAATGTCTGCTCGGCTCCCTCCCCCCTACCCAACGCCATCCACTATGTCAGTTGCAGATGGGCAATGGAGCCCAGAATACATGGCGGGAGTTTGCAGTGGGAGGGGGGGCACTTTTATGGGGAATTTGTTGAAGCAATCGAACAGCAGCGCAGCCACCCGAATGCTATCCTCTGACAGGCAGGAATCTTCTTGTAAGATTTACACACAATCCTGGTGGCGGTAGCCACTGGAAATGTGTGTAAACTCCCCCCCCGTCCCCCCTGTCAGGTTTATATGACGTACGGACCTGGCAGCATAAAGGTTAATGTAGTCATTTGGTATCAACGGTTTGTATATTTGGCTTTAAACGGTTTCTATCTTAACCAAAATCTCAATGTTATAGGGCATATTCCATCAAACTCCATATGGTGAGATGGAAGAATTCAACATCCCACCATGTGACCCAATTCCTGATGACTCCGGAGTCACATCACAGAATGACACTTGTGAAGAAAACCAAAATGAGAAATCTGAAGATGTTCCAAGTCAGCAAAGCAACACTGACACGTACAAAGCAAGTCCACAAGAAAGCGTTCTACACCCAGAATGTGACTTCTCCTCCGAGGAACCCAAAGCTGAACCTGACCTTAACACATCACCACAGACAGAACCCCTGCAAAATGTCAAGGACCTCGTTGATAGTGACAGTGAAATGGATGTAGAAATGGCATCAGATGTACTCTTTGTAGATTTTTCTGATGAAGAGCATACATCTCCTGAAAACACCACACACAGGTGAGTGAGTACAAGATTATAACATGATTATAGTAATTTCCAGGCAAATGGCTAAGCATGAAGATGAATTAAACCTATGAGAGCTGATTTACCTGGTAAAGGTTTTGTATTCCTGTCTATACAGGCTTGCTGCTGGCCAATTTTTAATCTTCTTTAAAATTTGTGTTCCATTAAAGTGGATGTAAACCCTCACATATACCCTGTGAAGTGAACAGCCTCAGATGACACACAGAGATGAAACAAATCCTCCTACATAAGTTTTACATGTATATCTGCAGTCTACTCTTGCCTATACCTCTTTAAAAAGGTTGATTGTGTTAAAGATCTTTATTCATCCGTCAGCAGCACAGAGAAGGGGTCGGAGAGACTGCAGTTACAGTATGTGAGAGCTGAAAGGCACACACCTCCCTCCACACAGCAGAAGATTTGTGTTCCAGTGGCAGAACTATCAGGGTCACAACAGTCGCCCCCGCTGTTGGGCCCTGCTGTTCCGCCACTGTGGGGGGGCCCCAAGATGGCCAAATAGTGCTTGGGTTTGGACAGACTTGGGGGCCGGACGGCCGCGTGGTGACGTTTCAAGGAGGAGGATAGGTCAGCACACACCAATCCTGCAGAACATCAATCCTGCAGAGTCGCACTCCGGCTGGCCTGGACGGGACATCTCCCCCTCAGCTCTCCATCAGCTGGAGCCCGCCCCCCTGCCAAGCTAATGTCTCCATTGCGACATTTTGTTGACGTTTGCCCATATATACAGAGTGAAGTTGGTCTTCAACAAAATGGCACCCAAAACCCACAACTATGGGACAAATGTTATTTGTGAATGAGATAAACTACACTGAACGGGCGGGTGATATGAAGAGGGGGGTGGGAGAACCGGGAGGAGAAGAGAAGAGGATCAAAGATCAAAGCCAAGGTCTGCCTGAGCCTGTCCTACACCTGAGCGATGGAGGAGGTGAGGGCAGTTTGACAGCTCCAGTAGGGTCACACAGAGTCTATAGGGGGGTCCCTGTGTCACCAGAGTCCCCCCTCCACATCATACTCTTTACATCAAAGTCTGAAGGATTCCCCCCAGTGCAAGGGAGAAATCTGCGGACCCTGATGTAAAGGGGAATGCTGCGGACCATGATGCAAAGGGGAACACTGTAGACTCTGATGCAACGGGAGGGGCCACCTTACATCAGAGTTTCCCTTTACATTTGAGTTTGCAGCATTCCCCCTTACATCATGGTCAGCAGCATTCCCCTTTACATCAGAGTTCCCCTTTACATCAGGGTCTGCAAAGTTCTACCTTACACTGTAAGGGGGAACCCTGCAGACTCTGGTGTAAAGGGGAACTCTGATGTAAAGGGGAATGCTGCGGACCATGATGTAAGGGGGACCATGGTCACCAGAGCCCCGCTTACATCAGAGTCTACAGCGTTCACCTTTACATCATGGTCTGTACCTTTCCCTTTACATTAGAGTTCCCCTTTACATCAGGATCCACAGAGCTCTCCTCTTCATCAGGGTACACTGTAAGGGGAAACCCTGCGGACTCTCATGGAAGGGAGAACTTTGTGGACTGTGATGTAAAGGGAAATTATGGAATCTGATGTAAAGGGGAACTCTGCAGACCCTGATCTAAAGGGGAATTCTGACGTAAAGGGGAACTTTGCAGATCCTGATGTAAAGGGGAACTCTGACGTAAAGAGGAATGCTACAGGAATGTAAGGGAGAGCTCTGATGTAAAGGGGAACGCTGCAGACTGCAAAATAAAGGGTAACGCTACAGGCTGTGATGTAAGGGTGGGGGTGTCGGGGGCCCTTCATGGTTTCTTGCACTGGGGCCCTGAAGGTTCTAGTTATGCCTCTGCTGTGTTCTGAATAGGCAAGCTGTTTGCTCAGCTCTCCCTCCAGACATAAATTTATCTCTTCTCAGAAGTGACACATGCTGATAATAGAGGAATGAAGCACTAGAGAAAAACAACACTTAGAGCTTTGGAGAGAGATAAGTAAACACTACAGATATACAGTATCTCACAAAAGTGAGTTCACCCCTCACATTTTTGTAAATATTTTATTATATATTTTTTTGTGACAACACTGAAGAAATGACACTTTGCTACAGGGTAAAGTAGTAAGTGTACTGCTTGTATAACAGTGTAAATTTGCTGTCCCCTCAAAATAACTCAACACACAGCCATTAATGTCTAAACTGCTAGCAAGGTGAGTACCTCCCTAAGTGAAAATGTCCAAATTGGGCCGAAAGTGTCAATATTTTTTGTCGCCACCATTATTTTCCAGCACTTTTCAGCAGCTTCACAGGTTGCCACTGGAGTCCTCTTCCACTCCTCCATGATGACATCACAGCGCTGGTGGATGTTAGAGACCTTGCGCTCCTCCACCTTCCATTTGAGGATGCCCCACAGATGCTCAATAGGGTTTAGGTCTGGAGACATGCTTGGCCAGTCCATCACCTTTACCCTCAGCTTCTTTAGCAAGGCAGTGGTCATCTTGGAGGTGTGTTTGGGGACATTATTATGTTGGAATACTGCCCTACGGCCCAGTCTCCGAAGGGAGGGGGTCATGCTCTGCTTCAGTATGTCACAGTACATGTTGCCATTCATGATTTCCTCAATGAACTGTAGCTCCCCAGTGCCGGCAGCCCCAGACCATGACACTCCCACCACCATGCTTGACTGTAGGCAAGACACACTTGTCTTTGTACTCCTCACCTGGTTGCTGCCACACACACTTGACACCATGTGAACCAAGTTTATCTTGGTCTCATCAGACCACAGGACATGGTTCCAATAATCCATGTCCTTAGTCTGCTTGTCTTCAGAAAACTGTTTGCGGACTTTCTTGTGCATCATCTTTAGAAGAGGCTTCCTTCTGGGATGACAGCTATGCAGACCAATTTGATGCAGTGTGAGGCATATGGTCTGAGCACTGACAGGCTGACCCCCACACCCCTTCCAACTCTTCAGCAATGCTGGCAGTACTCATACGTCTATTTCCCAAAGACAAACTCTGGATATGACGCTGAGCATGTGCACTCAACTTCTTTGGTTGACCATGGTGAGGCCTGTTCTGAGTGAAACCTGTCCTGTTAAACCTCTGTATGGTCTTGGCCACCATGCTGCAGCTCAGTTTCAGGGTCTTGGCAATCTTCTTATAGACTAGAACATCTTTATGTAGAGCAACAGATGTGACGCAGGAAGGTCACATCTGGTGTGCAGCAGGAAGGTGAGCAGGCTCCGGACCAGAGAGGAGCAACTAACAGAAGGCACACGTGGTGTACAATGTTGGAACGATACAGCAGAAGAGAGATTCCAGGACTGCAAGAATGAAGGCCTGAATATGGTGAGGATGGTCTGCTGGAACTCCCAGGAGAACAAGATGAAGTTACTGTAATACAAGAACCCATCAAAGCAAACATTTCTCTCTCATTTCTGAGCCTATCCCGAGTATATCGCTGTACTGCTATGGATCAAGGAGACGCTTAGGGGGTTGCCAGTACCAGGTCCATTTCCTGAGTGGGTCCAGCAGCCATCCTTGGAAGACAATGGCCGTGGCTGGGTTATAGCTAAATACGTTCTTTATTGTTTTTTGTCTCATTTTCATAAACAATGGAGCATATTAATAATTACAACATACTGTATTGGTTTTTTACACACTGGTTCATCAAACATTTAATCTTTCAATGCTCCTTATTTTGAATGTTGTACATATCGTTACACTCATCGCTGGGTGCGTACTTTCAAATGATTGAGAAGATCTGCATGGATTGCAGAGGTATACTGAATGTGTTTTGTTAATGATTTTTTATATCCCTGATATATATATATATATATATATATATATATATATATATATATATATATATATATATATATATATATATATATATATATATATATATATATATATATACTTTAATGTCATGAATTGCAGTTACCTTATATTTTTTACTTGTATAAATCACCCAATTAATAAATGAGTTTGGGTTCTCGCAGTTAAATATCTTGTCTTTTTTTTTAGTGTTTCTCCAGAAGAATCTCCAGAAGAATCCCAAAAGTCAAGAAAAGAAATCCAAGATGGTGAGCTATTTAAAAATAATATAATTAATCCAAACACAGAAGTACAACATAAAGAAAATATGATGAAAAGTAACATGATATTATTCATGAATCCAATTATTTTAAAAAGACACTTATTTAAGTCCATCAGAGACTATGTAAGATATCAGAAACTAAATGCAGTTAATTGGAGATGCCTGTGGAAGGAAAAATGTTCCAGCATCACTGATCATAGAAGACATGATGCCCTATCATCGTCAGCAGTATAAACAGTGCCCCTGCATTTATGTCATAGGGAGGAATAATGCCCCTTCATCATTGGGATGAAAAATGACCTGATGCTGGTGCCTGTGTGAGAAAGAATGCATGAATGTGTCGGTAGGAGGAAGAATGCCCTCGCATTGGTATACAGTATATGGTGGGAAGAATTTTCTGTCATCAGTGGTCAATGTAGGAAGAATGACCCTATGATTACAGTGGATTATGCTAGAGACAAGAGCCAGAAATACTACACAGATACACTACACGTAATGTAAGCTTTTTTAGTAGGTCACATTTGAATAGAGAGAGACAAGGCACTTATTATCCAGAAAGAAAATAGACAGTGGATTATGTCAGAAGCAAAAATATTACACAGGCATACCGCACATCATTTAAGCCTTGTAAGTTGGCTGTATTTAAAGAAGGTAAGACAAGAAAGATTCTTATGTGAAATACAATTCACAGTGGATTATATCAGAAACTAGAGTCAGAATTATTGCATAGTCATCCCGCTCATCATTTAAGTTTTTTTCAGTAGCCCACATTTGAGTATAGAGAGATGAGGGACTTTTTAACCTTATATAAAGATTACAGTGTTAGAGACAAATTCCACAAATCCACTGCATGAAAGCATATCTATGACATAGAAAAAAGGACGAAACATTGTCCAATCTACATAGAAAGCATTTTGGCTTTTGGGGCAGCTACATTTTAAGCTTGCATTCAGCTGTCCAGGCTAAATATACGCAATAAGGAGTATTTTACCATTAAATAAAATAATACATTTTGTGCAAACTGCTAAGATATTACTTCTACCCCATTGGTTAAATCACATCCCTATTTATCTTCAGAGCAATTTCTATTTTCTTTAGATTCCACTAGAAAGAATATGCCGCATACAGCAAAAGAGATAATTCTACAATTTCTCTTAGATCTCATTGGCCTAACCACATCCCCATTTAGCTTTAGAATTTATATTTTTACCATTAAAATGGAAGGAATATGGTACACACTGCATGAGCATAATTTTAATAAATTTCTGAAAAGCCTCAGTTGATAAAACACTTATCTAATGCATCTTTTGAGCACAAAGAACATGATAAAGTGTTTATCTTTCACTGTTAAAAATAAGGAACATTTTTTATACTGAATAGACTTGCAAAAATCTATTTTTCTAAGTGCACATTTCAATATCATGATTTAAAAATATTCTTATATTTATATTATAAATATAAATCCCTCCACGTTGGTTAAAAATTGCTAGTTGTTGTTGTTTACAATTTGAAGAGGAAGGAAATCAATCAAGCTTGTAATCAAAACATTATCATTAGGGTGCATTATTTCACCAAAAGCAAACCAGAAAATTATTTTTCAGACTTACCTGGACGATGTGTAAGCCCACCGTTTATTGAGGAGAGACCAGGCAATTATTAATAAAAAAAATTAGAAACATAGAAACAGTATCGGCAGAAAAAAGGCAGAGTAGTCCATCAAGTCTGCAGGGTTTTTTTTTTTTTTTTTTTTTTTTTTTTGCTTTATTTTTAAACATGTTGTGTTCTTTTTTTTTTTCACTTTTAACTTTTTGTCAGAGTAATCACTGTCAGATTACACTATTTCATAGAGACAATAGCCATATTCTTGATTGACAGGACACTGGAACAGGCTGAAAAATAGAAGAAAAAGAGCATTATTTAGGATGCAGAAAACACTATAAATTTTGCAACTGAAGAACAGCCGCAAAAACATTAGGTGTGGCTAGAGATGCACACAACATACACATTTGTTTTGCTTCATTTCGGATTCATTCATTAAGTAAATATTTTCCTTTCTTCACATTCATTATATTAGAATGATTCATTTTCAGAAGTTTTGTATATTCAAATTTGTTTTCGTATTCGTACTTGTATTTGATTAGTATATTCCGGGAGATGGCTATATTCATTCATTCTACTCATCCATTCTATTCTTTTCTATTGTTTTCTTTTCTATTCTTTTATTTTATATATTCTATTCTATTTGTAATATTCCATCCTAATCTTTTTTTTTATACAGTATATTCTATTCTTTTTTTCTATTGTATCCTATTATATTCTGTTCTGTTCTATTTTTTTTTTTTATTTTTTTTTATTTTCTTTTCTATAAAAGCAGCAGGGTTTATTATCTTATTTCACTTTTATACCTTTACTGTATTTTTTGCAACATGCTTCCATTTCTAATTCAAATTAATTTTCAAATTCAAATTCAAAATCATTTTTGTTTATTTTGTTTCATTATAATTTACTTTGGACTGAGGATGAGGTGATACTCATGGCTTTGCAGCAAACCAGCAGCAAGAAATACTGTCCAAGGAGGTAACAGTACGCAGTTTTACCATTTGCATTTGGAATTTGCAAACCTTGGTAGCCGGGGAGCAATTTCAAAATGTATTTTTGTTAAGTGTGGCAACCTAATAGTGCCAAACAACTGGAGCTATAGAAGGAGAATGAAATGTAGTACTGAAAGGTTTGTAACAATTTCTGGAGATGGACAGCAAGCCAGCAGTGGTAGTATCAGATGGCAATGGGGATAAAGCTGCAGCAGGAGATGGTAACGGAGGCAGAAGATGGTAATGGTAGCAGGCCAACAGCAGTGGTATTAGATTTTTTAGTGGTATTAGGGTTTTGCATTGCTGATCTTATTTTATATAGGTGAATCTGTCAACTGTGTCTCAGAATACAGGTGGATTCTGTTTTCTGTCACAAACCACCCACTGCACTAAAAGCACAAACTAAAAGAACACTGGTGGCAGGACAACCCAGCAGCTCAATTGCATACTGGGCAAGCTTGGGCCACTGGTCCATCCTCAATACCCAGTATTCAAGAAGCGTGGCCATTTTAAGGGTGTCCAGATCCACACTTAACCCTGGATAATCATTGATCATATGAGTTAGGTGCTGCCCCTGACTACTGCCAGTAACCAGCCCTGAAATGCATTGTGAAGGATTTAAACACCTTGCTGAGGCAGCACCCAGCACACAGCTGCTCCTCCTTTTACCAACCCGAGTATCCAAGGCAGGTTCAGCCACTCTCTGAGAAAGCTGTTAAAGTGGAGTTCCACCCAAAAGTGGAACTTCTGCTTTAAGTACTCTTAGCCCCCTGATATGCCACAATTGGCATGTCATTTTTTGGGGGGCGGGGCTGCGTATCTGGTTTGGAGTGGGACTTCCTGTCCCACTTCCAACTTCTGGCCGCCTAGGCGACTCCTAGGTGGCCCCTCCCTCTCGGCAATGTTCTGGGACACGTCACAGGATCCAGAACATTGCCTGGCCATTGGCGGAGTGCACCGCGGACATTCCGACAACAAAATCCTAGGATTTTTTCCGACGGATGTTGGCTCAAACTTGTCTTGCATACATACGGTCACACAAAGTTGTCGGAAAATCTGATCGTTCTAAATGCGGTGACGTAAAACACGTATGTCGGGACTATAAACGGGGCAGTGGCCAATAGCTTTCATCTCTTTATTTATTCTGAGCATGCGTGGCACTTTGTCTGTCGGATTTGTGTACACACGATCGGAATTTCGACAACGGATTTTGTTGTCGGAAAATTTTATATCCTGCTCTCAAACTTTGTGTGTCGGAAAATCCGATGGAAAATGTCTGATGAAGCCCACACACGGTCGGAATTTCCGACAACACGCTCCGATCGGACATTTTCCATCGGAAAATCCGACCGTGTGTACGGGGCATAAGAGGAATGCCGCTGACCTCAGGAACAGGGAAATCCACCTGTAAAACACAAACCAGGGAAGACAGTGCAGGCCTCTAGTGTAGTATTTATTGAAACAATGAAATAGTATATATTTACAAAGGTGATATAAAAAGCATATATAGTTCAAGGCAAGCAAGCCCACTTCATCACACAACAATCCCAGGAAGGGTGAGTGGATGAGCAGCCACAGAGATCCAGACCGCTGTGGAGCCAGCTAACAGGTGAACAGCTACACAGGATGCCTGTTCATTGTGATTGATGGGGGTCTGCATTTCTGGATGACATAATTGACTATGGACTTTTTTGTATAAAGGACTTGTCAAAGTGTGCCTATGCGTCCATTTACTTTTCTTTTCTTCTTTTTTGCGAATATGTGGAGGTACCCTTTACTTTTTCATGTGGGGGAGGGGGGTGGTATCTGGGAGCTCCACTGTTTTTTTAGGGAGGCTTCCAAATTCTGATAAACCCCCTACAAGCAGACTTCCACAACAGCTGGGCAAGGGTTGCAGGGCAAGAGGCTCTTTTCCTCATCAACATCGGGACAAGGGGGGTCCCCCCCAGGCAAGACCATCCCCATGTCGAGTGCATGTGGCCTTATATATTTGCCTGAGTGTTGTTGGTTGGTGTGATGAAGAATGCCCTAGCAATTATTGTGTCTGATAAAGAAAAAAATCCCTGTTGTGGTGGGGGAAGAAATCTGTGTAAGGAAGATTGCCCTGACATTGGTATCCATGGGAAAAATAATGCTCTGAGGTCTGAGTCTGTGGAAGTAGGTATTCTCTTTTGTCAGTGGTCATTGTATGAAGAAGGCCCTACCATCAGTATTAGTGTGAGGAAAATTGTCCCATTATTGCTGCTTTTGGGAGATGGTCAGTGGGATGATAAATGCCGCTGAATTTATGTTCGAGAATGGAAGAAAGTCCTATCATTTGTGATCAGTAGGCGGAAGAATGCCCTAGCATAGGTGTGTGGGGAAGTAAAAATGCAATGGTGATTGTGTTCAAGTGAAAAAGACCTCTCCCGTGTCCATGGAAGGAGTCTTCACCGGATGAAAAAAGCCCAGAGTCAGTGTCTGTGGGAGAAAGAATGCTCTGGTGTTGGTATCCATGAGAGAAAGATTGCCATGACATTGGTATCACTATGAGGAAGAATGGCCCATCATCTTCAGTCTGCTCCAATGTTAGTTTAAATAAAAGTAAATATGACCATGCATTGGCATTTTTATGGGGGGGGGGGTAAAATGATCCATGGTTGATGGTCAATGAGTTGAAGAATAGCCCTGCATTTGTATCTGAGGAACGGTAATGCCCCATCATTTGTAATCAGTGGGATGAAGAATTCCTTGGTGGTTTCTGTCCATGGGAGGAAGACCTTGCTAGTGACCTCACTAGGAAATGGGGTTTTGGGGATCTCTATAATACTATATGGAACACACAGTTTAAGATTTAGTGTTTCTATTAGCAAATGGTTCAATCTGCAACCCATAATATTGTGTGTAAATGTTCTTGTAATTTTATTATTGAGGATAATCACATCTGTTTATAATTATTTCTAGAGAAGGAAATTATCTTCAAGGAGCTGCTGGAAATGATGAAGATTGACACTAAGCAAACCTTAAAACTGACCCTACAGAAAGTTCTTGAAATTAGTCCAGAAAGTTTGATGACAGATGAGCCTTGTGATGAAAACGCATTATGGTATTTTGTAAGAAGGTTGATGTCACTTAATGGGGAAGCCAGAAACATAAACAGTCTTTTTATGAAACCAGAGGAGAGTGAGAATAATCGGGATGGCAGTTTAATGTGTCTTATTCAAAGTGACTTATTCAGTTACATCCACCCTCTTGATGTGGTTTCTGCTGCCTTTCATTGCTCAGACCATTTCCTGCAACAAGAAATGATGTCAAAAATGTCAATGTGTCAGTTTGCTGTCCCTCTGCTGCTGCCTGATGTTGATGGCCCAGAATGCACTTTCATGCTGTGGGCGATGAGGGGCATAGTAAAGAAATGGAGACCTCAGTCATTAAAAGATAACAAGGGAGTTATAGAGAACAGCTTGGTTAATGTTCCAACGCCAACTATCTCACTTGTAAGACTGGGGAATTGTAGGCTATCCAAGTCAAAAGTTTTAAATCAGCTTCTGGGCACATCACAACACCAACATGAACATTTTATCCACAGGGATATGGAAGGTGGAAATGCTGCAAGGAAAATATCAGATGGGTTGGTGGAAATTTCCTGGTATTTTCCTGGTGGTAAAGGTAAATTTCCAGAGCCTGTGGCTTTTACAAATCTTCGAGGAAATCTTGAGTCTAATGTGAAGCAGTTCAACTTTCTGACAGAAATCTCATCAGTCGTTGTGATTCTTACAGAAGGTATCAGTAAGGACCAGTGTGAGCTGTTAACGAAGTATAACAGCCATGATACAAAATATCTCTTGATTATTATCCCAGAGGACAACAGAATGATGGAGGACACAGAAGAAAGACTAAAGCTCTTGGCACCTGTGCTAAGTTTAACCCAAGACAATATTTTATTGATTCCAAGAAGTACAAATGAGACAACAGCTGGTTTGAAGCTTTATTCATCACTTCTGTCAATAGTTCAAAATAACATCAAAACTCTCAGTCTAGAAAATATGGCCAATCAAGCCTCCAGACATGGGATCCGGATAGATGAGGACTTTGAAGAATGTCAGAAAGCAAAACTGAAAGCAACAGAGATAACAGATGAGATAGAAGATGTTGTGCAATATAAAAAATATACAATGAAACTACAAGCAAAGCCACTGAAAGAAATGGCCAAATTAGAAAAGGAGATGTGCCAAATGAAGGGACAAGGGAATTGTAATGGGGAGAAATACAAATCTAATCTCAGAAAACAGTGTAACTTAATAAGACAAGAACAATGGAATTGTGACATTCCAAGTGGAATATCCAAATTTGTAAATGCAATTACATCAACAAATAGATCGGAAAAGTTCTATTTTTTACAGTGGTTAAAATTTCATCTTGATGTTGAGGCACGAGAATGCCTTTACCCTTTACAAGCTCGGTATAAAGAAATATGTAATTTAGCTGGCAAGCAGAAAGAGCTGACCGAGTTAGATCAGAGGATATCTGACAGTTCTCTGGGTATTGAGCACTTTCTGAGAGAAGTGGGTCAGTTCTATGAAGCCTGGCATTCCATGGGAAAAAAGGGCAAATCAACAGACATAAACTTTGAATATCTTCCTGAAATAGCTGCAGATCTTCTGTTGGATGGATTTCCTCTGGAGCTTATAGATGGAGAAGCCTCTAGAATTCCCTTACAATGGATAAAAGATGTACTGAGAGAATTAGACAGGAAAGTCAAAGGAAAAAGCAGACTGAGAGTAATAACAGTTCTTGGGGTGCAGAGTACAGGGAAATCCACCCTTCTGAACACCATGTTTGGATTGCAGTTCCCGGTGGCCAGCGGACGATGTACACGAGGAGCCTTCATGACTCTTCTGAGAGTGAAGGAAAATTTCCAGGACTATTTAAGCTGTGAGTTCATTTTGGTGATTGACACTGAAGGACTGAAAGCTCCAGAGTTGGATTCCCTTGATGGCAGCTATGAACATGATAATGAATTGGCGACACTAGTGATTGGATTGAGTGACATCACCTTAATTAACATGTCCATGGAAAATACAACAGAAATGAAAGATATTTTACAAATTGTCATCCATGCTTTTCTTAGGATGAAAGAAATTGGCAAAAAACCCAACTGCCAATTTGTACATCAGAATGTGAGTGACGTATCAGCTCCACTAATGAACATGAGAGGGAGGAAGAAGCTGATGGACCAGTTAGATGAAATGACCAGAACTGTGGCAGCTATGGAGAACAAGACTCAGTTTAACTATTTTTCTGATATCATGCAGTATGACCTAGATCATGACAACTGTTACATTGCTGGTCTGTGGCATGGAGTCCCACCAATGGCTTCAGTCAACAGTGCATACAGTGAAAATGTCAATGAACTCAAACAAAAACTACTAAAGTTCATGAAAGACAGACATAATAAAACACAACACATTAATGAATTCATTTCAGGGGTATCTGACTTGTGGAGTGCAGTAAAACATGAAAACTTCATATTTAGTTTCAGAAACAGCGTGATAGCAAAAGCCTACAACCAGTTATCTAAAAGATATTCTGAACGTGAGTGGAAATTCAATAAAGTGATGCATGAATGGTTCACTAAATCTGAGACACTGCTCAAGAATCAGTCTGATGAAACACTGGAAGCCAAAGCCAATGAATGTAATAAAGAAGCAGAAATTCTTCTCACAAGAGAGGAGAAAAAGATTTTAGCTTGGTTGGAAGAGTATTTTAGTAAAGAAACAGATGGTGCCCAACTAATAAAATACAAAACAGACTTCGAGATCAGTGCTCAGAACCTGAGAAAAAGTCTTGAAAACTCTTCAATCAACAAACTTAACAAAACTATTCAGATCCAAAAAGAACAAATCAGGATAGACCTTCTATATAGTCAGCACATCGAAAGAATTGAACAGAAGGTCTACAACCTTATAGAAGATTGTAGAAAGAAAAAACATGAGCCAAACGATGCTGAATTGGAAGAGGAACTTGAAACAATCTGGAAAAATGCAGCCAAAGATCTAGAGGTAAATCATCGACCAGAGCGTGACATTGAGGGAGAGATGTTACTAGTGCTCACCAAGGACATGAAAGAAAGAGGTTCTGGTGCTAATGAAAAATTACAGAACATAAAACATTTTCCCAAACCCAAGGAGCGGCAGAATCCATCATTATATCATCATGCATACTCAATTTTTAATCAATTTAACCAAGCATATAGGAGATGGAAAGGGAAATTTCGATATGAAGATTTTTTCCAGAGTGTGTTGCGTAAATGTATTAAGTATTCAAAAAAACAAACACAAAAAGATGCAGACTATGATGACACATACTGTAGAGAAATATTGAAGATCATTGATGAAAATTGTAAAAATGATGATGCAAAGAATTATTTTTCAGCTGTTGATGAATTAGACTTGAAGTTGAACGTTTTGGGACACGTTCTTGATGATTTTCAGACGATGCATTTGAATTTTTTACAAAAGAATGACCCCCATGCTAGGCTCAATTCACTGAAGCCACTATACTTTGATACATTCAAAAATGTTTTTCAGAAGAAAAATGAAAGCAAGAGCCTCGCTGATCGGATCTGCAAGAATTGTTTTAAACCGTCGCTAACTGATCATATTTACAGAAAACTGGGAATAGAAGTGGTAGATGACATCACAAATAGCAAAGGTTCTGAAAAATATACCTCTAGAATGTTTTTCCAGTTCACAGTTCTAGAGAGTCTCCTGGAGGAAAACAATTTCAAAAATTATGTGGAATACTCAAGTGACTATAAAAACTTTGTAAAATCCTGGATAACTAACTATATTGTACAGGAATATAAAAATATCAGTACTTTACAATACAGAATTCTGTCTGATATCATGGAACGAGTCAGATCCAGTCTCAAAAATCCCCCAACTTTAAACCTTCGAGATGTTTCAGATTTTTTGTCCCATCTGTGTGAGAAATTGAACAGTGATCTGGTATTGTCACACCAGACAATGAAGGCAATCATTTTTGAAAATTCAGCAACTATTGAAGACTTTATTGAATACATGAGGATCAGTCTGACTGATACAGAAGAAGAGATCCGAGCAGAACTGAAATCTCTGAGTACAGAAGATGTTCTTTCCAAACTTAAAGTGAAGCCTCAGGATGAACTGTTCAGGAAGGTGTTTGGGTGCGGGAAGCAATGTCCTTTCTGTAAAGTCCCCTGTGAGGCTGGAGGGACGGACCATAAGGAGCACGTTGCATCTGTACATCGCCCACAAGGACTAGGAACTTACAGATGGAGCGCAACAGAAGTTCTCTGTCATGATATTTGTTCTACCCTAGTGGTTGGCAATGCAGCATTTAAGAATGAGCTTACAGGTGAGAAATATCATCCCTACAAGGATTATAGAGATTTCTACCCAGACTGGAAAATTCAACCTGATGAGAGTATAGAAGCTTCTGACTACTGGAAATTCATTCTCAAAGAGTACAATAGGCAGTTTGCAGCAGAGTATAATGCTAAACCAGCTGACTATCCTGAAGAATGGAACAGTCTGACCAGGGAGATTGCAAAGAAAAGTCTCCAGAAAACCTTCAATATGTGACAAGACAAAATTAAAATGTAAATCAATCATCTAATGGTTATACCAGTGTTTCTCAACTCCAGTACCCAAGGCGCCCCTATAAAAAGAAAAACCGCAGAGGTGATCAAATAATACCAAAAGTAAGCTCTATTTGTGGGAAAAAAAGGACGTCCATTTTGTTTTGGTGCAACGTCGCACGACTGCGCAATTGTCAGTTAAAGCGACGCAGTGCCATATCGCAAAAAATGCTCTGGCCATTGAGGGGGTAAATTCTTCCAGGGCTGAAGTGGTTGAGAATGTGAAGTTCATTATACATTATATGGAAAAAAGTTTGTGGAATACTGATAACAACACCTATATCAGTTTGTTGGATATTCTACTACAACACCATGAGAGGAAGTTTTCCCCTTTCCCCTCTTCTGGGAAAACTTTCCAAAAGATTTTGGAGGGTATCTGTGGGAATTTATGCCCTTTTGTGAGGTCCTGATGTTGGATGAGAAGACTTGGTTCACCATCGTTGTTCCAATTCATCCCAAAGGTGTTCAGTAGGGTTGAGGTCAGGGCTCTCTGCAGGACATTCATGTTTCTTCACACCAAACTGGTCAAACCATGTCTTTTTGGAGCTGGAATTGTGCAGTCATTCTGGAACTGAAAAGGACTTTTACAAGGCTGTTGCCACAAGTTTGGAAGTACAGGGGAAGGCTAAAACCCCCATCACCAAAAAGAACATCTGTGAGGTCAGGTACTGACATTGTATGAAAAGACCTGTCTCACCACCAGCGTTCCAATTTATCCCAAAAGTGTTCAGTAGGGTTGAGGTCAGGGCTCTGTGAAGGACACTCGAGTTCCTCCACACCAAACTGGTCATACCATGTCTTTATGGATCTGGCTTTGTACACAGGGGCACAGTCATGCTGGAATAGAAAAAAGTCTTCTCCAAACTGTTACCACAAGGGTTGGAAGAGCACGATTGTCTACAATGTCTTTGTATGATTTATTATTAATAACAGAAACCTTCATTGGAAAAACCTGAACCATTTTGTTATTTTTTTGGGGAGGAGGCACATACCTTTGGCTGTATAATGTGGCTTCTAACAGAAGATTTCCTTTCATGATTTTGCAATAGTTCAATTGAAAAATTCGAATGAAAAGTTGAATTTCCTAGAATATATTTTATGATTTGTATGATATTCTTTAAAGTACTGTACTATGTTGCTCAGCTTATGCGGCGCTACCAAAAAACCTAAAGCAATTTTTACATGACTACTAATTATGAAGACTTTGATCCTGATTTTAACATGAAATGTCTATGCATATGATAATATTACAGATCAAATGATCACACCTATGCAAATGCTGGCAATTATTTTTGTGCATATCTTAATGGTTAAATCAACACATAATATGAGATTACAATTGGATATGTGTGTATTAGCAGATCATTAACGAAATATAAGATATGAAAAATAAAATGTTTGCCAATACATGTGTGTATGCCTTTTTTTTTTTCTCAACACCTTCATAACCGGGTTAAGTGGACCTTCACTCACCTTTTAGTGGTTGTATAATCTTGGCCCTCCTTTTTACACATTTGAAAACTTTTTTTGGGGGGTAGCAAGTACTTATTTTTCCAGCAGGTACTTGTTCCCACTTCCTCACCTAGGCTAGGATGGTAATCTGTAGGGTACACCCCCCCTCCCCCCTTCCCACCAGCAGCCTCTGGGATCACATCACACATCCCAGGAGGCTTCGGGAGAGTCTTATCCAATTGGTGCATCCCATGCATAACCAGTTGGAGGTTGGCAGAGATTGATCAGGACATTACAGCCAGCTCCTGAACCCAGAATGGTGGCTCAAAAATAATGACAATGGGGAAGACTTTGAAGGGACACTAAAGGTTCGTGGTTTTTTTCACCTTAATGTATCCTATGCATTAAGGTGAAAAAACACCTGTCCGTGACCGTCCCCCCAGCCCCCCCCCCCCCGTTTTACTTACCTGAACCCTCAAACTTGTCCCACAGGGACGCACTCTCTCTCTGCAGGGGGTTCTCAGCTCTTGATTGGATAGATTGATAGTAGCGCAGCCATTGGCTCCTGCTGCTGTCAATAAAATCCAATGATGCGGCCACTGGGGGGTGGGGCCGAGTCCTGCATTTGGCGTCTATGGAGAGCACTTCTCCCAGGGGGTTATCTGATGCGGGGAGGAGCCGAGAGAGCCGCCGAGGGACCCCAGAAGAGGAGGTTCGGGGCCACTCTGTGCAAAACGAGCTGCACAGTGGAGGTAAGTATGACATGTTTGTTATTTAAAAACCCGAACCTTTAGTGTTCCTTTGAGTTGAAGGAAAACAATCCTTGACTTATTGGTAGATACCGTATTTATCGGCGTATAACACGCACCGGCGTATAACACGCACCCCAAGTTTAGGAGGGAATTTTAAGGAAAAAACTTTTAGGAGGGAAGTTTAAGGAAAAAACTTACATTTAAATGCCCATCAATGCAGCCTCATCAGTGTCCATCTGTAGCCTTGTCCCTTATTGCAGCCTTGTCCCCCATTGAAGCATTGTCCCCCATTGCAGCCTTGTCCCCTATTGCAGCCTTGTCAGTGTCCATCTGTAATCTTGTCCCCCATTGCAGCCTTGTCAGTGTCCATCTGTAGCCTTGCCCTTCGTTTGCAGAAATTCGTTTGAAAATGGCGCCGCCGTTTTTGGCGGCTCTCGGGCCATTCTCAGCAGCTCTCGGCCGCTCTTGGTGGCTTTTGGCCGTTCTCGTTGGCTTTCAGATGCACTCAGCCGAGAATGGCTGAAAACCACCGAGAGCGGCCGAGAGCCGCCGAGAGCTGCCGAGAGCCGCCGAGAGCCGCCGAGAGCCGCCAAGATTGGGCAAAAGCCGCCGAGAGCGGCCGAAAGCCGCCAAGAATGGCCGAAAGCCGCCGAGAAAAGCCGAAAGCCAGCGAGAGCTTCCAAAAGGCTCACAGTTGGCGGGGGATCAGCGTATAACACGCACACATGATTTTCCCCTGATTTTAAGGGGAAAAAAGTGCATGTTATACGCTGATAAATGCGGTATATGTTTTTTTTATTACTATTTATTTACATTTTTATTACAGTCGTACACAGAATCTGACACGTATCAATGTAAATAAAGAATTATAAACATCAAGACAATAAAAAAAACGGTCTCAGTGTCGAGGCATGACCATATCATAGATGAAGCAACAGTAGGACCTAAACTACCTATTCTCGCAGAGTGATGTACCGCAAAATATATTGATTTTTATTCAGCAGTGAAGCTCATCGTTAAAGTGGACCTAGCATTAGAATAATATTCACGCTCATTGTAGCATGATAACGTGTCAGTGTAACCCTTCCAGGTATTTATTACCTCTCACAGAGATCCCAGTAACACATCCCCCCCCCCTTTAATTTGCTTTTCTCTCCAGAAGGAGAGCACAAGCATTCCCCAGACATCTTCTAGGGTCACTATCTGGATTTGACTGTGTACATTCTGTGCCTGTGCAGTTTTTGGTTTCCCATCATATAACCTATTAAAGTGAACCTAGAATTAGAACAATTTTTAGCTATGTGCAGCATGCTAAGTCTGTGTCAGTGTAACACTTCCAGCAGTTTTAGGTGAGAACACATCTGTGTTATTTTGTGCTAATTCTTAGGGTTATAACAGACCTGCAGCATCACGGATGGGGGCCTCCTTCTAAGGTGCTGCATATATGTGCACTGGCATTTTTTGCTGGAAGCCTGACCCCAGCACAGAGGCTAAGCCATTACCAACAGCTCCTGATCTTGTATAAACAATTGGGAGCCAGGAGACCCAACTCCCAATCACATGATCACTTTGATAGCCTATGATTGGCTGTCACAGTGATCAGTCAGTAAAACCCACCCTTGTTCTTTTTTTCTCCTTCTGAATAGAGGAAAAAATACATTGTAGGCAGAAGTAAAGCATCTGACAGATATTGCTACATTCCCCATGTCGCCGACCTGGATTAAACAGCAATTGGTGCCATGCTGTCATAGGTCCCGTCCCGCTACTTCTTGGATGGAGACCTCACCTATCTTTTGGAATTTTGATTTCACCATCTTGAACACAATTCCCCCATCCATAGGCCCACTCATGACATCCCTGACCAAAGGCCAATTGTTAAAATAAAGGAATGTTCGCTCTTAAATGCATTTCATCACTTTACTGCAACTCTTCTCATATACCGTATTTACCGGCGCATAAGACGACCTTTTACAGTAAAAAAAAACGAGCAAAAAGCGGGGGTCGTCTTATACACCGGGTATAAAGCTAGGGTTGTCATATGCCAGCCGCCCGCTTGATGTTAAGCCCTCCAGATGCTCGCTGAGTGTGTGGTAATACTGTATACATACAGTATACACCACTGAGCCAATCCTGGCGAGCGATGTATTCTATTAATGAATACAGAGCCTGCTCGGATTGGGGTAACAACCTCTGCCAATCCGAGCAGGCTAAATACAGTAGCCTGCTCAGATTGGCTGTGAGAGTCAGAGGCATGGGCTGATGATTTTACAGCCTCTGCCAATCCGTGCAGGCATTGTATTCAATAATAGAATGCATAGCTCGCCGTGATTGGCTCAGGGCAGTACACTGTATGTATACTGTGAGACAGCATATTATGCTGTACCAACGTAGTTTCTGAACATACGGTATTACCGCACAAGGGGGTCGTCTTATATAGTGAGTATAGCACAAAACCAACGTTTTCAATCGAAAATTAGGGCGTCGTCTTATATGCCCAGCCACCTTATACGCCGGCAAATACGGTACTGTTTATCTCCGACACAGCATTACATATTCATCTAATCACTGACAGAGTCGGTGAAGAATACCAGCAGTATACTGATGACATCTTGACCGCACAGAACATTTTTCATAAGGTTACTCATCTTTCCAAGCTTCCATAACAGCTCCCCCCAAAGCTCCTCAGTTCTGGGCCACAAGGCCTCTATGCACCAAGCCACAAACTCAGATCTGAGAGTCAGGAGTGTCAAAGTGACTCCACTTGCTTCTGAAAAAAAGTCCTTCTGTTCCAGCTGTTGATGCTGCCCAGCTGGGCACCTCGACCCTCTCCTAAGCTGAATTTAATGCCGCTGCACAGGGGTGAACTGCTCCCATACCCCACTCTGACCTGGGCCCCACCCACAGATACTTTTATATATGGGCACTATCTCTACCCATGACAACACCACAGGAGGGGGTTCTCTAAAAGGGTTGCTAGCAGCTGCTTACAATCTTCCCCTTTCCGTGCCAAAATGGCAACAAAGCCACTTACAAGCAAGAAAACTGCACCTGTTCCATCCAAAGCTAGAAGAAAAAAAAATAGTTAGCGGTTGGAAAGGAGAGACCCCCCCACTATGCCAACATTCAATAATTATAGGAAAAGGGTTGGATGAGTTGGGCCAACTCTATAAAAAAAAGGCGGATTCTGTGGGCACAATATGAGGCAGTAATTTATAAAAGTATAAATCTTTGTTAAGTGTAATTTTAAATTATTTTGTAATAAACAGGAACATCCTACTGAACTGAGAGGGTCAACAGATACCCAATATATTAGACATGGAAGTATGGATCTCAATATTAGTAATATCCATGTGGACACAAGATACTGTACAGAATACGTCAATAGGTAGAGTCCATATGCTTCTCAATGCCTTCTTGTCAACGCGTTTCACATATTTTTTTTTTTTTGCTTCCTCAGGACATTACTAATGTATCCATGCCTTCTTGTCAACGTGTTTCACTATTTTTTTTGCTTCCTCTGGACATTACTGGGTAGGTGCTGATGAGCCTCAGAACCAGGTACAGGGGAACACCACACAAAGACAGATTCGGGACCAGGATCATTCCTTCCCACCAAATGAATTAGCAACAATACCAGCGGGGACACCCCCATGGTATTAACCTTCTTTGGAAAAGATTCTCATATCCTACTTGGGACTTTATGGGTGTGGTTGTACAATTCTAAACCCCCCTGTATGCCGGATATACAGACTCTTTTTTTACTTTAAAAAATAGATAGATTCAATCAAAAGAGTATACTGTATAAGTAAAAAAAGAGTCTGTATATATATATATCTGGCATACCCATTAATATCAAGAGGGATTAATATAATTGCCCCCAAAGGAGGGTGGGAAGGCCCGAATGTATCCACCCGAGTACAATCCCAATCCTTAGCTTAATATATCAATGGAGCCTTGTTTATATGTATCCAGGACTTCCTCCTATTCAGGGGGCTTTAAAATTGTACAACCACGCCCATAAAGTCCCAAGTGGGATATGAGAATCTTTTCCAAAGAAGGTTAATATCACGGGTGTCCTCGCTGGTTCTATTGCTAATTCGTTTGGCGGGAAAGAATGATCCTGGTCTCCCGAATCTGTGTGTGGTGTTCCCCTGTACCTTATTCTGAGGCTCATCAGCACCTACCCAGTAATGTCCCGAGGAAGCAAAAAAAATTAGTGAAACACGTTGACAAGAAGGCATGGAGAAGTTTATGGACTCTACCTATTGACATATACTGTACAGTATCGTGTGTCCACATGGATATTACTAATATTGGGATCCATACTCCCATGTCTATCCTATTGGGGATCTGTTGACCCTGTCAGTTCAGTAGGGTGTTCCTGTTTGTTAAATGTCATTTTAATTTATTTAGTAATAAAGATTTATATATTTATAAATTACTGCCTCATGTTGTGCCCACAAAATCCGCCTTGTTTTAATAGAGTTGCCCCAACTCATTCAATCCTTTTTCTCTCTGGTTTGCGGTAAAGTTGAACTATAGGCCAAATAAAAAAAGGACATATATGATACAGTCTTCCTATGGCAGTAACATAGCAGCATTTTGTTTTTCTGAGTTCCCTCTGTAACTTAGCTTCATTTATTTTTAACAGTTCAAGCTGTCCAGCAAAAGTGGCAGTCAGAGGGTTAAAACAAACCATTTACCACTGACAGGGGTGCTTACAATGATCAGCTTGTATTTATTCATGTAAAACCTTTATCCCAAGCATAATCTGTGCCTGATTAGGTATGTTGGAGGGCAGGGGAGACATTGGGGACCTAATAGACCCTTGATGTCACTATAAAGAGTACCTATTACCTGCCTAAAGATTGTTAGCCCCTTGTGATAGCAATAAATGAAAAAAATAAATAAAAATACATGCAAATGCAAATGTGCAGATAGGTCATGTGTGTGCATGTAAACAGTAATGGCTACACGCATATGAGGTATATCTGAGAACGTTGGAGTGAGAGCAATAATTCTAGCGCCATCATTCATGATAAACATTGATAACCTGTAAAGGCTTTTAAAGTGTCACCGGTGATTTTTTTTTTTTTTTTTTATGTACCAGAGGATTTCACATTTATTCTTAACATTGTTAACTCAACACAACCTCATCTTTTATATTTTACAAAAAAAAAAAAAAAAATAGGTAAAATATTGTGTTTGTGTGCACTAAAATTAATTTTAGTTTATTTTTCCTAAAAATATCACGTCACGGTCACCATTTTATTTTCCAGGGCCTCTGTTTTTAGAAAATATAGAATGTTTTGGGGTTCCAAGTAATTTTAAAGCAATAATGCTGACTTTAATATTTGTGTGAAAAATAAAAAACTGCCTTGAACACCAAGTGGTTAAAAAATTAAAAAAATCCTCAAAAAAGCCCCTCATTGTAAATCTATCATCAATCATGCTGCCTGCCACCCGCCAACTTGCCGAAATTAAAAACCCGACAGACCTGGTGCATAGGATTGATCCCAATAGTACTGCTTGCCGAGTGACAGCTGGGAGAGTGATGACATCATTGACCAATAATGTCCATGGCCTTATTTGGGCAGTGGTGTCACTGCCAACCCCGCCCCTTTGCTTACATTGGTAGGAATAAAGGCTTGGAGCGTTGGGTGGATGACATCAGAATTTCTACCTCGGCCAATCAGTGGAAGCCTTGTATGTATTCCTAAAAAGGTCCCTGATGCCACCTCTACATGCTGCTTGTGAAGGTTAGGGACAAACAGTCCCTTGCCTCCACTCACCTGAAGTTGGTACACTAAATACTGTGCATGGACTCAGACATGCTCAGAAGTGAGCACTCTCGGTTACAATCTCCACATAGAAGACTGATGAATGGGAAGCCACTGATCTCCTCCACTCAGTCATCTGACTCTGCTCTCCATCCTAGTCAGGGCTTGTGACGGTAGAAGTGGGGTTGCCAGCAGGGACACTGACAGTGGGATCGCAGTGAGAGGCATGGCTGCCAAACTCAAATAACCTGAGGGCCACATGACAAATTTTCATATCCTATGGGGGCCGCATGCAAACTTTTATACTTCAAAAACAACAGCAATGGTGTCAGCGGGCACATTATTCACCCCCAGCACTACCCCCTACATGCCACAAACACCACCTCAACACTTCACAAATACTCCCCCCAACTTGTCACACATATCCCCCCAACACGTCACAAATACTCCCCCAACATGTCACAAATACCCCCCCAACACGTCACAAATATCCCCCCAACATGTCACAAATACCCCCCATCACGTCACAAATATCCCCCCAACACATCACAAATACCCCCCCAACACGTCACAAATATCCCCCCAACATGTCACAAATACTCCCCCAACATGTCACAAATACCCACCCCAACACATCACAAATACCCCCCCAACACGTCACAAATACCCCCCAACACGTCACAAAAACTACCCCAACACGTCACAAATACTCCCCCAACACGTCACAAATACTCCCCCAACATGTCACAAATACCCACCCCAACATGTCACAAATACCCCCCCAACACGTCGCAAATACCCCCAACACATCACAAATATCCACCCCAACACGTCACAAATACCCCCCCAACATGTCACAAATACCCCCCCAACACGTCACAAATACCCCCCAACATGTCACAAATACCCCCCCAACACGTCACAAATACCCCCCAACACGTTACAAATACCCACCCCAACACGTCACAAATACTACCCCAACATGTCACAAATACCCCCCAACACTTCACAAAAAAACCCCAACACTTCACAAATACCCCCCACACTTCACAAATACCCCCCCAACACTTCACAAAAAACCCCCAACACTTCACAAATACCCCCAACACTTCACAAATACCCTCAACACGTCACAAATACCCACCCCAACACGTCACAAAACCCCAACACGTCACAAATACCCACCCCAACACGTCACAAATACCCCCCCAACACGTCACAAATATCCCCCCAACATGTCACAAATACCCCCCATCACGTCACAAATATCCCCCCAACACATCACAAATACCCCCCCAACACGTCACAAATATCCCCCCAACATGTCACAAATACTCCCCCAACATATCACAAATACCCACCCCAACACATCACAAATACCCCCCCAACACGTCACAAATACCCCCCAACACGTCACAAAAACTACCCCAACACGTCACAAATACTCCCCCAACACGTCACAAATACTCCCCCAACATGTCACAAATACCCACCCCAACATGTCACAAATACCCCCCCAACACGTCGCAAATACCCCCAACACGTCACAAATATCCACCCCAACACGTCACAAATACCCCCCCAACATGTCACAAATACCCCCCCAACACGTCACAAATACCCCCCAACATGTCACAAATACCCCCCCAACACGTCACAAATACCCCCCAACACGTTACAAATACCCACCCCAACACGTCACAAATACTACCCCAACATGTCACAAATACCCCCCAACACTTCACAAAAAAACCCCAACACTTCACAAATACCCCCCACACTTCACAAATACCCCCCCAACACTTCACAAAAAACCCCCAACACTTCACAAATACCCCCAACACTTCACAAATACCCTCAACACGTCACAAATACCCACCCCAACACGTCACAAAACCCCAACACGTCACAAATACCCACCCCAACACGTCACAAAACCCCAACACGTCACAAATACCCACCCCAACACGTCACAAATACCCCCCCAAAACATCACAAATACCCCTCAACACTTCACAAAAAAACCCCAATACTTCACAAATACCCCCCAACACTTCACAAATACCCCCCCCCCACACTTCACAAATACCCCCCACACTTCACAAATACCCCCCACACTTCACAAATACCCCCCCCCAACACTTCACAAATACCTCCTCTTCACAGATTTTAACACCAGTCATCCAACTAAGGACTTTGCTCAGCCTCTGTGTGATGGCTCACTTACCTCTCCTCCTGGCAGTCATCTGGTGGCCTGATCTTATGCCTCCCGAGTCCTCTCCTCCTGTCAGATCCTCGCTCAACACAGGCCTAGTGGCAGGGCATACAGAGAACCCAACAATCTCCCGCCCTGAGGTGGCAGCAGCACCCTGGATCCAGGGCTGGGCACAGCCTCTGAGGGAGCACAGCTCTGAATGATCATCAGAGCCTAGATGGGCGGGGCGATGGGCGGATCCTCCTTCCGCTCTGTTCTCTCTCTGCTCTCCTGTGCTGTGTCTGTTTCGTTTTGCTGAGCAGGCAGCACTGCAACAGCATGCGGGGGAGAGGACACAGGAGATGGAGAGAGAAAGCTCCCAGACGCTGTGCGGTGCACCCCGCGCACCCGTCCAGGATTGGCCCTGCCTGCGGGCCATTTGTAACTTGTCCGCGGGCTGTAAATGGCCCGCGGGCCGGTACTTTGAGACCCCTGGTTTAGAGCCTGTGCCACCAGATAGGTAAGGCTTTGGGGAGTAGCTAAAGATGTTATGGGGGTATTTTTAATTATTGGCCAGCCTCCTGGACACCTTAACACTTGCAAGTTAATTTTTTCTACACCATACACCAAGAACCAGACACTTAGATGGAAATGTTTGGCTTCCACACTGCTTAGGGCTCATTCCGCATTACCTCGAGAGGAGGAGTGCTACATGCATGCTTGACAAGAAATTATATTTTGACAATTTTACATGAAAATGCAACTTGCAGCTGGTATATAAACACTGTCCAAATGGACGTCCTTTGGCGAAGACAAACTCTAGAATAATCAGGTTGAATCCTGTTATAGGGGAAATTGTTCTTGTGATGAAGTTCTCTGAAAAGTGATGTTCTTTTAGGGTAAAATTTCCCATGCTGTGGTTTAATGGTAGACAGGCGCTGGCGGTTAGAAATAAAACAAAGTTATAGTGGTTGGTTTACACAAATATATTTTATGGCACTGGTTGGCAGGATTGTGGGTGTTGTATATGTGTCATCTCACCTACACATGGTGAGATATTCCAGGATTTGTATCCATTATGGAGAAAACAAACTATTCAATAATATGTTATGGGTGCCAAAGTGTTCATGTTTTAGACTGCAGTGTGTCAGTCACCTAAAGGTGTGCAGTTATGTTCCTCCATACAGAGGTGCTCAACTACCTCCACATCAATATAGTAGTAAATGTATTTTATGAGTGAGAGGTCGTTGTTGTAAACAGTTTCTGTTTGTGTCATTCTCCAGGATTAGTGTGTCAAGCTGTTTGAAGGACCATCAAGGACCAAAGTTCTTGTTCCTGTCCTGAAACAGAAAGAAACTGATAACTAAATATACACTGAGCAAAATTATAAACCCAACACTTTTGTGTTTGCCCCTATTTATCATGAGCTGAACTCAAAGATCTA
This sequence comes from Lithobates septentrionalis, assembly GCA_037952835.1. Taxonomy (NCBI): domain Eukaryota; kingdom Metazoa; phylum Chordata; class Amphibia; order Anura; family Ranidae; genus Lithobates; species Lithobates septentrionalis. The sequence goes on along the minus strand of JBBDGP010002343.1, from coordinate 1,240,032 downwards.
CGACTTTTTCTATGTACACAAAAGGCCTATTTCTCTCAAATATTGTTCACAAATCTGTCTAAATCTGTGCTAGTGAGCACTTCTCCTTTACCGAGATAATCCATCCACCTCACAGGTGGGGCATATCAAGATGCTGATTAGACAGCATGATTATTGCACAGGTGTGCCTAATGCCGCATACACACGGGCAGACTTTTCGACCGGACTGATCCGACGGACGTTTGACGGACTTCCTGACGGACTTTTGAATGAACGGACTTGCCTACACGTGATCACACCAAAGTCCGATGAATTCGTACGTGATGACATACGACCGGACTAAAATAAAGAAGTTGATAGCCAGTAGCCAATAGCTGCCCTAGCAGGGGTTTTCATCCATCGGACTAGCATACAGACGAGCAGATTTTTCAACCGGACTCGAGTCCGTCGGACAAATTTGAAAAATGTTCCCAATCTAAAGTCCGTCAGATTTTCAACCGAAATAGTCCGCTGCAGGTCCAATGGAGCCCACACATGGTCGGATTGTCCGCCGGATTCGGTCCGTCGGACCAGTCCGGTCGAAAAGTCCGCCCGTGTGTACACGGCATTAGGCTGGCCACAATAACAGGCCACTCAAATATGGGTAAAGTGGTCACAGACTAAATGGGATGGATTAAGGTTTGTATAATTACCTGAAATATTTACAAAGCTGTTATATATTTTCCTGAGCTCTGGTAGAGAAAGATGCTTCAGGCGCAATGCCTTGCAATACCATTGCTGCATTGTGGCGAGCATTTGCTCTTCTTTAGAAAACTCACTGGTTTCTCACAATGCTTTTTACGATTTATCTTTAGCCCTCACCTTTTCTTTGCTTCCCACATCACTACCACATCTCTGATACTTGTAATGCTACTGGATGCAAGTTCAGTTCCATAGACACTGTATGCAGACATCTGTGCTTTGCTCACATTCTTGTCATCTGTAATGCCTACTGGATACAATATCATTGAAACAACATATATGGTGACCATGTGTGCTTAGGTCATACTGGAAAAGTCTGCAATTACAAAGGGTTAACCATATACCAGCTAAATGTTCTCTGTTCTATCAATAACTTATCCACAGTTATTACTTGTAGTTCTTTTTGCTTCACCTTTTGTATATCCCGGGGAATCTACTGGAGTTCCTGTCTTTGCCTGGATCATTTACCCTATGAAGGGACTTGCCTATTTGACCATCTGTTAATTCAGTGGTCCAGTCTTTAAGGTGAGCAAAGCGATTGCCCTGAGGGTGGAAGGTCTGTCACCATTATCTTCCTTGAATTGTGCAATTGTCACGTGGAATCCGCTTGGTGCTTGCTGGGACTTTTAGTCCTCCTCCCCTCTCTTGTTGGACTTTTTGTGATTGCTTTTTTTAATACTGCATTTATCATTGCATTTTTTAATTTACCTGTTCTTGCACTGCACCTTACCTCATGCTATCAACGAGGATGAAACTGTTCATCGATCTTTAAGTGATAGCTGAAGATTCACTGGATTCTTCACTGAACACAAGGGGTCTGCTCCCAGTCCTCTGGAACTCTGCTTAAAGCCAGACAATTTAAATACAACAGTTCACTGAATGTTGTCAGTTGTTTGACGTTAAGTTCCTGTGGGCTGAGTAGATAGATGGGAGCGGGCTGACATACTTCTATTAAGTGTCGGTCCTCTGCCTCTCTGCGGCCTGTTCACATAGGCCTTAGTTACTAAAGGAGGTTGCATTACACTGTGTTTCTTTGCCTTAAGTCTTGACAGATAGAAATCTCTAAATTGCATAATAACATTTTATACTAGTGCTATATTATTTGCAGGCAGGTTGTTCTCAGGACGTACAGACTTATGTATGCATTTCTATGTGTCACGTTTTTGTCTCAGTAAACAAATTTAAACTGCTTCACCTGCAGTGTGTGTTTGTTGTTCTTGGTGATAACTGGTAATAATGACTGAACCCAGGGTGTCAGAGGTGTCGGAGGACTTGCAAAGTCGGGGCAACCAGTTGGGTGCAGATTCTATCAGCTTCCCTCACGAGGGTAGCACTACTCCGCCATACAGGGAATTTTGCTCTGACAGCTGTCAGATAAGCACCAGTTTACAGCATCCTGGTGCCCTCTGCCTCCCACACTGATCTACCAGATTTTAACTGTAAGTGTACTATACATGTTTGTTAAAAAAATCAGTTGATTTTATTCTAATTTGGATCCCACGCTCCTGTCTTTCTGTTGCTTGTTCCTATAAAAATAGGGGCTGTCCAAATAAATTTGATGATAACATCTGGTCCCCTTGGCTATCCGTCTCAGGTCTAGCCTCCTCTACTGATGGTCCTTCACCTAACTCAATTAAGGGTGCTGCTGCTCTATGATGGGCCTACTATTTGTTCTTTAGTCTGGATCAGACAGTATGTTGTTATGCTTGTATCATTACTTAACCTGAACATACTGTATAATTAAAGTGGATGTAAACCCGAAATTTTTTATTTATTTTTTTATATCATACTGTAGAGTATAAGATTTCCTATCATTTGAGCCCAGTCTTGCCACACAGAGTTAATCCATCTCTGAGCAATCCTCTTTTATTGTTCAGTGAGATAAATCTTGACAAACAGAGAAAAACTTTGTCAGCTCCTCCCCCTTGCTGTGAGTGACAGGTGATTTACATATCTCGTGCACTAGCCTAAGACATGCATTATTTTTTAATTCCCTCCCCCACTCCTTTCTTCAGCAGCTCTGCAAGGATTGGATGTTCCACACCTCAGCATGATTTGCCATGCTGAAGTCATGTGGTTACTTTCCTGTCTTTTCACTGGATGTTAGAGATCATAGCAGAAGTTCAGTGTAAGAAATACACAGGAGAAAATGCATATTGACAAGGGGAGTGTAGAGGTGGGCGGGGAGTCTACTGACATCACGACTCCACCCACCGAGCTCCAGACAACAGACCCACCCACAGAATATGCAGTTTTTTGGGTCTCATAACAGACAGAGGGGAGACATTTGACAGGTAAAGATACATGCAGGAGGCGTGTATATCCTTATAGATAACCCCTATGGCAGGAGTTTAGAAAGGATGACGTTGGGTTTACATCCACTTTAAGGGGAATTTGCTTGCACTACTGGTCCCAGAGTAAAAGGTGTGACTTGGTCACTGTAACTTTGTATCGGTTCTTTTTCTTCAATTTATGAATGATACACTCCGGAACGAGTTCTATTTCTGATCTTGTGTTAAATTTTTGGTTCTTAGTTTGTACACTGTATTTGTATGGACAACAAATACAAAACTCAATAAAAATTATTTAAAATGTAACTCCACTTTTGTTGAGAAAAAAACATTCCCCTCTGGGTGATCTCTGTACATTGCAAGGATTAGAACAACCTTTGTTGCAGATTCCTATCTTTTGTTATTCTGAAGAAATCTCTGTGTGTTTGTCTGTGCCTCTGTACTTAGTGGGTCTAATGGAAGTGGTTTTATAATTAACTGTCAGCTGTGGCAGCTGCAGAGCACTAATGAGGAAATCTGCTGGGCCTGCATCCCTTTAGACGTGTTCCTATTGAAAGTATCTCTCCAAAAATGACATTTTTGTTGCATTAGATGCCTGAAATCTGACTTGTACCTTAGTGCAGACTTCTGGGAAAATTGGTGAGCACCAGCAGGAAATTATGTTTCTGGGAAGTGGTTAGTACACATTCTGTGTACAAAACAACTCCATGTAGCCATATTGCAATGCATTCTCAAAAAATGACATTGCAGATTGAAAAGGAAAGATCATGTTTAATAACACTCAATTACAATATGATTAGTGTCACAATTATATGTGCTATATTATTTTTCTTTATTTGCTATTTTTTTTTCCCCACAAAAGCCGAGTACCCCTATAATTAAAAAAAAAATAAAAATAATAATAGATACTTACAATTTAGGGCAACTGCAATATTGATAGCCAAATCTTGTAATGCGTATTGATAATTTCTTATTAGGGTTTGTTTCTAATGCCGCGTACACACGAGCGGACTTTTCGACCGGACTGGTCTGATGGACTTTTTGACGGACCTTCGACGGACTTCCGACGGACTTTCCCAATGAACGGACTTGCCTACACACGATCACACCAAAGTCTGACGGATTCGTACGTGATGACGTACGAAGGGCCTAAAATAAGGAAGTTGATAGCCAGTAGCCAATAGATGCCCTAGCGTTGGTTTTCGTCCGTCGGACTAGCATACAGACGAGCTGATTTTTCGATAGGAACTGAATTCGGCGGAGTTCCGACGTAAAGATTTGAAACATGTTCCAAATCTAAAGTCCGTCAGATTTTCGCCCGAAAAAGTCCGCTATAGGTCCGATGAAGCCCACACACGGTCGAATTGTCCGCCGGACTCGGTCCGTCAGACCAGTCCGGTCGAAAAGTCCGCTCGTGTGTACGTGGCATAGGACAAGATATGCACAAAGGAAAATTATTAATTTCATGACTTGCAAATTATTATAACAGGATGGCGTTAACAGCAATACATCTGATTTGAAATATATCCATAACATTTTTTTTAAATATTGGATGCAAATACCGTAAATTTTTTCACGCTGAATACATTTTTATTAACCTCTTGACGCCGGCCGCACACATACAGTATATTCAGCCTCTTGGCGGGTGGGCCTTAAAGTGGTTGTAAAGGCAAAAGGTGCATTCTATGCATTAAGATAAAAAGCCTTCTGTGTGTAGCAGCCCCCCTAATACTTACCTGAGCCCCTTCTCTGTCCTGCGATGTCCACGAGTCCCTCGGCTGTCTGGGACTCTCCCTCCTGCTTGGCTGAGACACAGCAGCGGTGCCATTGGCTCCCACTGCTGTCAATCAAAGTCAGTTAGCCAATCATGAGAGAGAGGGGAGGGGCTAAACCACAGTCTGTGTCGGAATGGACACCCGGGACAACAGGAGGGAGGGGCCAGAAGCATCGAAGAGGGACTCGAGAAGAGGAGGATCTGGGCTGCTCTGTGCAAGTCCACTGCACAGAGGAGGTAAGTATAACATGTTTGTTAATTATAAAGAAAAAAAAAAAACAAGACTTTACAATCACTTTAATGCCAAGCAGCCTCATATATGTTGCCCTGTTAAAACAACTTACCATGCTGAGAGCGTGATCCTTGCATGCCCCCAGCACAGTCGCTAGAAGGTACTGTAAAGCAAACTAGCTATTGGGAGTTTTCCGATCATGTGACCGCTCGAGATTCTGTTGGCAGAAAGGGGATAAAGAATAACAAGATACAGGCAATTGTTTAAAAGAACATGCAGATATTAGCAATGTACAATTGATTGCTCAGGTTGTAATGGCCAGTAGCATAAGTTTGAATTAAAACACAACAGACTTATGCCCCGTACACATGATAGGATTTTCCGATGGAAAATGTTTGATAGGAGCTTGTTGTCGGAAATTCCGACTGTGTGTGGGCTCCATCAGACATTTTCCATCGGAATTTCCGTCACACAAAATTTTAGAGCTGGTTCTCAAATTTTCCGACAACAAGATCCGCTGTCGGAAATTCCGATCGTGTGTACGCAATTCCGATGCACAAAGTTCCACGCATGCTCGGAATCAAGCAGAAGAGCAGCACTGGCTATTGAACTTCATTTTTCTCGGCTCGTTGTACGTGTTGTACGTCACCTTGTTCTTGATGTTCGGAATTTCCGACCAACTTTGTGTGACCGTGTGTATGCAAGACAAGTTTAAGCCAACATCCGTCGGAAAAAAACATGGATTTTGTTGTCGGAAAATCCTATCATGTGTACAGGGCATTAGTGATTCAATGGTTGATGAGACAATGGTACAGACATGGCCTATAGGTATTAGGTACTGAGTCAGAGAACTGGTAAGGAACTGGCAAGTGTATGCTAGATCTGGTTAGGGGACAAAGTCTATCTCAAAAAGTAGGAGAGGATATAAAGTTTGTGGAAGGGTCCCCTATGTAGAAGACTGAGATGAGTATGAGAGAAAGATGTTATAGGAATAAGTGGTTAGAGAAAAATAAGCACTACTGGGTTTCTAATGCTCTAGAATAACATACTCAAAGAGGCGCTGGGAACTTTTAGACTTGAATGTGTAGTAAAATGAAGAAAAACTTCAAACTAGCTCAATAGCTCTGGCCAAGAAGCTCCAACAATGGGCACTCAACATTAGAACCATAGAAATACGGAAAAGAGCACCATACCAAAACTGGATCAACTTGTCCAAGAAGATTTAAATTATTGGTAAAAAAGTCATATGAAAACTGTGACAGACCTAGCCGGGACAGAGGCTTTTGGAGGGGACTGAATGCCAGCCTCTTGCCTACCGATTATGGGCCCTGGCATTTGGGGGAACGGTGCTCGTTTTGAGCTGTATGCCTGGGGACCCTGGAGGTGGTGTTAGTTTAGATTCAGGTCCATGTCCCCCAAGACACACAGACTCTGGGGACCCTGGATATGCCATTGTGACGGGAGTCACTAATAGGGGCATAAGGTAAATGAGAACCCCACTATGATCTGTGCTAGTCAGACTCAATGCTGTATATATGTATATATAATGTGTGCTGTCTCATTATGTTGTGTACTATTTGCTGTGATGGTTGGGGTGTGACTCTATTCTATTGTCTATTGTGGCTGTCTGCCTCAACTATTATGGGATGTCTAAGTGTCTTGCTGTGAGGAAAGAGGGAGGGGGATTCCTCCAGCAACCCCCCTGTTGAGACTGTTTACTGATGAGACGTTAAACACACCAGACCTGTGTGTCCATTGTCATTGGACAGTTTAACCCACCCTGTTTTCCAAGGGTGGGGGGAAGTGTTTTGAAGTGGGATCTGTAAAACATGTTTTTGAATAAAGATTCATTCCTGCTTGAACCTCAAGACAGAGCCTTGTCTCGTACTTGGGGGAGAATTATTTGTATGGGTCCTTGTTTGGCTGATTGAAGTGTTTGGTAGCTGCCTTTGTGTTTGGGTATGGAATGTCCTAAACGACTTTAATCCCTTTCATACTCGGGGTGTCATTACAAAAACATCCAAAGTGTTTTGGATGATTGAAGTGTTTGGTAGCTGCCTTTGTGTTTGGGTATGGAATGTCCTAAACGACTTTAATCCCTTTCATACAAGGGGTGTCGTTACAAAAACATCCAAAGTGTTTTGGGGGCAACATCACTTTATCAGGGCCCAACATAGGAAAAAACTTGGATGGAGAAAACAATGACTTCACAGCACTATATTAGAACCAGTATGAGGAAGAAGCATCATGGCCGCTTGGGGGCGGGGCGGTTGGAGGTTGCTCAATTGCACATTTTCACCTCCCCCTAACCACACGTCTAAATAAAGTCTAAATTAATGGACCCTGTGTCAAAAAAACAGTTTAGGTTAATACCAAATACTGGTCAAAACCCTTCTTTTTTTTTCAAAGAATATTAAACAATTACAGTTACTTTGAACAAGACACACGCCAATAAAAATAAATAAATAAATAAATAAATAAATACATTTAAAAAAAAAGGAAATGCTAAAGACTAAGGAGCATGTTTATAACAGCCAGTTGGACTTGAACACATTTTTGTATCTAGATCAACTCACAGGGGGAAAATGTCAAAATATGGAATTTAGGTGAAATTTACATTTTCAATGCGCTAATGACGATGCAATATGAAACACAGTGGGGCGCCATCAGAAATGACTGACCTGATTAATGATAATCATTTGTGATTTTAAAAACAATGAGAAGTTTTATGGTGACAAATGATTAATTGGAATAATGGGTTTTAATCTCTGTTCTTTATTTTACTACACAGTTCTAATTATTCCTAATAAATGCTAAATAAATCTAAATAATTCAGGTATGGTAAAATACCCTTTCCCTTTCTTTCTTTCTTTCTTTCTTTCTTTCTTTCTTTCTTTCTTTCTTTCTTTCTTTCTTTCTTTCTTTCTTTCTTTCTTTCTTTCTTTTTTTAAACTCACGTACTGGCTAATCCTACCTGCTGCCCCCTTTTCCTCCAATCCCCAGACTAGTACACCGGTGTACTAGTCTGTTTTCGATTATGATGCATTTTATATGTGTAGATTCCCTTTTCGCAGGTGTCACCAGTGTAGTTGGGGGTGCGGGATATTTTATATATGTTTTATTTTTCTTTTTATATTTGTTCTTTTTGTATATTTTTTTTCTTTGGGCATACCCAGAAGATAATTTTTGTGCTCACTAGTTGTTACTATTGAGTTAGTAGTTTTGGAATATTCATATGCTCTCCATTCACCACTTGATGGCGCTTGGGATTGATTCCCCTCATATGTTCTATTGGATATAGTCTCTTCCTGCAGTTACATCTATTTACCACCAGATGGCGTATTTGTATTAGGCTTATTTCAATATATATATTCTTTGGTAATATTGTTCCTTGTTAGAAAAGTGCACCAATCTATCTAAGTCTCTACTTATATATGGTTTTTAATTTGTTTTTTAACATGTATGGTACTTATTGAATGATATCTATTGAAAATGTCCATGATTACCTATTATGCACCAAGATTTTAGCTGATTCAGTGATTTGCTGCCGTTATAACAACGGCAGCCACTTATACTGGCTGTCTGGCACCCGGCTCCTTATCCCTTTGATAAAGTCACGTGTGGTATGACGCAACGCGTCAGGGAGGGAGGAGCCAGGTGCCATCGCTTCCAGGGTACGGCTGAACCCGGAAGCTTGTACTTCTGTTGCTGATTGCTATTTATTTTTTGTAAGTGATTACATCGTTTTATTAAAATTTATTTTAAACTTACTACACTATGGAGCCCATTTTTTTCCTCTCACTTTCTACCTGAGAACACCGACTGAGTGAGGGCGAGCATCATCCCATCTTGTATCAATCCCACCCCCCGGGGAGCTGGGACCACTATTGGAAGCCCATCTTGGTAGCCGTTCCAGTGTTCACATCCCCACCCACCTGTGGGTTTAAGCTTGATTCGGCCCACTGGGGGCCGCCACTACAGGTGAGAGGCTGGGGGAAATAGTCACCCCATATCGCACATCGGAACAGGATTGGATGAACTGTTTATAGACATTTTTGCTGCCACTGCACCAGCACCTTTTTCACTCTTAGAAGATTTCCTTTTGTTCACATTGGGAGCTGCATTAGAAGTCGCATTTGCATGCTTTTGGACTGCACTCTTTATTTTCACTTTTATTTCGTTTGATGTTTATTTTTTATCAATAGTTCACAGTTGATTGGACACTTATTTTATTATAAGGCATTACTGACATTATTTATTTATTTTCTTACATAATATTTTCTGATTATATGCACACTGCACTTTTCAAGAATCTTTTTTGAAGTCGCATTGAAAAATTGCATTTGTGAATCGCATGTTTGTGAATTGCATTTCTTTCTTAATTAGCCAATTTTTTTTTGATGGCTTTTTTATGTTAGATGTTCACAATTGTTTGATTGGACATTCATATTATCATGTGACATTGTTCACATTCGATTTTTTCCACCTACTTGTTACGTGTGATTGGATTATTTTCATTGTGTGCACTTTGTACTTTATACTTACACATAATTGTTGCACTTTGGTTTGCTGTTCGTATTTTAGATTATATTTGGGCATTCTATCTAGGTTTTGAACCATCTTTTGTATTGCACCTATTTTATTTTTTCACATTGAGACTGAGGTAGCGCTACATATTTCATTACATTGATCACCTAAAGATTATATCCGGGAACGTTAAGGAACTTTGTTCCCCCCAATACGAGTATGCAAATTCTTAGACATCTAAAGTGTCTCCAGACTGATGTGGTGCTCCTCCAAGAGACCCATCTATCCGCTGATGATCTACCACGTCTTTCGTAAATTATGGGTTGGGGATGTCTACGGCTCTCCGGCGGTGGCCGCAAAGCTGGGGTGTCTATCTTGCTACATAAAAATCTGAGACACACTATTCGAGATATCTGAGCTGACTCGACTGGCCACAAAATGACACTACATTTATCATTAGCTTCTAGGAACATTGCTATCACCAACATATATGCTCCCAGCTTCCCTGATAATCTCTTCTCTACATGGTGTCTTGGGTCTTGAACGCTCCTGAGGCTCTCCACCTGGTTGGAGGAGACTTTAACTCTGTCATGCGTCCATCAGAGGACCATGATGGTGTTCAATCCCAGACGTCACCAAATCCTGACTCTCCGACTACAGACCTTTCCCTGTTAGTCCAGGCCATCTCATCAATACATTTTGTAGACTTGTGGTGCCTAACCCACCCAACTGACTGAGATTTTACTTTTTCTTCACCCCCCCCCACAATACTTTTTTGCGAATAGATTATTTTTTTGCTTCCCAAGCTTTACTGTCAACGCTCCATGATGCAGATGTAGCACTAACTCACAGTGGAGCTGCTGATTTAAAGCGGGCTGTTACCGTCACCTTTTTTACCTGTAATTTCACCAGTACCGGGTCTAGGGTCCCGTTGAGCTCACTACCAGACAGTGTAGGCACCAGTCACTTGAGTATTTTTTCAATGCTTTAATGGGAAATAACTGGAAGAAGTAGCAGGAAAGAGGTAGAAGAAGCGTTGCAGGGAAGTTCAAATACCTTTTCTTGGTGTAGCACTAAGGAATTGAAATCTTAAGGATGAATATACTTTCCTCTCAGTGTTAAATCTTTGCCCGTCCGGATAGGTCTCTCTCACCAACCTAGCAGCCGGTACGCAGCACGAACAAAACGTCTCTGCCACAGACTTGAGTGAAATAAAACCCATACGATCCTCTGCCACAGGATGTAGTGGTTTTCGATGAACAGCAAACACAGTACCAGAACCTTTAAGTACTTGTGCGGTAGGGTAGTTTAGGATACGTCCTCCAATCGAGTCACCAGGCCCTTCTTAAAACCAGCCTTGCATGGTCCCTTCCAAGATGGGTCCTCCCCTAGATCTTCCCGATTGTCCGGCTTCTTCCCGCAGGACAGACAGCACAGGACCATCCCAGCGATAGCAGACCCCAGACAGTCTTCTGGGTATACCCGCCCGGCTGTAGCAATGCAACCCTCCAGGCCGGAGGGCTACGAAGTAGAACTCACTGACACATACCTTTAGGCCAGGAGAGCCAAGAGGCGGAACGCCTCCCTGAAATATGGCGTCTGTCCCATAAATACCCTCTCCCAGAATGCAACTCGGAGGACCACCTCCACCGAGTTATCTCCGGGACAGAAGAGCACTCATACACTTCAGCATGTTGCCTTTCCAACACCGACCCATGGTGACAACACCCACAGGCACAGTGTGTAAGTACACACAACACAGCCAAACTGGAACAGAGGCTAAATCTGACAATAAACTAAATCTGAACTATGTACAGAACAGATGACCCACTAAATTTACCTATAAGAGGTAGATTGAAAAATCTACCAGTGCTACATGGAGATTGGCGATACAGTGATTTCAGATCACAATCCAATTATTGTACACTTGACCAGTGTCAAACCATCATCGCTTTCACCCACTTGTCGTTTCCCCTCATATTTAGCAGAGAATTAGGATTTTCGTCACATGCTTTCTGGTGCCTGGGCGGATTACGCCTCCACTAGCAGAGCACATCTTACTGATCCAAACCTCTTTTGGGAGGCGGGTAAGGCCTTCCTTAGAGGAAAGATTATTTCATATACTGCCCAATTCAAAAGACACTCCCGACAGTAATATATGCACGCTAGTGAAACGTTACAATCAGCACATGCAACTTTAACGCATACTCGCACCTTGGATAACATTAAAGCCTGGCAGCTCGCTAAACTGATCTTTGATCTGTGGGCAAAGCAACAGGAAGCAGCTAAGACATCATACTCTACACTCCATTTCTACAGATTCTGTAACAAGGCGGGCAAACTTTTATCCAGGCTGTATACAGGTCCTAAACGACCTATCTATATTTCTGCTCTTAACCACTTTAAGACCAAGCCTCTTTTTTAGATGTGGTGTTTACAGGTTAAAAAAAGTTTTTTTTTTGCTAGAAAATTACTTATAACCCCCAAACATTATACAATTTTTTTCTAACATCCTAGAGAATAAAATGGTGGTCGTTGCAATACTTTCTGCCACACCATATTTGCGCAGTGGTCTTACATGCGCACTTTTTTTTAAAAAAATACACTTTTTGAATTAAAAAATAGGATAACAGTAAAGTTAGCCCAATTTTTTTTATATTGTGAAAGATAATGTTACGGCGAGTAAATTGATACCCAACATGTCACACTTCAAAATTGCGTGGAGTGGCGGCAAACTTTTACCCTTAAAAATCTCAATAGGGGACATTTAAAAAATTCTACAGGTTGCATGTTTTGCGTTACAGAGGAGGTCTAGAGCTAGAATTATTGCTCTCGCTCTACCAATCGCCGTGATACCTCACATGTGTTGTTTGAACACCGTTTTCATATGCGGGCGCTACTAACATATCCGTTCGCTTCTGCACACGAGCTCAGCGGGACGGGCGCATTTTACATTTTTTTTATTTTATTTTACCTGAATGTGGGAAATATCTCTACAAACGGAAAAACGGACCGGAAGTCAAATGTATCTCTATGTCTCACCGAACAAATAGGGACACCTCCCAGTACTATCTACCTGCCGGCTATTTTGGTAAAAAAACATAATACACTTCAATGTGAATAAGTGCATAAATCTAAAACCTTACATATTAAAATAATCAAATCAAGAACGGAAGTCTGATCCCGCTGCCATCTCTGCAATAAACAAATGGCATACATATCAAATACACTTATATTCATAAAAAAACATCTCTATTAAGAAATATATAATATGAACTACCTGTTAGATATAAAACAGTTGAGGTCGAATTCCACATTTAACCCCTCAGGAATTCCGACCTGAGTCTCATGAATCCACATGGATTCACGCTGACTAAGCTTCCTAATAAAATTCCCTCCTCTCCAGTGTGGGTTTACTCGCTCTATAATCCAAAACTGTAAACATTTGGGGTTCCTGCCGTGAAAAATTCTAAAATGTTTAGAAACATTATGTGTAATTAATCCTCTTTTGGTATTGTTTACATGTTCAGATATGCGGACTCCCACAGGTCTCCAGGTTCTACCTATACATTGGAGTCCGCAATCACATTGCAACATGTAAACCACACCAGCTGTATTGCACGTAATGACGTTTTTAATCTGGTAACTCTTATTCATAACAGATACTGTGAAATCCTTTCGTCTTTTAAGATTATGTCTGCATTTTTTACATGCTGTACATTTCCCGTAGGCATAAAAGCCTGACAGGCAATTGAAAATCCTATTTTCTTGTTTTACCTGAGGGGGATCCACTACACTAGGAGCTAAAATGTCCCTTAACGTTGGAGGTCTTCTATAAATAAATCTCGGACGTGAGGGCAATACTGTGCCCAACACACTGTCCTTTTTAAGAATATCCCAGTGCCTCATCACAATCCTCTCAAACTTTTTATGTTGGATGTTGCCATTAAGGATAATTTTATATTCAAAGTCGCCCTTGGGTTTCTCATTTTTGTCTGAATTGGCAACTAAAGAAGCACAATCTAAATTACCCACCTTGTCCAAATCGCTTGTTATCTGCTCCTTGGGGTAACCCTTTTGCAAAAAGCGGTCAGCCAATACATTAGCCTGTGAAGAGTAGTCCGAATCCAGGGTACAGTTTCTTTGCAACCGAATGAACTGTCCTCTGGGGACATTAGATAGCCAAGCCTGGTGGTGACAGCTGTCTAACGGTATAAAACCATTCCTATCGGTGGGTTTAAAATAATTTTTAAATATTTAAATATTTCCAGATCTCGGAAGGCTATGTTCCCAGCATCAGCATTTCAAGATAAATGGGTCCCCTTATTGTTACCATTGAGCCTGGACATGAATAACTGAAGGCTAGTCATGTCCCCCTCCCATATCATGATGAGGTCATCAATGTATCTTTGGTAGCAGACCAGCTGAGCCGGTCTGCCACCAAAGACCAAATCCTCCTCCCACAGTGCCATGAAAATATTGGCAACACTGGGCGCAAAACAAGCGACAAGCGGCAACTCCAAGTATTTGCAGGAAGAATTTCCCGTCATACCAGAAAAAAATTCTGGCCAGACAGAAATCCAAAGCCTGCAAGATAAAATCTTGAAGTGGGGGGAGGGAGGGAGGATCTGTTGAGGGCCCAGTGAACCGACCTCAGAGCATCTTGATGGCCAATAATAGCGTATAACAAATTTCCATCGGCCGCTACAAGAAGACTGTTGTCTTTACAGGGGATATGTTCCAAAATATGAATAATATGTTTCGTATCCTTAGGATACGCTGTGGTATGGATACTAGCAGCTTCAAGAAATGGTCTATATACTGGAAAACGGGCTGTCACGGAGTCAATACTATTTATGATGGGCCGGCTTGGAGGAGACCGTGCATCCTTGTGCATTTTAGGTAAAAAATACACTATTGGTCTCCCGCAGGCACTAGGGTCCAAATATAATGCCTCTTTTTTATTTAATACTCCCTGTGTTCTACCCAATGAAATGAGTGTTTGTAGCTCCTGTTTGTATTTAAAAACCGGATCCTTGCCTAACAATTGATAGGTATTTCTATCAGATTCTACCCTGGATTCGGACTACTCTTCACAGGCTAATGTATTGGCTGACCGTTTTTTGCAAAAGGGTTACCCCAAGGAGCAGATAACAAGCGATTTGGACAAGGGGGGTAATTTAGATTGTGCTTCTTTAGTTGCCAATTCAGATACAAATGAGAAACCCAAGGGCAACTTCGAATATAAAATTATCCTTGATTGCAACATCCAACATAAAAAGTTTGAGAGGATTGTGATGAGGCACTGGGATATTCTTAAAAAGGACAGTGTTTTGGGCACAGTATTGCCCTCACGTCCGAGATTTGTTTATAGAAGACCTCCAACGTTAAGGGACATTTTATCCTCTCCTAGTGTAGTGGATCCCCCTCAGGTAAAACAAGAAAATAGGATTTTCAATTTCCTGTCAGGCTTTTATGCCTGCGGGAAATGTACAGCATGTAAAAAATGCAGACATAATCTTAAAAGAGGAAAGGATTTCACAGCATCTGTTACGAATAAGAGTTATCAGATTAAAAACTTTATTACGTGCAATACAGCTGGTGTGGTTTACATGTTGCAATGTGATTGTGGACTCCAATATATAGGAGACCAATGGGAGTCCGCATATCCGAACATGTAAACAATACCAAAAGTGGATTAATTACACATAATGTTTCCAAACATTTTAGAATTTTTCACGGCAGGAACCCCAAATAATAATTATCAAAGGATCCGCGCTTCAGGATGTTGAAAACTGCTGCCCCCCCTATAAACAGGAAACACCTAAGTGAAGCCCAAACGCCGATGAAAAACTGAAAAATAGGGAGTGGCGCTGTTATAAAAAAGTGTATCAATACAATAATTTTTCTTATTATAGATATAAAGTGGCAGGTGCTAAATTTGTGCAAGGAGAAACTGTAAACAATATGCATATGATGAGAACTCAGTCACTATTCCATGTGAGTGAAAAAAAACACAGAAAACACACAAAAAACTAAAGTGACATGTACTTATAAATCTCATATAGATTAATCCTTTGGAGTAAGGATCTAAAGTGACAAATGCAAAGATATGATAGATATGTGTAAAAAGCAATGGAAATTAATATGCAATACAAATCAATGTGCAATTGGAAAAACAGAAATAGTACAATTCATCAGCCCACTGTGTATTATGTGAAAACGTATATAATGCGTAAAAACAGAATCAGAATGTCCATAAAGGTGACGTAGCGTTCCTTCCAATATGTTTGAAATTCTCTTTTCCAATGGGATATAGGTGAAAAAGTGCAGTGATTGATGGCAATATTCCCCTTATGTAATTGCACTCACCGGAGCGCCCTACCCCTGCAGGGGTGCGAGCGTAAAGTATTGATCCCAAGGTGCCGATATCCTTCCAGCTCCCAGCAGCACGGTTCAGGGTCGTCCACCCGCAGAGAAGGAGGGAGGGGGGAAAAAACTCCACTGGCTCCTGTTTCAATGAAGATCCCGGCCAGGCATCCACATGATGTATTTCATAAAACTAAAATAAAGGTAGTCCACATAGCGTAACTCCATTTCATTCATTTATTGTAAAAATATCCAAGGAATAGACTTCATGAAGTTTGAAAGTTTAAAAATGGGAGAGGGAGCTCGCAGGCTCTCGTACTCTCCAAATGACACGGGGAAGCAACGCTACCTAGAATCGCCGCTTGCGTTCCACCGGTCGAATATCCGGAACCACGGTACCCGGATATGACGTTGTGCATGTCAAGATAGCCCCACTTACGCGTTTCGTCACACGGACGTCATCTGAGGCGCTGCCATCTTGACACACCCCACGCCTTATATCTTGGGTGTAGTCATAGCTGCAACCAATCCCTCGCTAAATGCTGTAAACGAGCAGTAAGTGGGTCCAATTAGAATGTGCCAAACAGATCACCAGGGAGATATAAACATAGGTATCACTATTCCCCTAGCGCCATTTAAAGTACGGAGGGGTATCTCCATATAGAGGTCTAATACCAACTCTCCTTAGGCGCCATCTAGTGGTGTAGTACGAAAATGATGTTTATGTGAAATGGCAGCGATGAGAAAACCTTGTGCAATCCAGATATTATCTGGTAAAATTATATAATATGTTAAAAAAATAAATACAAATTGGATATCTATCAATATTATTAAGTATAGACATATTATGAGGAAATATATTCTAGTATTCCCAAAAATTCCAAGAGAATATATCAAAATTAAATAGAATAAAATAAAATAAAATAAAAATAAAAATAAAAACTATAAAATATCTAAAAATAAAAAAACTAAAAATAAAAATAATAATAGAAATAAAAATAAAAATAGAAATAAAAATTAAAATAAAAATAAAAATGGAAATAAAAAAGAAGAAAAACATCGGAAAGAAGCAAATTCCTATCCCTATTATAATAGATCTATATAGGAATATAACGGCTCATACTATATATAAAAAGTGAGTGAGGAATTGGAAACTAGTATGAGGAACAGTACTTAATTTATGTGTGCTGTATTGGGGTATATCCAGAGTCGTGTGAAAAGTGTAAAAATTGAGGGCATAAACTCTTATATCCAACTACAACTAAAACCCATTATTAAAAATTAGATAGAAAACAATTAAGATCAATGTTCACATTCAACCCTCTAGGTACCAGACTCCCTAGGTGGTATATCCACTTAGTTTCATTCTGGGACACTTTTATTCTTTTATTTCCGCCCCTCCAGTAATCATTAATCAAATCTATGCCATAAAAAATTAATCCTGTGGGGTCTCTGTTGTGGAACTCATCAAAATGGCTAGAAAGGTTATGTTTTGGAAAACCTTTTTTAATGTTATTTATATGTTCTCTGAATCTAACGAAAAGAGGCCTAGTGGTTCTTCCCACATACTGTAATCGGCAGGGACATTCGATCACATATGTGACGTGGGTACTGTCACAAGTGATCAATTCCCGAATTTGGTACTCTTTCCCAGACCTAGATTTGAAAGATATCTCTTTCCTCGGCTGTTTTTTACTCACACGGCAGGGCAGGCATTTTTTGGCATCTATAAAAACCTTTCATCTCAGGGAACAGTCTTATAGTCTTGGGTGGGTCGATCACATTATGTACCAGCTGGTTTCTCAAGTTAGGGGCCTTTTTGTAGATAAATCTTGGCTTCTTTGAGAGTATCTTTGCTAGGACTCTATCTGATTTCAGAATCGGCCAATATTTCCTGATGATGTGTTCAACCTAACAATATTGGTTGTTGAATCCAGTGATGAAGGCCATTTCAATTTGGGAGGGGTTATTGTCTTTCTCTTTATTTTTCAATAAGGAATTTCGATCTAGACCTCCTACTTCCATCTTCTGTTTAATAAGGGACTCTTTTTGATACCCTTTATCAACAAATTTTTTTAATCAAAGTATCTGCCTGCGCATAATAGTCGTCTACATTATGACAATTTTTCCGTAGCCTCATCAGTTGGCCTTTCGGTATATTCTCCTTCCACTTAGGGTGGTGACAGCTGGATACTGGGATGTAGCCGTTGCGATCCGTTGTTTTGAAGAAAGTTCTTGTGTGCAATTCATTATTTTCCTTAAAAATCTGCACATCCAGGTAGTCTATTTCTTGGGAATCACATTTCCCACTAAAGGAGATGCCATACTGATTCTGATTCATCACTCCCAAGAATTCCAGGAAGGAATCTGCCGTGCCTTTCCATACGATGATCACATCATCTAAAGATCTGTGGTAGAATTTAATTTCTGGGCGTAATCTTTTATATATGTACTCTTCTTCCCACATGTCCATAAATAAATTTGCCAGGCTTGGGGCATATCTTGCCCCCATGGCAACGCCCTTGGTTTGAACATAATATTATTTCTGGTACCAAAAATAGTTGCTCTCCATTGCTATTTTCAAGGCCTCCACCCAGGATAAAACTGATCTGTTCTTGTTTGAGGTTGGCATCCTCGTAAAGTGCTTTCTCTACCCCCTGGATTCCATATTTTTGTATGATGCTGGTATATAGGGAAGTTACGTCTATTGCTGCAAGAAGACAATCATTAACCTCAGTCACATGTGTCAGTTCGTTAATTAGTTGTGTACTGTCCCGTAGGTATGATCTCCCTTTCATTACCAGTGGTTTCAGAAAACAATCAATATATTCCCCCAATCTTGAAAATAAAGAATTGATTCCACTTATAATCTGTCTTGTCCAATCGTTTGTGTACTTTCGGTAGATAGTATATTACTGGTGTCTTAGTGGACTCACAGATTAAATATTTTGCTTCCTTTTTATTTAAAACTCCTCTATCTTTTCCTTTCTTCACGAGAGTTTTCAGTTTCTTTCCATAAAGTTGTTTTGGATTCCCTTTGAGTTTCTTATAAGTATTTTCTACCCTGAGAAGGTTCTTAATTTCTCCCTCATAATCTTCTTTCCTCAATATAACCAGTCCCCCCCCTTTGTCAGCGGGGCGTATAACTACTTCTTTTCTTTTTCCAATCTCTTTGATTGCTTTCCAGACACTCCCATCTCTGGAGTTCTTCCTTTCAAGTTTTGCGAGATCACTTTCCACCATTTTCTTGAAGGCACTCATGCATTGGTCACCAGGGACCTTTGGATTGAAAATTGAATGGTTTCTGAGGTTGGTATGTATAAATCTTGATGGTTCCTCTACTGGTTTCTCCTCTTTATTTAAGGCGTAATGTTTCTTTATTCTTAGTTTGCACATAAATTTTTGTAAATCGATAAAAACCTCAAATTTATCGATATTTCTAACAGGTGCAAATTTCAATCCTAAATCTAAAATCCTTAATTCCTCACCCGAAAAAATAACATCACTCAGGTTAAAGATCCCTTCTCCTAATACTCTCTTCTTCTTTTTCTTCTTCCCTCCTCGTTTTCCTCTTGCCTGTAGCCTCTTTCCATATCTCTTGGGGTTTGATCCAATCCTCTGTTGGTTCCTACTCCATCCATTCCTTGTTTGTGTTGTATGATCCTGTATATGTGGATACCTGTAAGTTCCTATTTCCCTCCGATCTCTGTTCATAGATGGGCCTCCCCGCCTCTGGAAGTCCCTGTTGTTCCCTGGCTGTTCTCTCCATCCCTGCCTCCTGTATGGAGGTCGTGCTTTCCATCTTCCGGGCGGGCCACCTCTGTGAAAACCCCTTCCATCCCTAAAAGGTCCTCTGGTTTGAGGATTATCATAGGTGGCATATTGCCTCCTTTCTCTCAGAGGCGAGTACCTATTATGAGTAGGAATGTTATATCTTGGGATACCCAGAGATCTTCCATCCATAGGTTCTAGGAGGTATTCCTCCCTTCCCCTATTCCAGGGTCCATTTGTTCGATAATTGGGCGTTCGTGGCATCCCAGTATGTCTTATAATGGGAGTATGTTCAAATCTTGTTTGCCGCGCATTGTCTATTGTTTCTTCCTCACCTACTGGACTATCATCCATGGAGATCTCATCTAATCCATTATTTGATTCATCTATCTCCTCTTGCCATTTGTAAACTTTTTTATTGGCCTAATCAAGAACGTCTTTTCTAAATTTCTTCTGTTTTTTTTGTTTGTATCTCCACATCATATTTCTTTATAATTTCTTGTAATTCTTTATCCTTATCTTTGTATTCTTGTTGGTCAATAAAAGGCAGTAGGAGGTTTTTGATCTCTGTAATCCGATCCTCTACTCTTCTCAATTTAAAACGTCTCCTTGCTATTATTTTATGTAGAAGCTCATTTTCACACCCTAAGAAGAAGGAATACCATTCTTCCATAAGGGAGGCATCATCCATGCTATCATTTGGACTCAAGTCCCATCTTAGCCTTCTAGCTGTCATTTTCTCTTTCACATATATCTCAAGGGTAACGATATCCCACCACACCCTTAATTGTTTCTCCAGGGTGTGTCCTAACTGCTTAAATAGACCATTCATATCCTGCCTATTATTAACCTGCTCTTGATTAAAAATCCCTCTTGGAATTTTTGGGAATACTAGAATATATTTTCTCATAATATGTCTATACTTAATAATATTGATAGGTATCCAATTTGTATTTATTTATTTTTTAACATATTATATAATTTTACCAGATAATATCTGGATTGCACAAGGTTTTCTCATCGCTGCCATTTCACATAAACATCCTTTTCGAACTACACCACTAGATGGCGCCTAAGGAGAGTTGGTATTAGACCTTTATATGGAGATACCCCTCCGTACTTTAAATGGCGCTAGGGGAATAGTGATACCTATGTTTATATCTCCCTGGTGATCTGTTTGGCACATTCTAATTAGACCCGCTTACTGCTCGTTTACAGCATTTAGCGAGGGATTGGTTGCAGCGATGACTACACCCAAGATATAAGGCGTGGGGTGTGTCAAGATGGCAGCGCCTCAGATGACGTCCGTGTGACGAAACGCATAAGGCGGGACTATCTTGACACGCACAACGTTGTACTGTGGTTCCAGGTATTTGACGGGTGGAACGCAAGCGGCGATTCTAGGTAGCGTTGCTTCCCCGTGTCGTTTGGAGAATACGAGAGCCTGCGAGCTCCCTCTCCTATTTTAAACTTTCAAACTTCATAAAGTCTATTCCTTGGATATTTTTACAATAAACAAATGAAATGGTGTTACGCTATGTGGACTACCTTTATTTTAGTTTTATGAAATACATCATGTGGATGCCTGGCCGGGATCTTCATTGAAACAGGAGCCAGTGGAGTTTTTTTCCCCCTCCCTCCTTCTCTGCGGGTGGACGACCCTGAACCGTGCTGCTGGGAGCTGGAAGGATATCGGCACCTTGGGATCAATATTTTACGCTCGCACCCCTGCAGGGGTAGGGCGCTCCGGTGAGTGCAATTACATAAGGGGAATATTGCCATCAATCACTGCACTTTTTCACCTATATCCCATTGGAAAAGAGAATTTCAAACATATTGGAAGGAACGTTACGTCACCTTTATGGACATTCTGATTCTGTTTTTACACATTATATACGTTTTCACATAATACACAGTGGGCTGATGAAGTGTACTATTTCTGTTTTTCCAATTGCACATTGATTTTTATTGCATATTAATTTCCATTGCACATTGATTTTTATTGCATATTAATTTCCATTGCACATTGATTTTTACACATATTTATCATATCTTTGCATTTGTCACTTTAGATCCTTACTCCAAAGGATTAATCTATATGAGATTTATAAGTACATGTCACTTTAGTTTTTTGTGTGTTTTCTGTGTTTTTTTTCCACTCACATGGTATAGTGACCGAGTTCTCATCATATGCATATTGTTTACAGTTTCTCCTTGCACTAATTTAGCACCTGCCACTTTATATTTATAATAAGAAAAAATTATTGTATTGATACACTTTTACTATTTCTACAACAGTTTTTTCTTGCACAGATCTAGCAGGAACCCCAAATGTTTACAGTGCTCCAGAAAGAGGATTACTCTATTTCTAGTCTCTACTTTCACCTTATTATGCATCAATCTCATAAATATCATCTTACCCCATTCCAGAAGTGGTCCTCTTATCTTCAATGACACTGAACTTCCGGAAAAAATCCTAAAAAGTTATTGCCACATTCACAAACTCACTATCTCAGAAGCTTGGCGGGAAACTCACTTTAAAATCATCCACAAAGTATATTATCCATTTGGCACCAACATCTCAGAACCTACAAAGGCTCAATGCCCTTGGTGCTCTTTATCCCGCCCTACACTGCTGCACCGTTTGTGGGAATGCTCGGCAATATCAACATGTTGGGACTCAGTGCTCACATATATTTTTAAGGCTAGCAAGATACAGCTACTCAAAGATCCATTCTTGTGTCTATTCGGATGTAATCCACCAGTCTCCCCTGCCTCATCGACAGGATCACCCACTTTCACACAATGGTCTCATATCTGTCTACTAGCGGCTTGCTGAATGATCATGTGCCACTGGATCACACCGTATCCACGTCCCTAAAAGCTGTGAAGCGAGCACTGCTGTCGCTTTCTTATATTGAGAGGCTGGACACCATAGTCTTACATTTCCGCTCTACTACTTGTTTTTTTGCCAGGTGGCAAAAGTATATGGGACATACGTTCACCACCGAAGAATTATCATCTATCAAACATCCATTCCGATATACAGACTGGTACATGAAGCTTGATCTTACTAGACATGTGCACAACAGAAACATTTGTTTCGTTTCTGTTCGTTTCCGTTGATTTGAAGACGTGGGTTTTCGTATTCGGACTCGTTCGTATATTTGTAAGAGTTATTTTTTCGTTGATTCGTATTTCCGTCTAATCTCCGTTGATTCCAAATTCGTATTTTCGTTATATTTAATATTCGGAAGCGTTCGTATTTTCATAAGAGCTATATTTTTGTTAATTTGAAATGATTCGTATTTCCGTCAGTCTAATTTTTGTTAATTCGAAATTTGTATTTTCGTAGATTTAATTACATTCGTACTTTCGTGAGATTGACTGCCTCATTTATTCGTACTTTCGTAACATTGTTTTTGTAGATTTGGAAGGGACAACCTCTTCAGGGGAAGGGACAAGCTTATTGGCCAACGTCCAGAAATATTTAAAAATCAGAACTAACAAATTCGCTCTTTCGAATTCTCGATCAGCAGAATTTTCGTTACTTCGTATTTTCGTTGTTTTGATTTCCGTTTTTTCCGAATATTCGTAATTTCGATTTTTGGTTCATTTTGATTTTCGTTATTTTGAATCTTTGTTCCGTATTTTCGTTGTTTCTGTTTTCGTTTTTCGTATTCTCATTCTTTCGCATTTTCGCTGTTTCTAATTGAATTATTTCGTATTTTCGTTGTTTTCCATATTCGTTCTTTTCGTTAATTAGTTTTTCGTTAGAATTTTTAGTAAACCGTTCGTTCATTCGTATGTTTACGAATTACAAATATAACGAATTTTGACGAAAAATGAATTTGTAACTAAACGAATTGCACATGTCTAGATCTTACCAACACCTTGGGCAAACTCAAAATATCTGAATATCTGATCTGTCCAATCCTTTCAATCCCCAGTCACTTTGATCCCCTCGCATTGTGCTACTGTTCTAGTATTGTTCACAATCCTCTAGTCCCTGACAGGTAACCCTGTCTATCAATATTGTCTTTTTACCACTTATGACAGTCCTCCCTTTAATACAGATAACGATGCTTCCACTCCTGAGGGTTTAATAGTTTGTTATGCTGCTATTGTTAATTCCATGATATGTAATATTTCACTATAGCAATACTTTCAGGTAAATACACCCCTTTCCTCTCCCCCACTTGCTTCCTCCCCCCGCCCCCCCCACCCATTATTCCCCCCTGCTTATCTTGTACTTTGTTTTAGAGCAGTGGTCATCACGATAACTAAAATACATCACAGGAGATATCATTTGCTGCTCAGTGATTGCAGTATTCTAGTCTGCATCTCCTCCAAGGTAATATATAAAACCTGCCCTGTTAGTGGGCAGGTGGGCCCTGATGACCACTGGACATCAAAAGAAGTTCTGGACAGCCGCACTCCAAAAATATTTTTCCTTTTATTCAAAAAAGTGTCATCTAAAATACAGGTCTCAGCAGAGCGGAAAAAACGTACGCGTTTCACACTACAAACAGTGCTTAATCATAGCTATGATTAAGCACTGTTTGTAGTGTGAAACGCATACGCTTTTTTCCGCTCTGCTGTGACCTGTATTTTAGATGACACTTTTTTGAATAAAAGGAAAAATATTTTTTGGAGTGCGGCTGTCCAGAACTTCTTTTGATGTCTAATTGCTACATGCATTGCCAGCACCTGAGCTTCTAAACTGGAGGTGAGGCTTTTACCCCTATCTGACCCACCTGGAGCGGTGATACCTTCTCCCTATCCTGATGACCACTGGCTAATGCCGCGTACACACGGTCGGACTTTTCATCTACAAAAGTCCGACGGACGCCGACGGACCAAAGCTGGCTGACAATCCGATCGTGTGTGGGCTTCCCCGGACTTTCAGCGGACTTTTCCAGCCGCACATCTGACGGACTTTAGATTTGAAACATGCTTCAAATCTTTACGTCGTAACTCCGCCGGACCCAGAAATTCGGTTGTCTGTATGCTAGTCCGACGGACAAAAACCCACGCTAGGGCAGCTATTGGCTACTGGCTATCAACTTCCTTATTTTAGTCCGGTGTACGTCATCACGTACGAATCTGTCTGACTTTTGTGTGATCGTATGTAGGCAAGTCCGTTCGTTAGAAAGTCTGCCGCAAGTCCGCCAAAAGTCCATCAAAAGTCTGTCAGACGGGCTGTCGGACTTTTGTAGCCGAAAAGTCCGACCGTGTGTACGCGGCATTAGAGTTTCTCAGCTCTATACTTTCCATTGTATGCTTGTTTATACTTTGTATTGTAATAATCCAATAAATATTTTCCCCCCAAAAAATTGAAGATATTACAAAAAAGAAACCTGCCCCTGCATGCTTGTTTAGACAAATGCATATGCAGTTATTGAGTACAAAACAACCAGGAGGGAAATATCATCTTTCCTTACACAGTCTGTAATATGCCCTTGTCAAAAAGGCTTGACACGTTTCTTGGATAGCATACACTTCCTCAGGAACTGACAGAGGGGCAAAGTTAATAGTTTTTTCATTAAATTTCAAACATATCTATATCTTTCTAAAAAAACAAACGAGCTACCATGTAAAAATCCAGATGATAATCAGAGGTAATTAAAGGACAGCTGCTAACATTGATCACGTCCCATATACTCGTGCCAAACAAAATTTAAAACCAATACAACGCTGCGCTATCCAAATATAATCGAGTGATTATCTTACTTAAATCCTAATAATACTAACTTCAGTTCAAATGCGATGGAGAGGTATTACATTCCTATGTAACTAATCAAGCGAACATAACAATGCAATCATAAACAATTAGAAATTGCAGTCTTATGCGATACTCCCAATGACAGCCTGTGTACCATACACACCTCCATATACAAATATTGCATTCATATGAATACAACATGTGTAGAAGGAAGGCCTGTGATCTACTGAGGAAGGCCTGTGATTGGCCGATACGCGTCTAGAAGGGAGTAGCTGATAGTCACGTTCAGCCAGGCACTGTGTATGTGGACACGGTGGCGCTACTCTGGAGGTTTTTATGTGATTTTAAAAGTTTTTATCCTGTAAGTGCAACTTGTCTTTTTGGGGTTTTTTAATAAATTTGTATACGGAGAACACTATGGTCTCTATACTTGTTATTTACATAACTCATGAACTCATGGAATCTTGAGCCAAGCTGGGAGGTGATTTGTTTCTTTGGATGTTAATGAGCTGAGTTACCATTAGGAAAAGAGCCATCCGGATTACCCACCATTGATTGGGAAGAGGAAGTGAGAGCAAAGAGCTCGTGGGGAGATCCGCATATGAGTTTTAACTCATCTGGGAGGTAAGTGTGCATTTTTACTGGTGGTGGTGTGCACTCCTTTTGAGGATGAACAATCACTGTTTTGGAATTGTGTGGACACACTGATCACAAGAAGTTTTTCATGTTTAATTTCTTCATTTTTTCATTTTATGGACTATTCATTTATATGTAGGATTTATTTATTTTAGAGATTTGCACTTTATATTTATATATATATTTTTACACATAGCGCTACATTTTATTTATTTACTATCTATTTTGAAATTAGTGTGGTGTACCACTTGGAATGTTTAGCAGCTGTGCATGTTTATTATTAGGTTATCTGATTTAACCACTTGACAACTGAGCACTTAAACCCCCTTCCTAACCAGACCAATTTTCAGCTTTCAGTGCTCTCACATTTTGAATGACAATTACTCAGTCATGCAACACTGTACCCATATGAAATTTTTGTCCTTTTTTCACACAAATAGAGCTTTATTTTGGTGGTATTTAATCATCGCTGGGTTTTTTATTTTTTGCGCTATAAATAAAAAAAACTGAAAATTCGATAAAAAAAAAAATCTTTGTTTCTGTTAAAATTTATTGGCAGAGTATTGGCAGAGTATTGGCGAGTATTGGCAGAGTTTTGCAGTGTTGCAGAGTTTTGCAGTGTTGCAGAGTATTGGCAGAGTATTGCACAGTGTTGCATAGTATTGCACAGTGTTGCAGAGTATTGCACAGTGTTGCAGAGTATTGCACAGTTTTGCAGAGTATTGCAGGGTATTGCAGAGTATTGCAGTTTTGCAGAGTATTGCAGTGTTGCAGAGTATTGCACAGTGTTGCAGAGTATTGGCAGAGTATTGCACAGTGTTGCAGAGTATTGCACAATGTTGCAGAGTATTGCACAATGTTGCAGAGTATTGCACAGTGTTGCAGAGTATTGCACAGTTTTTCAGAGTATTGCAGTGTTGCAGAGTATTGCAGTGTTGCAGAGTATTGCAGTTTGGCAGAGTATTGCACAGTGTTGCCGAGTATTGCACAATGTTGCAGAGTATTGCACAGTTTTGCAGAGTATTGCAGTGTATTGCAGTATTGCAGAGTATTGCAGTGTTGCAGAGTATTGGCAGAGTATTGCACAGTGTTGCAGAGTATTGGCAGAGTATTGCACAGTGTTGCAGAGTATTGCACAATGTTGCAGAGTATTGCACAGTGTTGCAGAGTATTGCACAGTTTTTCAGAGTATTGCAGTGTTGCAGAGTATTTCAGTTTTGCAGAGTATTGCAGTGTTGCAGAGTATTGGCAGAGTATTGCACAGTGTTGCAGAGTATTGCACAATGTTGCAGAGTATTGCAATATATTGCAGAGTATTGCAGTGTTGCAAAGTATTGCAGTGTTGCAGAGTATTGCAGATTGCTGGCATTGAGCAGCGCTGTGGGCACTAAACATCCAGCCCACAGCACTGCTGCCATCTCTCCCCCTCTCCCCTCACACTGTACCGATCGGTACACAGAGGGTAGGGAGGAACCGGCGTCATGATGTGACGCCGGTTTGTTTACATGTGAACGCTCCATCATTTGATGGGACGATCACGTGGTAAACGGCCGCGATCAGCGGCTATTTACCGTGATACGTGATGCGCCGGGTCCTCAGGACAGAGCGGTCATGGATGTCCTCGGGTGCGTGCCCCAGTGGGCGTGCGGTAGCAACATTCTGGAATGACATCCCATGGGCGTCCACCCAGAACTAGCCGACCGCGCTGTAGCCGTCTTTCGGCTATGGCCCGGTCGGCAAGTGGTTAAACATCACAATATTTTTTACTTGTGGCGCTGATTGTTTCATCTTATAAAACACGCCTTTAAACTACCTCTGGGTTTGTGCTCAGCCTTCAGATCCTTGGATGGTTGCATTTAAAATGACAATTTTCCCTATATTAGGGTACTCAGATTTAATAGGAGCTAAAAGTGCACCACTCTGTATCAAGCCAAACCAATATAAAGATGCTGTAATGGTGTGTCCTCTCCTGCTCAGAGACCTCTCCACTGTCTCACAAGCCATCCTGCCACCCCCCCTCACCCCCCCCAACACTTGTCAATACCGGGAAATTACGTATCTTCCTCAGGAGGACCCTGCCTGCATTTTAGTTGGCAACACACCCAATACATTGTGTGGAAATATACACAGACTTTATCTGGAGGTATTCCAATAACATACTGTGTCTCACTAGATAACGTTGAATTGCTTTCAGTTTCTGAGAAAATTGAGTACTGTCCGTGATACTTTTTTTATTTGCACTAACATACAATTTTTCAGGACAAGCTTTCGGGGTATGTCCCCTTCTTCAAGGTCCAAGCAGTACTGATTCACAAATTTTTAAGCAGAATGTTAAAGAAGGAAAAAAAAAAAAAAAATAGGAAAACCAAACACATACAAATCAATGGCAATAAAGATAGCAGCAGAGTTAGTGAGATAAGACAGAGGTAGAGCTTGGGAGGGAATGCAGGGGGGGATGCTGGTCACAGAGGGGGTCGTAAAACTTTAGCATAATGTGTAAGGAAACCAATATCTAAATTCAGGCCATTATTCTTCGTGTCAAAAAGAAGTATCATTCTTAGTTCAAACGTTTTCCTTTCCTGGATAGTTCTGAAATTCCCTTTAAGAACTAAGACATTGAGGTCTTCTATAGTGTGGTCCGATTGTGAGAAATGATGTCCCACAGGTGTGCATAAACTGTCTTCTTTATGTTCTTTGATGGTATGTCTGTGCAAATTCATCCTCGCTTGCAACTTCTGTCCTGTTTCACCAACATAAGATCCTTTGCTGCATCTTTTGCATTGGATGAGGTACACAACATTACTGGAGGTACAGTTGTGAGATCCCGTGATATTGAAGGTCCCATTTGTGTGTGTAACACTTTTGGATAGATTTATCTGGTTGCAGAGTTTGCAGCGTTTTTTATTGCAGGGTTTGCTACCATTATTTGTGACTTCATAATCAGAGTGAAGTTTCCTGCTGATTAGTTTGTGTCTGAGGTTGGGTGGTTGTCTGAAAGCCAATAATGGGGGTTGTTGGAATATTCCTTTCAGAGTTTCTCCTCTGTTATAATGGGCTGTAAATCTTTGATTATCTTTTTGATCCCTTCAAGTGCTGGGTTGTATGTGGTGACTAGAGGTACTCGGTTATTTGTTTTTTTCTCTGTGTATTGGAGGAGATTTTCTCTTCGGGTTTTCAAGGCTGTGTTTATGCTGTTGTTGATGGTTTTGTCTTTGTAACCTTTCTTATGGAAGGAGTCTGCCAGTGTTCTGAGATGTTAATCTCTGTCTTCTATGTCTGAACAAATTCGGTGGTATCTGATGGCCTGGCTGTGTATGATGGCCCGTTTGGTGTGTTGGGGGTGAAAACTGGAACTGTGAAGATAGCTGCATCGGTCAGTCGGTTTTCTGTATATCGACGTGTGTAGCTTGTCATCCCTGATGTATACTGTAGTGTCCAGGAAGTTGACATGTGTGTTCGAATAATCCATTTTTAGTTTGATAGATGGGTGAAAAGTGTTGATCAATGAGAAGAATTGGTTTAGATTTTCTTCACCTTCAGTCCATATCATGAATATATCATCAATATAGCGATAATATCTGTATGGCTTTTGTTGTATGCTGTTCAGAAATTTGTCCTCCAGGTCAGTCATAAATAAGTTTGCATATTGGGGTGCCATTTTGCTTCCCATAGCAGTACCCATACACTGGAGATAGATGTCATTATTGAAAGTGAAGTAGTTGTGTGTAAGAATGAATTCAATGAGCTGTGTCACATCCTCAGCAGTGTATTTGTGGTCTGGTGAGGATGATAAGACATAACAAAAAGGAGGAAGGATCAAAGACCAAGCCTTGTTAGCTACAGGTGCATATGAGTTAAACAAGGGCTTATCCACTGCCCACTCAAATTAAAGCACCTGTGTGTTTTATCAACCCCGGTAATGAACGGAGAAATTGACTCCGAACATGGGGAGATTGTCCTCTGAACTCAATCAAACATCACAAAAAAGAAAAACAGAAAAGTGATCTGTAAAGCAGTTCATCAACGAGGACCCATTAACATATTGGTTATAATTCTTTATTAGTTATCAAAAAAAGTCAAACAAATATAAAAAGGCAAACTATGTTCCAGATAACTCCTCCACATCAGATAACAGCTACTATCAACATATAATTAAAAATAAGACTAACGTCTTAGGGGACTTGGGTGGCCACCATACCTGTTGTACACCTCTCACATTCACATCAGCCATACACATGCAGACAAAAATTTCCCGAGACCCGTATGCGATCTATTTGTTAGATAGTCCAGAGAGACTCCAGTTAAAACATGGTTACGGCATCAATTGGGTATGCATAGTGGAATCATTTGCCTGCATGGAGTAATTTGGTGGAGATGAATCAATAATCCATTAACAAGTAAAAAGTTCCCGGCTGGATTTAAATGCAGTGCGGTGCCAAACTTTGTAGCCAGACAGCAAATAGTCCTCTAAGCATCTGTATGTCCCCGGTGTAAAGTAGACAACACTGGTTACAATGTATTCGTTCCCCAAAAAAGGATAAGAGATGTTTGAAGCTCACCCATAGAAGGTCACAGGATAGTAGATTTTCTCTCCTGTTGCAGACTACAGTCTGTTTCACAATCTCCTCGCTCACTGGAAAACACTGCACTCGCGTCTGAGTTGTTTGATTCAGCCTCACAGCCTACGGTGAGCGGCAGGGATCACTTCCATCAACCAGGCAGTGTTCAGGAGCTGATACGGAGCATGTTGTGGAGAGCAGTATCCGGATTCAAGGGTGGTTAGTAAGTGGGGAAGGTCCTTTCAACAGATGCTTCATGCTGTGCGGTTGCCGGCAGTTAAGCAGTGCACAATTTTAATGGAGAGGGTTCCAGGTGTATGTGTACAGCCAGAGGTCCCTATCACCACAAGTGCGGTGGTACGATGCTTACGCGTTTCGCCTGGTCACAGGCTTCCTCAGAGCATGCGCAGTAGGTCAGGGTCAGTGCTTTAAATAGCTGAACTAATAAAGACAATCTTCAATTAAAAACCAACACACCTGATCACCAATCATAACGTCATTCACCATAAGTGCAACTCCTAATTAAAAGACATGTGCGTTCCACAGGGTGAGGAAAGAGGGCTGCCTTCAGCCGTGAATAAAGGGCAACTCCAAGTTACAAGTTGTTGAGATGCCCATATTCACTGAGATGGAGAATTATGTTAATACCTAACTGGTATTTTATTAGAAAAACAGGGAGCTGGGAAGAGATAGCCATTGACAGAGTTAACCTATAGGTGAGTTGCTGACTGAACATACAGTATGTTATGGGTCGTCCTGTGGTTATACAGGGTCACCGCTCATTCTCTTATTTATTTATTTATACATTCAGTTAGCGTTCCAAGAATACCGAAAGGTTACATTCATTATTTAAGCCGGAGGGCTGCATACTGTTCAAATAAAAAATCCACATTTTTTCCTTTTGGTATAGGACCCTATCAAAGTCCCCCCTCCTGGATGGTAAATTCAGTCTGTATATACCTTTGCACTTCATGCCCCTGGGGTCTCCCCCATGTTCCTGCAGGAAGTGCAAAGCTAAAGGGCTATCATCATCTTTGTTGAGGATGCCCTGGACATGTTCACCAACTCTGACCTTCAGCTGTCTCTTGGTTTTGCCAACATAATTTAGTCCACAAGGACAGGTCAGCATGTATATTACACGTGTAGTTGTGCAGTTAATAAAACTGTTAATTTTGAATTGTTTGTTGCCATCAGAGTTGGTGAACATGTCAGTCTTATCGACATATTTACAGACATGACATCTCCCACATGGGTACATGCCCCTGAGGGGGGGAAGGCTGGTAAGCCAATTCCGTGTTTTGGGTCTATTATACTCAGAGTGTACTAGATGATCTTTAAGGTTCCTTGCTCTTCTAGCTGTGAGAAGTGGCCTATCCCCGACAATCTTTCCCAAAATAGGAGCTTCAGACAGGATGTGCCAGTGGCGACCCAGGACCCTCCTTATTTCTTCCCACTGTGCTCCATACCTGGTAATAATCCTGATAGGAGCCTGACTCACATTTCCTGATCTATTCTCTGTTTGGTTTCTAATGAGAGACTGTCTATCAGTGAGGAGGGCTCTCTTCTTGGCTTTCCTGATAGTTTTGTGGGGGTATCCTCGGTCCCTGAACCTCCCATAGAGGTCCTGTAACTCAGTGTGGAAGTCATCTTCCCGTGAGCAGTTCCTCCTAGCTCTGAGGAACTGACCCACTGGGATGCCTCGTATAAGAGGCTTTGGATGGTGACTAGAGGCCAATAGTAGTGTGTTAGCCGCTGTTTCTTTCCTGAATGTTTTAGTCTGGAGCTCACCATCATCAACCTTGATGGTGAGGTCCAGGAAGGGCAAAACCTTTGGGTCCCATGTATATGTAAGTCTGATATTTCTATCATTACTGTTTAGTTCATCCATAAAAATAATGAGTTCCTCAGATGTACCTCTCCAAAGCATGATCACATCGTCGATGTACCTCAGCCACAGTTAACAGTGGCCAAGGTACATCGACGAGGGATATACACATTCCTGTTCCCACATGCCCAGATGCAGGCATGCATATGAGGGCGCCCATGGCGCTCCCATCGAGGTGCCTCTGATTTGTCTGTAGTGGGCTCCTAGGAATTGAAAACAGTTGTTCTCTAACATGAAATGTAACAAATCAATGATAAACTCATTTTGGGTGGCCTGCAGTGGAAATTTGTTATCCAGGAAGTAGTGTGTTGCTTTGAGGCCCCATAAATGTGGGATTGATGTATAGAGCGACTCTACATCAATCCCAACAAGTAAAACATTCTGCGGTACCTCCTTCCCATCCAATTTTTGAAGGACATCTCTTGTGTCTTGGACATATGAGGGAAGTTCCCACACTAACTCCTTGATTAATGCATCCACATATTTGCCAACCCTTTCCAGTGGGCCCTGTATAGCAGATACTATGGGTCTCCCCGGGGGGTTTGTCATAGATTTATGGAGTTTAGGGATAGTGTAGAACGTTGGAATATTGAATTCATGGACACTCAGATATTGGTATTCTTTACGTGAAATCAGGGATTCTTCATGGGCCATATAGAGTTTAAAGTTAAGATCACATACTATTCGCGCAAAGGGATTTGTAGCGAGCCTCTGATAGGTGGTTACATCGCGTAAAAGGCGCATAGTCTGTTCCTCATACATTGCATAGGGCATTAATACAGTATTCCCACCTTTATCACTCCCCTTTATTACAACATCAGTGGCTTTCTCCAGCTCCCTTAGGGCCTTTCTTTCTTTCTTGGTGAGGTTATCCTGTCCCTTATATTCCCAGTTGATCCTGGACATATCCCTCTTGACCTGTTCCAGAAAAAACTGGATATGTTTGTGTTTGGACAGGGATGGCATTTTCAGGGATCTAATCTGTAATTTAGATGTCTTCAGATCTCTACTTTTTACATATATTTTACTATCACCCCTATTTTTTGAAATGTTTGAACATGTGCGTTCCATATTTTCAATCTGTGAGGTATAATTAGCAGTATAATGCATGACCAAAGATGTTTCTATGGTAATCCCCTAGGTATAATTTTATGCTCAATATGAGATTTAAGCGAAGAAATGTCCCATTTTCTATTTAAAAATTTAATAGTAAGTTTCTTATGATTTTTCAGTAGTTTTTTCAGATTGTCATCACTGCTCTGTGGTAAAGGGGTGTCACGAGAAAAGGCCGATTGAATTTCTAGATCAATATCCTCTGCTATAAGGTAGGCCATCTTGGCAACCCAAAAATACCACTGGCCAGTGAGGCAATACAAGCAAATATCTTATAAAGGATAGAAATAGATTAGATTACCATAGAAACATCTTTGGTCATGCATTATACTGCTAATTATACCTCACAGATTGAAAATATGGAACGCACATGTTCAAACATTTCAAAAAATAGGGGTGATAGTAAAATATATGTAAAAAGTAGAGATCTGAAGACATCTAAATTACAGATTAGATCCCTGAAAATGCCATCCCTGTCCAAACACAAACATATCCAGTTTTTTCTGGAACAGGTCAAGAGGGATATGTCCAGGATCAACTGGGAATATAAGGGACAGGATAACCTCACCAAGAAAGAAAGAAAGGCCCTAAGGGAGCTGGAGAAAGCCACTGATGTTGTAATAAAGGGGAGTGATAAAGGTGGGAATACTGTATTAATGCCCTATGCAATGTATGAGGAACAGACTATGCGCCTTTTACGCGATGTAACCACCTATCAGAGGCTCGCTACAAATCCCTTTGCGCGAATAGTATGTGATCTTAACTTTAAACTCTATATGGCCCATGAAGAATCCCTGATTTCACGTAAAGAATACCAATATCTGAGTGTCCATGAATTCAATATTCCAACGTTCTACACTATCCCTAAACTCCATAAATCTATGACAAACCCCCCGGGGAGACCCATAGTATCTGCTATACAGGGCCCACTGGAAAGGGTTGGCAAATATGTGGATGCATTAATCAAGGAGTTAGTGTGGGAACTTCCCTCATATGTCCAAGACACAAGAGATGTCCTTCAAAAATTGGATGGGAAGGAGGTACCGCAGAACGTTTTACTTGTTGGGATTGATGTAGAGTCGCTCTATACATCAATCCCACATTTATGGGGCCTCAAAGCAACACACTACTTCCTGGATAACAAATTTCCACTGCAGGCCACCCAAAATGAGTTTATCATTGATTTGTTACATTTCATGTTAGAGAACAACTGTTTTCAATTCCTAGGAGCCCACTACAGACAAATCAGAGGCACCTCGATGGGAGCGCCATGGGTGCCCTCATATGCATGCCTGCATCTGGGCATGTGGGAACAGGAATGTGTATATCCCTCGTCGATGTACCTTGGCCACTGTTTACTGTGGCTGAGGTACATCGACGATGTGATCATGCTTTGGAGAGGTACATCTGAGGAACTCATTATTTTTATGGATGAACTAAACAGTAATGATAGAAGTATCAGACTTACATATACATGGGACCCAAAGGTTTTGCCCTTCCTGGACCTCACCATCAAGGTTGATGATGGTGAGCTCCAGACTAAAACATTCAGGAAAGAAACAGCGGCTAACACACTACTATTGGCCTCTAGTCACCATCCAAAGCCTCTTATACGAGGCATCCCAGTGGGTCAGTTCCTCAGAGCTAGGAGGAACTGCTCACGGGAAGATGACTTCCACACTGAGTTACAGGACCTCTATGGGAGGTTCAGGGACCGAGGATACCCCCACAAAACTATCAGGAAAGCCAAGAAGAGAGCCCTCCTCACTGATAGACAGTCTCTCATTAGAAACCAAACAGAGAATAGATCAGGAAATGTGAGTCAGGCTCCTATCAGGATTATTACCAGGTATGGAGCACAGTGGGAAGAAATAAGGAGGGTCCTGGGTCGCCACTGGCACATCCTGTCTGAAGCCCCTATTTTGGGAAAGATTGTCGGGGATAGGCCACTTCTCACAGCTAGAAGAGCAAGGAACCTTAAAGATCATCTAGTACACTCTGAGTATAATAGACCCAAAACACGGAATTGGCTTACCAGCCTTCCCCCCCTCAGGGGCATGTACCCATGTGGGAGATGTCATGTCTGTAAATATGTCGATAAGACTGACATGTTCACCAACTCTGATGGCAACAAACAATTCAAAATTAACAGTTTTATTAACTGCACAACTACACGTGTAATATACATGCTGACCTGTCCTTGTGGACTAAATTATGTTGGCAAGACCAAGAGACAGCTGAAGGTCAGAGTTGGTGAACATGTCCAGGGCATCCTCAACAAAGATGATGATAGCCCTTTAGCTTTGCACTTCCTGCAGGAACATGGGGGAGACCCCAGGGGCATGAAGTGCAAAGGTATATACAGACTGAATTTACCATCCAGGAGGGGGGACTTTGATAGGGTCCTATACCAAAAGGAAAAAATGTGGATTTTTTATTTGAACAGTATGCAGCCCTCCGGCTTAAATAATGAATGTAACCTTTCGGTATTCTTGGAACGCTAACTGAATGTATAAATAAATAAATAAGAGAATGAGCGGTGACCCTGTATAACCACAGGACGACCCATAACATACTGTATGTTCAGTCAGCAACTCACCTATAGGTTAACTCTGTCAATGGCTATCTCTTCCCAGCTCCCTGTTTTTCTAATAAAATACCAGTTAGGTATTAACATAATTCTCCATCTCAGTGAATATGGGCATCTCAACAACTTGTAACTTGGAGTTGCCCTTTATTCACGGCTGAAGGCAGCCCTCTTTCCTCACCCTGTGGAACGCACATGTCTTTTAATTAGGAGTTGCACTTATGGTGAATGACGTTATGATTGGTGATCAGGTGTGTTGGTTTTTAATTGAAGATTGTCTTTATTAGTTCAGCTATTTAAAGCACTGACCCTGACCTACTGCGCATGCTCTGAGGAAGCCTGTGACCAGGCGAAACGCGTAAGCATCGTACCACCGCACTTGTGGTGATAGGGACCTCTGGCTGTACACATACACCTGGAACCCTCTCCATTAAAATTGTGCACTGCTTAACTGCCGGCAACCGCACAGCATGAAGCATCTGTTGAAAGGACCTTCCCCACTTACTAACCACCCTTGAATCCGGATACTGCTCTCCACAACATGCTCCGTATCAGCTCCTGAACACTGCCTGGTTGATGGAAGTGATCCCTGCCGCTCACCGTAGGCTGTGAGGCTGAATCAAACAACTCAGACGCGAGTGCAGTGTTTTCCAGTGAGCGAGGAGATTGTGAAACAGACTGTAGTCTGCAACAGGAGAGAAAATCTACTATCCTGTGACCTTCTATGGGTGAGCTTCAAACATCTCTTATCCTTTTTTGGGGAACGAATACATTGTAACCAGTGTTGTCTACTTTACACCGGGGACATACAGATGCTTAGAGGACTATTTGCTGTCTGGCTACAAAGTTTGGCACCGCACTGCATTTAAATCCAGCCGGGAACTTTTTACTTGTTAATGGATTATTGATTCATCTCCACCAAATTACTCCATGCAGGCAAATGATTCCACTATACATACCCAATTGATGCCGTAACCATGTTTTAACTGGAGTCTCTCTGGACTATCTAACAAATAGATCGCATACGGGTCTCGGGAAATTTTTGTCTGCATGTGTATGGCTGATGTGAATGTGAGAGGTGTACAACAGGTATGGTGGCCACCCAAGTCCCCTAAGACGTTAGTCTTATTTTTAATTATATGTTGATAGTAGCTGTTATCTGATGTGGAGGAGTTATCTGGAACATAGTTTGCCTTTTTATATTTGTTTGACTTTTTTTGATAACTAATAAAGAATTATAACCAATATGTTAATGGGTCCTCGTTGATGAACTGCTTTACAGATCACTTTTCTGTTTTTCTTTTTTGTGAGGATGATAAGAATCTGTGACATGCCGCCAACCCATCCTTGTGAGGGATGTTACTGTACAGAGATTCTACATCCATAGTGACTAGAAGTGTATTAGGTGGTAATTGTTGTATATTGTTAAGCTTGTTCAGAAAATCAGTGGTGTCTTGCAGGAAACTTGCAGTGTTCATGACTAAAGGTTTTAACATGTTTTCTACAAGGCCTGAGATATGTTCGGTAAGTGTATTCATACCTGTTATAATGGGTCTGCTTGGATTTCCTGGCTTGTGGATCTTGGGCAGCATGTAGAAGTCTCCAATGTCTGGATTATCCGGAATCGCATTGATGAGTTCTGAATGTAGGTGGCTTGGCATTGTCGCAATGAGACCTTTTAATTGCTGAGTAAAATCCTGGGTCGGATTATAATCCAGTTTTTTGTAGTAAGTAGTATTTGCCAGCTGCCTCTGGCCCTCTTGTATATATTTGTCTGTATCCATCACAACGACTGCTTCCCCTTTATCTGCTGGTTTGATGGTTATGGCCTGATTATTGCACAGATCATGTACAGCTCTTCGCTATAGTGGTGAAAGGTTGTATAATATTTTCTTTTGCTGGGTGGATATCAGGGATGTAACTCGCAGCCTGAAGCTGTCAATATAGGTATCCAGTTTGGGGTTGCGTCCTTGTGGAGGTGTGAAGTTGCTGTTCTTTTTACTTTTGTAACCTCCTATTGTCCTAGGATTCCTTTCCTTACTGTCAAAATATTCCTTGAGCCTTAGTCTCCTAAAGAATTCCTCCATATCTGACCATACCTGTAATTTATCCAATTTGGTGGTTGGGCAGAATGTGAGGCCTTTGGAGAGGACTGTTGTTTCTGGTGTAGTAAGTTGATGATTTGACAAATTTATGATTCCGAGTTCCTTTCAGTTTCTGGAAAGCAGCAACGATTCAACTTGTCTATAGGCACCTCCAGGAGCTCCACAGACAGGTAAGGAGCATGTTTTTCTTAGTGGGAGAAGAGTATAGATACTATGGGGAGGAGGTAGGTTTTCTAAAAACATCCTTTAGACTTACCGGCCGTAGACAGTTTGAGTCTCAGCCGGTTCAGGAACCAGCCAAGATTTAAATTGTGTATAGGCAGGCTGAATGTACCAAGTTGATGGATTTTACTTGTGTTTATCACTAGCGGCTGGTATTACCGCTAGTAATAATCACTGTCTTCTCCCAGCAGGGACGGCTTCCCCCGCCCTCCCACCGGTAGAACATAATGGCTCAGTTGGGGGGATTCCCTATCAGCACTCTCTGTTTTGATGGGGGAATTGGGCGGTGTTTGCAGGAAAGGAATTTGCACTGTGTATGGCCAGCCTAACCCATAGACGATCACAGAGGAACTGTGCACGGCACTAAAGAAGATAACCACGCCCGGTTTTGCGTGCCTTATATGAGAATCAACTGACCAATAGGGATGAGCCAAACAACCCCCGGTTCGGTTCGCACCAGAACCTGCGAACGGACCGAAAATTTGCACGAACGTTAGAACCCCATTGACGTCTATGGGACTCGAACGTTTGAAATCAAAAGTGATCATTTTAAAGGCTAATTTTCATGGTATTGTCCTAAAAAGGGTGTAGGGACCCGGGTCCTGCCCCAGGGGACATGTATCAATACAAAAAAAAGTTTTAAAAACGGCCGTTTTTTCGGGAGCAGTGATTTTAATGATGCTTAAAGTGAAAAAAAAATGAAATATTCCTTTATATACCTGGGGGGTGTCTATAGTATGCCTGTAAAGTGGCGCGTGTTTCCCGTGCTTAGAACAGTCCCTGCACAAAATGACATTTTTAAAGGAATAAAAGTCATTTAAAACTCCTTACGGCTTTAATGTAATGTCCTGTTCCGGTAATATGGATGAAAATCAGTGAGACAAACGGCATGGGTACCCCCCCAGTCCATTACCAGGCCCTTTGGGTCTTGTATGGATATTAAGGGGAACCCCACACCCAAATTAAAAAAAGGAAGTATACAGGTGGTGCAAACAAGACAGGGACTGTAGGTTTGTTGTTAAGTAGAATCTGTTTGTAATTTTGAAGGGGTACATTTTTAAAGTGTAGCTCCAGCCAAAAAATCTATTTTTAAGCTTTTTGGAAAACATAGGGAAGGGTTATCACCCCTGTGACATTTGTTTTGCTGTCTGTGCTCCTCTTCAGAAGATTTCACCTCACTTTCTGTCCCAATGACAAATGTTTTTTAACAATTTGGGGTTTTTAGTGAAACAAGGATTGGTGATAAAGCATCAGTGGAAAGGAGAAATGTTTTTCCCATATTAACTCTTACAGGAGAGAATTTCCCTTCCTAGGGGTAGATTTAATCTCACTTCCTGTTGTCTCCTTCCGTTTGCAAGTAGGAGTCATTTGTAAGTTGGATGTTTGAAAGTAGGGGCCTGCCCTATATACTCTGCAGAAATTGGGGCCTTAGGTGTTGTTGTTGCCACAACACTGTAAGCCCTCACAGTTACTCTTGGTGGGTGCAGGAACGGGCTCTGCTGTGAAATATTAGATCAAGAATTGTAATTACATGTCCCTGTTGAACAGGGGCAGAAAAATTGGGCCTTAGGCACTAGTGCCAAAACACTGCAACCCCTCACAGATACTCTAGTTGGAGCGCAAGAACTAGCCCTGCTGCAAAGAATTGCATCAAAAATTGTAATTACACGCCCCTGTTAAACAGGGGCTGAAAAATTGGGCCTTATCCACTGGTGGCGGCGCCCAGAACCAAAAATATTCTTACAAGCTTTCAGCATGATCATTGAGGAGGAAGAGGATAGTCACTCAGCATAACAGGATAGTCACTCAGCATCAGCATAGGCAGTCTTTGAAGGGATCTGACATTTAAAAAAAAATATTCGGTTACATCAGCGTCAGGTGCTTGGTAGCTGGTGGTGATCCAAGACTGATTCATTTTTATGGAGGTCAGTCGATCGACTGAGTCAGTGGACAGACGCACCCTGTGATCGGTTACAAAACCTCCAGCAGCACTGAATGTGCGTTCCGAAAGAACGCTGGATGCAGGACAGGCCAGTAGCTCATTTGCATACTGTGCAAGCTCTGGCCAGTGATCCATCCTCAAGACCCAGTAACCCAGAGGATTTTTGGTGGGAAAGGTGTCCAAGTCAGATCTTGCCCCTAGGTATTGCTGCACCATGTAAAACAGACGCTGGCGATGGTTGCTGGAAATGATCATACCTTGGGGCTGCGGACTAAAAAATTATCTGAACGCATCGGTCAGACGGCCACCTTCTCCACCGCTCCTTCTTTGAATGACCGAAGCCTCAGCAACACGTTGTCCAGGAACAGGAGTTTTTCCTCCACCTCCTCGTCCTCTCCCTGTGTGATCGGTGGGCATGCAGGAACACTGTCTGGATAAAGGGGGCCTTGAGAGCTAAGAAAGTCCTCCTCTTCCTGCCTCTGTTCTGCCTCAAGTGCCCTGTCCATTATTCCACGCAGCGTGTGCTCCAAAAGGTGGACAAGGGGGACAGTGTCACTGATGCATGCACTGTCACTGCTCACCATCCACAGGGCCTCCTCAAATGGTAACAGGACAGTGCATGCATCCCTGATCATGGCCCACTGGCGTGGGGAAAAAAAAAACAAGCTCCCCTGACCTTGTCCTGGTGCCATAGTCGCACAGGTACTCATTGATGGCCCTCTGCTGCGTGTGCAGCCGCTGCAGCATGGCCAACGTTGAGTTCCACCTGGTGGGCATGTCACAGATTAGGCGGTTCTTGGGCAGGTTAAATTCCTTTTGGAGGTCTGCCAGCCGAGCACTGGCATTATATGACCGGTGGAAATGCACACAGACTTTCCTGGCCTGCTTCAGGACATCCTGTAAGCCCGGGTACCTGCCCAAGAACTGCTGCACCACCAAGTTAAGGACGTGAGCCAAACAGGGCACATGGGTCAGTTTTCCCGGTCGAAGGGCGGAGAGGATGTTGGTGCCATTGTCGCAAACCACCATACCTGCCTTAAGCTGGCGTGGCGTCAACAACCTCTGAACCTGCCCCTGCAGAGCTGACAGAATCTCTGCCCCAGTGTGGCTCCTGTCCCCCAAGCACACCAGCTCAAGCACCGCATGGCATCTTTTGGCCTGCGTGCTTGTGTAGCCCCTTGAACGCCTACGGAGCACCGCTGGTTCTGAGGACAAATCAGCACAGGAAGAGGCCATGGAGGAAGAAGAAGAGGAGGGGGTAGAGGGTGGGGCAGAATCACCACTAGTAGTATTTTGGAGGTGTGGTGGCAGAACAACCTCCAACACTACTACACCCTGTCCTGCATCCTTTCCAGCTGCCAGAAGAGTCACCCAGTGCGCGGTGAAAGATAGGTAATGTCCCTGTCCATGCCTGCTGGACCATGAGTCAGTGGTAATATGCACCTTACCGCTGACCGTCCTGTCCAGCAAGGCCAAGACATTGCCTTCCACATGCCGATAGGGAGTCGGAATCACCTTCTGTGAGAAAAAGTGGCGTTTGGGAACCTGCCACTGAGGAACCGCACAGGCAGAGTCTACCAACTGAAAAGGCAGCAGTTGAAGTGCTATCAATTTAGCCAAGCTAGCATTCAACCGCTGGGCATGTGGATGGCTGGGAGCGAACTTCTTTCGGCGGTGCAGCAGCTGGGGCAGGGAAATTTGCCTGGTACAATCTGATGTCGGTGTACTGATAGCAGATTGCCCCCAAGTACTTGGCTGTGACTCACCTAATTCTACACCTTCATTCCTCTCAGTGCAGGTCTCAGAGAGGACTGAAGGTATAGTGGGGTTGGAGATCCCAGCTGATGAGGAGCAAGGAGAGGTCCTCTTTGTTCTTTGGTGTGGGTCTTTTACGTACGCTTGCCAACGAACTGCATGGGAGGTCAACATATGTCTGGTCAAGCATGTGGTGCCCAAGCGGGAGATGTTTTGGCCACGAGAGATACGCTTGAGACATAAGATGCAAAAAGCAGCGTTGGGATCTGATGCACTCGTCTCAAAAAAGGCCCACACCAAAGAGCTTTTGGAATAACGCGCAGAGACAGCAGTGCCCTGCACATGCGGAGCTCTGCGGTGTGATGCAGTCGCTGTGCTGCCCTTAAGCTGGCCCCTGGAGGGCATCCTGCCTCGCTGGTGATGTGCCTCCTCCTCCTCCTCTCTCCTATCAGGCACCCACGTGGAATCAGTGACCTCATCATCCCCTCCCTCCTCATCACTGGAGCAAAGCTGGCAGTATGCTGCAGCTGGGGGAACATGACTGCCAGATTGCTGTCCTTCTTGGGCACCCCCTCTATCTGGGCTCACGTTACTGCCTTCCTCTAGCTGGGTACCATCCTCGGAGCCTTCAAAATGCTGGGCATCCTCCTGGAGCATGTACCCAACACTGTGGTCAAGCAGTTCAGGGGACTCCTCAGGAGGACATGGTGGGCCTAGGGAAGGAGTGACTGATGCCATTGAGCTGAGGGAAGAGGCCGCATTGGCAGCTGCTTTGCCAGACAAGGTACCCTGAGCCTGGGTGAGAGAGGATGAAGAGGATGAGGACGGCTTGGTCATCCACTCTACCAAGTCTTCCGCATGTTGCGGCTCAACGCGGCCAGCTGCCAAAAAAAAGGACAAGCGTGTCCCATGGCCACGTGCTGATGAGGATGCACCGTCTCCACGACCAGCACTGTTGCCTCTAGACACACAGCTTGCTTGCCCTCTTTTATTGGCTTGTGACTGTCTGCCTCTCCTTGTTGGCCTTCCAGACATACTAATGGCCTGCAGTGAGATGTAGCTGCACAAAGCTGGGATGTATATATATATATATACTGATACTGCAGCTAGCAGAATCAACTGCCTGCCTGTAGTATTATTAGTATGAGAACACCACTAATTTTCTTCAGGTAGCTTTAGGTGCACACTGTGCAGAGGGCACAGTGCACTAACTGTAAATACTGTAGCTGCCTGCCTGTGGTATTAATAGGAGCAGAACAACAGCAATTGTCTCCAGGTAGCTTTAGGTGCACACTGTGCAGAGGGCGCACTACACTAACTGTAAATACTGCAGCTGCCTGCCTGTGGTATTAATAGGATGAGAAGAACACCACTAATTTTCTTCCGATAGC
The DNA here is from genome assembly GCA_037952835.1 of Lithobates septentrionalis. NCBI lineage: Eukaryota > Metazoa > Chordata > Amphibia > Anura > Ranidae > Lithobates > Lithobates septentrionalis. The sequence continues at coordinate 1,196,428 of JBBDGP010002343.1, read as the reverse complement.
TTTAGGTGCACACTGTGCAGAGGACGCACTACACTAATGCCGCGTACACACGGTCGGACTTTTCACCTACAAAAGTCCGACAGCCTGTCCGACATACTTCCGACGTACCTTCGGCGGACTTGCGGCAGACTTTCTTACGAACGGACTTGCACACACACGACCACACAAAAGTACGACAGCCTAGTACGCGGTGACGTACACCAAGTCCGACGAGACTATAAAACGGAAGTTCAATAGCCCGTACGACACCCTTTGGGCTCCTTCTGCTAATCTCGTGTTTATCTTGTGTTAGTAGAAGTTTGGTGAGAGACGATTCGCGCTTGTGAGACTCGTATTTTTCAGTTCGTTTTAACTGTTGTTCAGTCTGTGCTTGTGAGGTTTGTATCTGCTTTTCAGTGCGTTTGGTCAGTTGGCATTGAGAAATCTTTGTTTTATTGGCCGCTCGTTCCTGATTTTCAGGTCGTTCTTCACAGGCCTTGCTGTTCTTCAGTGCGTTCTGTTTAGTGCGTTCTGACCAGCCGACCGTTTTGAAGCCATGTTACCTGTACGTACTCGTCGTAGAGCTCGTGCATTGTATGTGCTTGGTGCTGTAGTTTATTCTTCAGCCCAAGACCAGTCCATGAACAGGGCGAGGAGGAGTTCATGGACCAAGAATTGGTTGCTTCAGCGTGACCAGTTCTGTCACATGCCTTTGCTCCGTGAGATCCGTGAGAATAATCCTGAGGATTTCAGGAACTTTCTCCGGATGACGGACCCCGTTTTTGACCGTTTGTTGGCTTTGCTGACCCCCTATATCAGCAGGCAGGATACCTGCATGAGGCAAGCCATCACTCCGGAGCAGAGGCTGGTCGCTACCTTGCGGTATTTGGCCACAGGGAGAAGCCTGCAGGACCTTAAGTTCTCGACAGGCATCTCCCCCCAGGCTCTGGGGATCATTATCCCAGAGACCTGTTCTGCCATCATACAGGTCCTGCAGAAGGACTATATTAAGGTAAGATATTTTTCTTTTATTAGCATCACATGTTCTTTTATGTAATCTTTGATAATGTAATGTATTTCTTGCTTCAAACACTACTTACCATCATTGCAATATAGTGTGAATGTCCCCTTTTTATCCTCACACATGCTGGAATTTTTTCCTGTTATTTTTTGTCATGCATGTATATTTTCCTTCAATAACCTTCCCAGCATGAAGTGATGGGAACATATCCACCTAGTCTACTCATTTTGAATGTATTTTGTTGGAGTGTATTTAGTGTGCTTATAATTAGCAATTATCTAGATTTCACAACCCCCCCACCCCCCCCACCTAAACTCACTCCAAATAGTGTGCTGCTAATGAGCAATTATCTAGATTTCACAACCCCCCCACCCCCCCCCCCACCTAAACTCACTCCAAATAGTGTGCTGCTAATGAGCAATTATCTAGATTTCACAACCCCCCCCCCCCCCCCCCCCCACCTAAACTCACTCCAAATAGTGTGCTGCTAATGAGCAATTATCTAGATTTCACAACCCCCCCACCCCCCCCCCCCCCCCACCTAAACTCACTCAAAATAGTGTGCTGCAAATGAGCAATTATCTAGATTTCACAACCCCCCCACCCCCACCCTCGTTAAAATTTGCTTGAATGTTCTGTGGTGTTGATTTGTCTAAAGCAAATATATGTTGCAGTTTGCAAAATGCATGTGCACTCTACAAGTGCATTTGTTCCAGTGCTTTAGTAAATGAGCAGAAGCTCTGCTGATTTCCATCATCAAATCATATGCAAGCCTCAAAGTGTTTTCATTAATTGCCCTTGCATGTGATTGTGTACTCCTTGCAACATGAATGCCTTTTTACATTACCTCATTTACTGTAAGCTGGTTAGCAACTGCACCTGCAGAGTGCGACAACTGCAGTCTTGTAGCCTTTTTAGTCCCTAAATTCCTGCGTGTCCTAAAAGTAATTTTTTTTAGGGATTTCACAACCCCCTAAAATGTAATCAATGTTCCATCAGAGGGGGTGAGCAATCTGATAAGTGTGCCTTTCCATATTAGTTATTCCAGAAGAATTAAATTATTGAATGTTATACTGATGCTGGGGAATAATGTTTTTAATTGTCTAATTTTCTTGCAATGTTAGCTTCCAAATTAATTGATTTTGGTTTTCTTGTTTGATTCCCCAGTTTCCTTCAACGCCACAGGAATGGCAGACTGTGGCATCCCATTTTGCCAGCCGTTGGGACTTTCCCAATTGTGGAGGGGCTATAGATGGGAAACATGTCCACATTGTGCCACCACCCCATTCGGGGTCATATTATTTTAATTATAAGGGGTTCCACAGTATTGTTTTAATGGCGGTGGTGTCGGCACACTATGATTTTTTATATGTGGACGTGGGGAAGAATGGCCGGATGTCGGATGGAGGAGTATTTGCCCAGACGGAGTTCTGCCAGCGTCTCCAGAGTGGTGGCCTGGGATTGCCACCTGATGAGGATAACGTGGAAGGACTCCCCTTTGTCTTCATTGCCGATGAAGCCTTCGCTCTCAGCAAGCACCTCATGAGGCCATTCCCCCAAAGAACCCTCACCCCGGAGAGGAGGATTTTTAATTACCGGCTGGCCAGAGCTAGAAGAGTGGTTGAGAATGCGTTTGGAATTCTGGCCAGCCGGTTCCGCCTGTTTCAAACAGCCATTAATTTGGCGGAATACAAACTTAATTTTATCATTTTATCGTGCTGCATTCTGCACAACTTTTTAAACAAGCATTCTACCAATTATATAGGCACAGTTGGGCCTGAGGCCGGACAAATAGAAGCCAACCTTACAGGCCTGGATACTGTCCGTACTGGCTTGGCCCCCCAAAGTTCCCGTCAAGTTAGACAGCAATATGTTAATTATTTTATGGGTAGGGGGGCCATTGCAATGGGCCAGGATATATAATTTTTTACAATAAAAAAAATATTGCTGAAATCTGGCATTATATTTATTGCTTGCCTTTCTTTTGGGCTGTCTCCTAGGTTATGGTCGAGCAGTTGTAGTGCCAACTGTATTTGAATTTTAAAAATGTCTAAATAAGCTCCATTGCCACTGTAAACAACTTTTTTACAATTATAACCAAACTGATACTGAGCCTTGAAATAACAAACCACACATTTTTTAAAATCCTATAAGGAGATGTTTTTATTAATGGTTGTTATGCATTCAGTTCTGCATTTAGTATAAAATGTTCATAGACAAAAATATAATGATATCTTAATAATGTAGCAAAATATAATTATATTTAAATATTTCTACCTAATCCACAAAAAAATATTTTTGGCTTTTTGATTTTCGCAAACAGGCTTTTTTTTTTTTTGGAAAATCAAGTTTTGTTTTTTTTTTTTTTTTTAAAAGCAAGTTTTTTTTATTTTTTTTTTTTTTTAATCAAGTTTTTTTAGTTTTTTTTTGGTTTTTGCAAATCAAGTTTTTTTATTTGTTTTTGGTTTTTTAATCAAGTTTTTTATTTTTTTGGTTTTTTAAAATTAATTTTTTTATTTTTTTTTGGTTTTTTAAAATTATTTTTTTTATTTTTTTTTGTTTTTTTAAAATCAATTTTTTTTTTTTTTTTGTGTTTTTTAGAAAATCAAGTTTTATTTTTTTGTGGATTTTTGAGGTATATACGAGAAACAGCCCTCCTTTTTGACATTAGGTTAAACAGCCATTTATGTTCTGCCAAAAAAAGAAAGAGAAGGCCCAGAATGGGGTCAGCAAAACAGGAAATGAAGGACATGATTGATGTTTTGGGGTTTAAAAAAGGGCATTTAGATTCGACCCAAAACATCAATCATGTCCTTCATTTCCTGCTGCATACGATCCAGCCGATTACGCATTTCATCAATGTCTTTATTCCAGGCCATTATTTGACCAATTAGCCGTTGGGCACTTTCAGAGGTGAAATAGTCACTTCTTGTTGTTGTACCTAAAGTGGAATGAAACCAAAAAATGTCTTTAGAAATATGCACACATACATAGTTTACCTTACCATAAATAAAGCTGTTGTCTCAGACACTGACCTGGTGGGGTGCCCATGTAGCCTAATTCCTCCACATCCTCGGGGGTGGCACTGTTGCTTGAATGAAGCACAACCAGATCCCCTAAAATAGAGTAGAAAAATTAAATTAAACAAAAGGCAGCCATGCATAGATTAACGTAAGCTGGTGTGTCAGACACTCACCTGGTGGGGTGCCCATGTCGCCCACCTCTCCTTCCTCCACATCCTCAATGGGACTTGGGCTGATTGCCCAATCATGTTTTGCTTGGGGTGGACTGTCTTCTTGTTGGCTGAGTGATTTTTCCCCTATGTGAAACAAAAAATTATTAATCTAATTAGCACACAGATATTTTAGGACATAGTAATTTTCCAACATTTGTAGTGAAGTGGTTTGTGTAGAGTTCCTATTTTACCTCAATATTTAAAATTATAAAGACATATCGGATAGATAGATATCAATATCTCAAAATATAGTTAATAATCTTTTGATCTCTCTCTATATCTGGAACAAAATCTCTAAATATCTAACTAAATGTAAAGCAAAAAAATTAAGATAACTTCAAATATTCAAAAAGAATGTTTTACATTTCTATATCTATCTATCTACCTATCTCTATATTTCTCTCTCTCTATATATTTCTCTCTCTCTCTCTCTCTCTCTATATCTATATCTATATATATATATATATATCTATATATATATATATATAGATATATATATCTATATATATATATATCTATATATATCTATATATATATCTATATATATCTATATATATATATCTATATATAGATATATCTATCTATATATAGATATATATATATAGATATATATATATATATATCTATATATATAGATATATCTATATAGATATATCTATATCTATCTATATATATCTATATATATATATATATATATATCTAGATAGATATAGATATATATAGATATTTATATGGATATGTAACAAGGTTTATTAAAAGATCGTTTAAAACGATGAACAAAAAATCGAATAGGAAGGAAAAGCACATGGAGCAGTATACAAGGTAATAAACACAAGAGAAAAACACGACAAGTACTTACTTTTTTTAAGAACTTTCCGGATACGTCGGTATTGATCCGGCTCCCTGAGTTTCAGGTCAGACCATCTTTTTCTCAATTGATCTTTGGAGCGCTGGACCCCAAAAGATGCCTGCAAAGTCTCCACGACCTTCGCCATTATTTTGGCCTTGCGCAAATTTGGCCGTGCGTACGGCCCATAATTGCCATCATAGTCGTCTTTGTGAAGAATGGCCACCATCTCCACCATCTCTTTAAAACTCATATTAGAGGCCTTAAATCTAGGCCTCATAGATTTCGTTGACGTTCCAGCCTCCGGGCTGTCTCCACTACCTGAGGTCGTCAACATTTCAGGTGTCTCCGCCATTCTTTAACTCCACTACGCGCCGTAACAAAAAATGGGCGGAGAACATGAGTTAAAATCGAACGTCAGGGGCGGGCGACGCAGGCGGAGTTTCACACATGCGTAGTGTATAAAGAGGGGCCTTGCGCACGTGTCGTACGTACGTTCTGTGCGTCGAATTAGGGGGCGGAGAACATGAGTTAATTTCGAACGTCAGGGGCGGGCGACGCAGGCGGAGTTTCACACATGCGTAGTGTATAAAGAGCCTTGCGCACCTGTCGTACGTACGTTCTGTGGTAGGTGATAGTGGACCAGGACGTTACAAAACGAAGGTAATTTTAGATATATATTTTTTGGGTTTTATGGTCATGACTTTGTAGCAAGCGGCCTATATGGCTTGATAGATTGATGAGGCCTACATAGGGAGAAGATGATGAGAGGTTAGCAGAAACCTATAATAAAAGTGTTTTTTGTCTTGTGACTTCATCTTTTCCAGATATAATGAATCCCCTATTTAAGGATCCAGAGTTCCTTACAGCTTTTATTTTGAAATATCGAGAGATGAGGAATTTGTGGGAGGTGAAACACCCTCAGTATTATGCAAAGCATGTGAGGAAGTCAACGCTGGAGAGACTTCTGTCCTTTGTCCAGGCGACCATCCCGGAAGCAACAATGGAGACATTGCTCAAGAAAATTGGGGTCTTGAGGAACATGTATAAGAGGGAGCATAAGAAGATCCAGGAATCAAGGAGATCAGGAGCATCAGCAGATGATGTTTATGTACCCAGGCTGTGGTACTACAATCAACTCCGTTTTCTGGATGACCAGAATGAAGCCAGGGCATCACTTTCAACCCTTCCCTCCACCCTTCCCTCCACCCCAGCAGAGGCTGATGAGGAGCAAGCTGGGTCTTCCATCCTGGATGAACCGGATATGACCATCTGGAGTCAGGTAAATTATTTTAACAAATATTTACTGTACTAATATTAATGATGTTAACTGGATGTTATAATTGTCTAAAATAATTTTGCACTCAAAATTGTGTATACATATCAATTGACAGTAGTGGCTAAATATGTTTGGCACCTGCTTGAAATAATTAGGGTGTCTGATTAGACTCTTTTATTAAAGAGATGTATTCACATTGAATTTGCTATTCATGAGAAGCAAACTGTGTGTCATTGATGAACCCAAAAAAATATACTCAAACTATTGTCCTTTTTTTATACACAGGATGAGTCCATCCAGGAGGAATGTGGGGAAAGTGGCAGGCAGGAGGAGACCGGGCCCATGGACAGCCTGGAGGAGGCCGGATTCACCATCATCCTGGAGGAGGCTGGGCCCAGTGTCAGGCAGGAGGTGGCTGCTCCCAGTGAGGTGGCTGCTCCCAGTGAGGTGGCTGGGCCAAGTGAGGTGGCTGGGCCCAGTAGGAGCCTGACCGAATCCCAAGTGCCTCCCCTCCACCTTCCCAAAAAGAGGGCCAGGAAGGGGATGGTCACACAGGACGCATCCCTGCGCCTCATGCAAGAGGCCACCCGTTTTTTAAGGAGCCCCCCCGAAGCGGAAGAATCCTATGGCTGCTACTTAGCCAGCAGGCTTCTTCAGATGGATTGGGAGCAGCGCCTCATTTGTGAGAGCCTATTTGGGGAAACAATCCATAAGGGGCTGCAGGGCATGCTAACACAAAACACCCAACTACATGAGGCAGCCCCCCCTCCTCCTCCTCCTCCTCCTCCTCCTCCTCCTGCCACAACTGAAACACCAGAGCCACAGCCTCAAAAGAAGGCTACAGGGAAGGCTGCAGGGCAGCGTGGAGGAAAGGCTGCAGGGAAGAGAAGAAAGTGATGACCTGGGTTCAGTCTGGTCTGACAGAAGACGCAGGCTGTTGTAGGACCACAGTCTGGGGACATCTAGATCATCTGCTGGTGCTGTTGATCTCTGGGATTCTTGGACCAGATTGTGCTCCCTCTTATATGGACTCCGCAAGATCCCAATTTTCTGGTACACCGACTTTTTCCAGCGTTGACTTCCTCTTTATTTTATTTTGACCATGAATAAATGGATCTTTTTTGAGTTTAGCAAAAGACTTTATGTGTTTTCTTTGAAATCATTGATTTTACACACAATGTTAAATTAACAAGGGACAACAATCTCATTGAGTTTGGAAAAAACACACCAAAAATACATTACTAATGTTAATAATGTTCAAGTGGTAAGTCTTGAAAATAAAAAAATTTACGTGCTTTGGGTTAACTTTATCTAAAAACTAAAAAATAATCACTATAAAAAAAAACAGAATAATGGGTTCTTTGTGGTAACTTTACAAACCTAAAAAAAAAAAAAAAAAAAAGGGGAAAAAGTATTATTAGTATGGAAACATTGTTTTTAAAATGCATACTATATCATTCATGAGATCAAAGAGAAAAAGAATCCAGAAATCAGTTTGGGAGAACTCTGATTATGAAGAGCAAAACACCTTCGTTCTTTAGAGCCTTCGTAAAGAAGAAATAAAATGCGCTGCATTCAACGATCACAGATTTTGCAGCGTGATGAATGTGCTACCTACAATACGAACACTAGTTTTACTAGACCGAGTGCTTCCGTTTAGTTTTTGCTTATGAGCATGCGTCGTTTTTTTGTCCGTCGGACTAGCATACAGACGAGCGGACTTCGGGGTCCGTCGTAGTTACGACGTAAAGATTTGAAGCATGCTTCAAATCTAAAGTCCGTCGGATTTGAGGCTAAAAAAGTCCGTTGAAAGTCCGGAGAAGCCCACACATGATCGGATTACCAGCCAGCTTTAGTCCGTCAGCGTCCGTTGGACTTTTGTAGACGAAAAGTCCGACCGTGTGTACGCGGCATTACTTGTAAATGCTGCAGCTGCCTGTGGTACTGTACTAATAGGATCAGAACACCACTAATTTCTTTCAGGTAGCTTTAGGTGCACACTGTGCAGAGGACGCACTACACTAACTTGTAAATACTACAGCTGCCTGTGATACTGTAATAATAGGATCAGAAGAACACAACTAATTTTCTTCAGATAGCTTTAGGTGCACACTATGCAGAGGATGCACTACACTAACTTGTAAATACTGTAGCTGCCTGCGGTACTGTACTAATAGGATCAGAAGAACACTAATTTTCTTCAGGTAGCTTTAGGTGCACACTGTGCAGAGGACGCACTACACTAACTGTAAATATTGTAGCTGCCTGCCTGTGGTATTAATAGGATCAGAAGAACACCACTAATTTTCTTCAGGTAGCTTTAGGTGCACACTGTGCAGAGGACGCACTACACTAACTTGTAAATACTGTAGCTGCCTGCGGTACTGTACTAATAGAATCAGAAGAACACTCATTTTCTTCAGGTAGCTTTAGGTGCACACTGTGCAGAGGACGCACTACACTAACTTGTAAATACTGCAGCTGCCTGTGGTTCTGTACTAATAGGATCAGAAGAACACCACTAATTTTCTTCAGGTAGCTTTAGGTGCACACCGTGCAGAGGACGCACTACACTAACTTGTAAACACTGTAGCTGCCTGCGGTACTGTACTAATAGGAACAGAAGAACACTAATTTTCTTCAGGTAGCTTTAGGTGCACACTGTGCAGAGGAAGCACTACACTAACTTATAAATACTGCAGCTGCCTGTGGTACTCTACTAATAGGATCAGAAGAACACCACTAATTTTCTTTAGGTAGCTTTAGGTGCACACCATGCAGAGGATGCACTACACTAACTTGTAAATACTGTAGCTGCCTGCCGTACTGTACTAATAGGATCAGAAGAACACCACTAATTTTCTTCAGGTAGCTTTAGGTGCACACTGTGCAGAGGACGCACTACACTAACTTGTAAATACTGTAGCTGCCTGCGGTACTGTGCTAATAGGATCAGAAGAACACTAATTTTCTTCAGGTAGCTTTAGGTGCACACTGTGCAGAGGACGCACTACACTAACTTGTAAATACTGCAGCTGCCTGTGGTACTGTACTAATAGGAACAGAAGAACACTAATTTTCTTCAGGTAGCTTTAGGTGCACACTGTGCAGAGGAAGCACTACACTAACTTGTAAATACTGCAGCTGCCTGTGGTACTGTACTAATAGGATCAGAAGAATACCACTAATTTTCTTTAGGTAGCTTTAGGTGCACACCGTGCAGAGGACGCACTACACTAACTTGTAAATACTGTAGCTGCCTGCGGTACTGTACTAATAGGATCAGAAGAACACTAATTTTCTTCAGGTATCTTTAGGTGCACACTGTGCAGAGGGTGCACTACACTAACTGTAAATACTGTAGCTAATAGGACTAATAGGATCGGAAGAACACCTAGGATGTGTATATATATATACACAATACACTGTAAGTGCAGCTAACTGACTCTCCTGCCTACTCTATCTAACTTAAATCAAATGACACTGTCTCTCTGTCTATCTCTCTCTACGCCGGAACACACTACACAGGGCTGCCGTGCAGGCAGTCTTATATAGTATGGGGCGTGTACTAAACCCCCTGAGCCATAATTGGCCAAAGCCACCCTGGCCAATGTTCGAGTCAAACGTGCGTTCAATTCGAACACGAAGCTCATCCATACTGGCCAACAAACCAGCAATTGTTTTTTAACATCAGGCCACATTTTCAGGATATTGAACAAAACTGCAATAATAATCTCATTTTCTTTAAAGTTACCAGGTTACCATCAGTGGCAGTTTTCCTTAGGGCGGGCAGAAGAATACTTTACAGTGTTTGAATAGCCTGATTTTTTTCTAATTTTCCCTATTTAGAGTAGGGAAGAGTTAAAACTTCTTTGCATTTACAGTTTCCTGTCATTGTACCATTGAGGTTATTTCCCTTGACTTTCTATCCCAGAGAAAGAACATCAAGTGAATGGAAATATCTTAGAAGTGAGCGGATCGAAAGCTTGTCCTGAAAATGTGGATATTAGTTCAAATAAAACATAGAAACATTGGGGTTGATTTACTAAACCTAGAAAGTGCAAAATCTGGTGCAGCTGTGCATGGTAGCCAATCAGTGTCTAAGGCCGGGTTCACACTGGTACGATGCGAGAGTTGTACCACTTTAGATCCGACTTTGCCCTGCGACTTGAAGTCTGACATGCATCCGACTTCAATGAACAGGGATCCGACTTTGATCCGACAATACGAGGCACTGTGTTTGGTATGAATCTTGAGGGGGTCTCCAGCCAAATAAAAAACAAAACAAAAAACGGCATGGGTTCCCCCTCTAAGAGCATACCAGACCCTTCGGTCTGGCATGTATTTTAAGGGACCCCCATGCCGAAGAAAAACAGCATGCGGTTCCCCCCAAAATCCATACCAAACCCTTATCTAAGCCCACAGCCCAGCTGGTTAGGAAGAGGGAGGGGACGAGTGAGCCCCCCCCTGAACCGTACCAGGCCGCATGCCCTCAACATTGGGGGGTGGGTGCTTTGGGGCTGTGCCCCCCCCACCCCAAAGCACCTTGTCCCCATGTTGATGAGGACAAGAGACACTTCCCGACAACCCTGGCCATTTGTTGTCAGGGTCTGTGGGCGGGGGGGCTTATCAGAATCTGGAAGTCCCCTTTAACCACTTGCCGACCGCCTAACGCAGATATACTGCGGCAGAATGGCACGGGCAGGCAAAATCACGTACCTGGTACGTGATTTGCCTCCCACGGGCTGTGGGCGCATCGCGCCCCCCCGGTGCCCGAGGTGGTTGGCATTGTTAGGGGGGCGATCCGTGCTGAGGGGGAGGCCACTCATTCATGGCCACCCCCTCGCGATCACTCCCAACGTAATGTAAACAGCGGCAGAGGAAGTGATGTCATCTCTCCTCGAGTCGGTCTTTTCGTTCCGGCGGCGAGGAGAGAAGACATCAAGTAAGTGCACCAACACTACACTTACAGTAGAACACTCTAGGCACACATTTCACCCCCCCCGATCACCCCCCTGCATCCCCTGTCACAGTGACACCAATAGCAGTTTTTTTTCTGATTATTACATTGGTGTCATTTGTGACAGTTATAAGTAGTAGAGCAGTTAGTGTTAGGCCCCTTTAGGTCTAGGGTACCCCCCTAACCCCCCCCTGAAAAAGTTTTAACCCCTTGATCACCCCCCGTCGCCAGTGTCGCTAAGCGATCGTTTTTCTGATCGCTGTATTAGTGTCACAGGTGATGCTAGTTAGGGAGGTAAATATTTAGGTTTGCCGTCAGCTTTTTATATCGTCAAGGACCCCCATATACTACCTAATAAAAGGTTTTAACCCCCTGATTGCCCCCTAGTTAACCCTTTCACCAGTGATCCCCGTATAACTGTTACGGGTGACCCTGGTTAGTTAGTTTATTTTTTATAGTGTCAGGGCACCCGCCATTTATTACCTAATAAAGGTTTAACCCCCTGCATCGCCCCAGGCAGCGTCAGGTTAGCGCCAGTACCGCTAACACCCACACACGTAGCATACACCTCCCTTAGTGGTATAGTATCTGAACGGATCGATATCTGATCCGATCAGATCTATACTAGCGTCCCCAGCAGTTTAGGGTTCCCAAAAACGCAGTGTTAGTGGGATCAGCCCAGATACCTGCTAGCACCTGCGTTTTGCCCCTCCGCCCAGCCCAGCCCAGCCCACCCAAGTGCAGTATCGATCGATCACTGCCACTTACAAAACATATGAGGTCCTTCGTATGGAGCAGAGCAGTACTAGTGCCGCTTTTCCTTCTGGTGAACTGGCAAGCACCAGCGGCCTAGTACACCCTGGTCGTAGTCAAACCAGGAGGTGGCAAGCACAAATAGTGTCCCGCTGCCACCAAGAAGAAGGCAAACACAGGCCTGTCGTGCCCATAGTGCCCTTCCTGCTGCATTCGCCAATCCTAATAATTGGGAACCCACCACTTCTGCAGCGCCCGTACTTCCCCCATTCACATCCCCAACCAAATGCAGTCGGCTGCATGAGAGGCATTTTCTTTATCTCCTCCCGAGCACCCCTACCCAACGAACCCCCCCAAAAAAGATGTCGTGTCTGCAGCAAATGCGGATATATTCGTGACACCCGCTATTGTCTTTCCTGTCCTGACAATCCTGGTCTTTGCATTGGTGAATGTTTTGAACGCTACCACAGTTGAGTATTAGCGTAGGGTAAAGCATTGCACAGACTAGGCACACTTTCACAGGGTCTCCCAAGATGCCATCGCATTTTGAAAGACCCGAACCTGGAACCGGTTACAGTTATAAAAGTTACAGTTACAAAAAAAAGTGTAAAAAAAAAAAATAATAATAATAAAATAAAATAAAATAGTTGTTGTTTTATTGTTCTCTCTCTCTCTCTATTCTCTCTCTATTGTTCTGCTCTTTTTTACTGTATTCTATTCTGCAATGTTTTATTGTTATTATGTTTTATCATGTTTGCTTTTCAGGTATGCAATTTTTTATACTTTACCGTTTACTGTGCTTTATTGTTAACCATTTTTTTGTCTTCAGGTACGCCATTCACGACTTTGAGTGGTTATACCAGAATGATGCCTGCAGGTTTAGGTATCATCTTGGCATCATTCTTTTCAACCAGCGGTCGGCTTTCATGTAAAAGCAATCCTAGTGGCTAATTAGCCTCTAGACAGCTTTTACAAGCAGTGGGAGGGAATGCCCCCCCCCCACCATCTTCCGTGTTTTTCTCTGGCTCTCCTGTCTCAACAGGGAACCTGAGAATGCAGACGGTGATTCAGCCAGCTGACCATAGAGCTGATCAGAGACCAGAGTGGCTCCAAACATCTCTATGGCCTAAGAAACCGGAAGCTACGAGCATTTTATGACTTAGATTTCGCCGGATGTAAACAGCACCATTGGGAAATTGGGAAAGCATTTTATCACACCGATCTTGGTGTGGTCAGATGCTTTGAGGGCAGAGGAGAGATCTAGGGTCTAATATACCCCAATTTTTTAAAAAAAAGAGTACCTGTCACTACCTATTGCTATCATAGGGGATATTTACATTCCCTGAGATAACAATAAAAATGATTAAAAAAAAATGAAAGGAACAGTTTAAAAATAATATAAAAAAGCAAAAAAATAATAAATAAAAAAATAAATAAAAAAAAAGAACCCCCCCTGCTCTCGCGCTAAGGCGAATGCACGCGTCGGTCTGGCGTCAAATGTAAACAGCAATTGCACCATGCATGTGAGGTATCACCGCGAAGGTCAGATCGAGGGCAGTAATTTTAGCAGTAGACCTCCTCTGTAAATCTAAAGTGGTAACCTGTAAAGGCTTTTAAAGGCTTTTAAAAATGTATTTATTTTGTTGCCACTGCACGTTTGTGCGCAATTTTAAAGCATGTCATGTTTGGTATCCATGTACTCGACCTAAGATAATCTTTTTTATTGCATCAAACATTTGGGCAATATAGTGTGTTTTAGTGCATTAAAATTTAAAAAAGTGTGTTTTTTCCCCAAAAAATGCGTTTGAAAAATCGCTGCGCAAATACTGTGTGGAAAAAAAAAATGAAACACCCACCATTTTAATCTGTAGGGCATTTGCTTTAAAAAAATATATATAATGTTTGGGGGTTCAAAGTAATTTGCTTGCAAAAAAAAAATAATTTTTTCATGTAAACAAAAAGTGTCAGAAAGGGCTTTGTCTTCAAGTGGTTAGAAGAGTGGGTGATGTGTGACATAAGCTTCTAAATGTTGTGCATAAAATGCCAGGACAGTTCAAAACCCCCCCCAAATGACCCCATTTTGGAAAGTAGACACCCCAAGCTATTTGCTGAGAGGCATGTCGAGTCCATGGAATATTTTATATTGTGACACAAGTTGCGGGAAAGAGACAATTTTTTTTTTTTTTTTGCACAAAGTTGTCACTAAATGATATATTGCTCAAACATGCCATGGGAATATGTGACATTACACCCCAAAATACATTCTGTTACTTCTCCTGAGTAGGGGGTTACCACATGTGTGGGACTTTTTGGGAGCTTAGCCGTGTACGGGACCCCGAAAACCAAGCACCGCCTTCAGGCTTTCTAAGGGCGTAAATTTTTTATTTCACTCTTCACTACCTATCACAGTTTTGGAGGCCATGGAATGCCCAGGTGGCACAACCCCCCCCCCCCCCAAATGACCCCATTTTGGAAAGTAGACACCCCAAGCTATTTGCTGATAGGTATAGTGAGTATTTTGCAGACCTCACTTTTTGTCACAAAGTTTTGAAAATTGAAAAAAGAAAAAAAAAATTTCTTGTCTTTCTTCATTTTTAAAAACAAATGAGAGCTGCAAAATACTCACCATGCCTCTCAGCAAATAGCTTGGGGTGTCTACTTTCCAAAACGGGGTCATTTGGGGGGGTTTGTGCCATCTGGGCATTTTATGGCCTTCAAAACTGTGATAGGTAATGAGGAGTAAAATCAAAAATGTACGCCCTTAGAAATCCTGAAGGCAGTAATTGGTTTTTGGTGCCCCGTACGCGGATAGGCTCCCAAAAAGTCCCACACATGTGGTATCCCCGTACTCAGGAGAAGCATCTGAATATATTTTGGGGTGCAATTCCACATAGCCCATGGTCTATGTGAGCAATATATCATTTAGTGACAATTTTTTGTAATTTTTTTTTTTTTTGTCATTATTCAATTACTTGGGACAAAAAAAAATAATATTCAATGGGCTCAACATGCCTCTCAGCAATTTCCTTGGGGTGTCTACTTTTCAAAATGGGGTCATTTGGGGGGGTTTGTACCGCCCTGCCATTTTAGCACCTCAAGAAATGACAGGCAGTCATAAACTAAAATCTGTGTAAATTACAGAAAATGTACCCTAGTTTGTAGACGCTATAACAATAGATATACGCTTATTGACATTTTTTTTACCAAAGACAAGTGGCCGAATACATTTTGGCCTAAATGTATGACTAAAATTTAGTTTATTGGATTTTTTTATAACAAAAAGTAGAAATTATCATTTTTTTTCCAAATTTTCGGTCTTTTTCCATTTATAGCGCAAAAAATAAAAACCACAGAGGTGATCAAATACCATAAAAAGAAAGCTCTATTTGTGGGAAGAAAAGGACGCAAATTTTGTTTGGGTACATCATTGCATGACCGCGCAATTAGCAGTCAAAGCGATGCAGTGCCAAATTGTAAAAAGTGCTCTGGTCAGGAAGGAGGTAAATCCTTCCGGGGCTGAAGTGGTTAATTACTTAATGGGATGTCCCAGAGCAATGCTTAATTTGAGGGGAGGCAGACACAGATCAAAGCAGACTGCCATCGGACGTGAGGACCTAAACTGATGCCTGCAGTACACTGCGCCCGAAGGCGGTATCCTCATGCCCTCTTACAACCTCCTGATAGAATTTTGTAAACGTATGGACCGAAGACCAGGTTGCAGCCTTGCAGATCTGAGCCATGGAGGCCTGGTGATGCACTGCCCATGAAGCACTTACTGCTCTGGTAGAGTGCGCTCTTACATGAACGTGAGGAATCTTCTTTTTCAAACCATAGGCCTGAATAATAACTTGCGGAATCCACTTAGAGATAGTAGATTTTGATGCTGCCTGGCCTTTCTTGGACCTTCTGGCAGCACAAACAAAGCATCAGTTTTCCGTATCTGAGCTGTTGCTTTCAGATAGAACTTGAGAGCACTTACTACATCCAGAGTATGCAATAATCTATCTTCCGCGGAATGCGGGTCTGGACAAAAGGACAGTAGGACCACATCTTGATTCAGATGAAATCTTGAAACCACCTTAGGCAAAAAAGTTGGGCGGGGACAGAACACCACCCTATCTTTGTGAATGACCAAATAGGGCTCTTTACAGGAAAAAGCCGCTAATTCCGATACCCTTCTAGCAGAGGATATAGCAACTAGAAAAAACTATTTTCTTGTGCACAAACCCAAAGGAATATGGTGCATTGGTTCAAAAGACAAAGCTGAATTCAAATCCCACGGGCACAAGGGAGACCTGGTGGCCTTAAACGCAATACCCTTTTTAAAGCACATTCTTTAACCGTGACCAACACCTTAGACACTGGTGAAAAAACCATGGAGGTATTCTCCATATGGGAGGGGTTATGTAGAGGGGAACTTCTCTTCTAATTAGGGTGTGCAAGTGTCCAATCACCTGGTGGTGAACATAACCCATTAAGTAATTAACAAGGCTCTGTGTCCCGTGATGTACTCCAAGAATGTGGTTTTCTCATTGAGTAGTTTCCGAAAAATGCACCACATTTTGTCCATTAGATGTCCTGTGATGTACGAAAAAGAAATATATACTTATTTATTATTTTAAAATATACATTTATACAACATTTACCTATTTCTAAGTTTACCTTGAAATTGTTATGTAAAGCCAATACTTTTTTTGTAGTTTTGGATGGAGTATGGAAGGGTTAGAACCTGTACCAATTTTAATAATTTTTTTATGTTTGTATCCCCACTGGGGAGATTCACCCTCTATTTGACCTGGTGATCTTTGTCTGTCAAGAGAATAGCCGAAGAAGAACTGGCAATATCACCAATTCTCGGTATAGCTGCATCCTGCATGCTTCCGTGCGTATTGGTGAATGCACATGTGCGGTGGTGCAAATTGGTGGATGCACATGCACGGTGATGCAAATTGGTGAATGCACATGCGCGGTGGTGCGAATTGGTGGATGCATGTGCACGGTGGTGCGAATTGGTGAATGCACGTGTGCAGTGGTGCAAATTGGTGAATTCACGTGCACGGTGGTGCGAATTGGTGGCACATGCAGGACATGATAGATTCTGGCACCCACAGGCCTATAAAGGACAGCTGCTCTGCTCACTAGATTGTTGGATGATTGTCAACCCCCCTGTGTTCCTGTGCTTCTGTGTATTCTGATCTTGGACTCCTTGCTACCAAGCTGGCTTTACTTTGCCCTGTCTCATCTCCATCCCTGCCTCTGACCCCTGGCTTGTGCATCCTGCTTGTTTCTACCATTATCAGGTGATCATCTTCTTAGCTCTTCAGGCTATCACGGTTGGAAACCCATGCTTCTAAGGGCACTCTATCTCCTCTATCACCTTCAGGGGTGCTCTGCACTCACCTGCAATAGGAGCCTTCTCAGCAATCCGGCCTCCGACCAGGTACATGACAGTGTCATTGACCGGGAAAGTGAAGAGGAACCCAAAATGTCACCAGAAAAAAATACAGGGCAGATCTTTCAATGGGGACACCTGTTCTGGTGACTAACAGGGGAATGAACTGACACTTCCTGTGTAGAAACTATATATCTCACAATCCCCATGTCTTTCAGTCTAGGGCTCTGTGGGTGAGAGATACACAGTAATTAGATCTGACACAGACACAATCAGGCAGAGCAACTAACAGATAGATCACCATGTTGAAAGTAGGGGTGCACCGAATGGAAATTTTGGGGCCAAAACCGATACCGAAAATGAAAAATACACTAGGCCGAAAACCGATACCGAAAATGACGGTTTTTAAAAATAATAATAAAAAAAATTATTTGATATATAAAATTGTGTTATATTCCTTATTAATTTTTGACTTAATAATTAATCATGAATTTTAATGAGTAAAAAAAATAGTACAATCCAGTAATGTAAAATAAGTACTTTAACAAAAAGTAACCCACATAAATTAGACAGTGGACACAGAAAATGAAATCCAATAAAATACTAAATAAATTAAATAAATAAACTTACAGTAACAGTACTGTACATATCCTGCAGTCGGTGCACATTGCGGAATAATCAATAATAAAAAAACAAAATAAAATAAAAACAAAAGACAGGCATAATATAAAAATGCACACCTGATAGTTCACAAGCTAACGCCCTACACCCTGTGATATCTCCACTGCGCTTCTATATAAGTGAAAAATGTATAATTTAAGTAAACTATAGCTGCCACTTAATATGTAACAAATACGTGACTGAATTTAAACCTCTAGAGATAAGTGGAATAAATAGTAGAGCTCAAATAAATAAAAAATGAAAAATAAAAATAAAAAATGTGCTAATGAAAGCTATGATAAATCGAAATGAACAGTAGAAGTATATATGTGTGAATATTGACAATAATACCCTCATTGAAAATCAGTCACAATATGAATGTGATCTGACAAAAAAGTTATTGGTGAACACTGTGAGCAAACACATCCTATCACATAATGTTCAAAGCAACACACCCTGCGGCAGATGTGAAAATAATAAATTAAATCTTAACATAAAGTTCATATCATGTGAATATATTCTAACAAAATAAGTTATTGGTGAACCCACTCCTAGTCTCAAGCCTCCACCATTCGATGCAGCGTGTCACGTCACAACATCTTGCGTCACGCTTCAGATGCTTGCCGTATAGCCAAGCCCCGACATGTTTCGTCACAACCGACTTATTCATGGGATTCGTGAGACTGCACAGCTGACACACTATCCTGGGTCCCCCGCGACCGCTATAGATCGCTTTACCAGTGCATGGAGTTTATGTTACGATTTCCACTGGAGTGTTTTTTTTTGGCCTGCTTTGGTTTTTACACATGTGAGTGCAATGGTGTGCGATTATTTGAATTTTTAATAAATTTGCTGTACTTTATCACACTATTTGGAGCATTTTTTTCATTTTCATGTGGAGCAATCACTTCTTGAGGAAAAGGATTTGTTGCATTTAATCCCGCTATTTGGAGATCACGTTTGGAATCTGGAGATTACATTTTAACCCCCAATAAGTGTGGGTTGAGGCGAGATATGCCAAACACGAGAGTGGGAGGCAATTGTAGCTGGTGAGTGCAAATCTTTAAGTGGGAGCGGAAGCACAAACACTGAGGTGTGGTGGAAGATCACAAAGAACAACCAGGAGTTTTCATTTATAGATTTTTTCAGACCATTCATCTGAATATTTATGAACTTTATGTCAACAATTTATTCATTATTTTCACATCTGTCACAGGGTGTTGTTTTGATTATTATGTGATAGGATGTGTTTACTCACAGTGTTCACCAATAACTTTTTTTGTTAGAATATAGGGATGAGCCGAACACCCCCCGTCCGTTCGCACCAGAACCTGTGAACGGACCGAAAATTTGCACAAACATTAGAAACCCATTGACGTCTATGGGACTCAAACGTTCTAAATCAAAAGTGCTCATTTTAAAGGCTAATTTTCATGGTATTGTCTCAAAAAGTGTTTGGGGACCCGGGTCCTGCCCCAGGGGACATGTATCAATGCAAAAAAAAGTTTTAAAAACGGCCGTTTTTTCGATTTTAATGATGCTTAAGGTGAAACATTAAAAGTGAAATATTCGCCGCGGAAGAAGATGGACGCTTAACAGCGCTCGGGATCACACCGGCCCACATCGCCTGCTTCACTGACCCAAACCCACACACAACCACCTACGGACCGGCAGCACATCTCCGGGAACCGATCGATCATGCCGCGGCGCAACAAGGAGAACCGGAGGCCACAAAAACTGACTGCATACTACCCGCTCGGGAACCGATCGATCGTGCCGCGGCGCAACAAGGAGAACCGGAGGCCGCAAAAACTGACTGCATACTACCCGCTCGGGCATAAGCAAGATGGCGGAGGCGGGACAGCGGCGCGAGGTATGTCTAGTACCCCACTATACGAAGCGGGTAAGGGCAACCCACAAAAAAGGAATGCACCACAAAGGAGCACACACTCTCCTATACATACCCCCAATTCAGGCAGTCCGGAAAAAGCAAGACTGAGGCTGGATGCCTCGGATTCTAGCCGGGACTTAACACCAGGCCTAGACTCAGGAGAAGATACCAGAGATCTCCCTGACTCAAGTGATCTCTTTCCCACCACTAACCAACCTGTACTGGACACCACACTAAAGGATATGTTAGTCTCACTCCGGAGTTCACTACATGCTGACATGCTATCCTGTGTTCACAGATTTGGTGTGGAACTTAAAGAAACAGTATCCAGGGTAGATCATATTGAACACAAAATGGGGGAGTTCGCTACCACCATCAATGACCTAGTGGATGCAAACGATAACAATGCAGATGAATTGGATGCCCTTAAAGCAAAATTAGCAAACATTGTGGACCGCTCTAGGAGAAATAACTTTAAAATAAGGGGGATCCCCGAGTCAGTCCTGCAGTCTGACCTGCGCATCTACACAGCCCAACTCTTTCAGGCTATACTACCAGATTTAAAGGAATTGGATATTACCGTGGACAGGATCCACCGCTTACCCAAACCATCTCACCTACCGGATAACATACCTAGAGATGTTATACTCCGGTTACACTTTTACCAAACAAAAGAACGCCTGATGGCGGCTTCCCGCAGCAAAGATCTCTTTCCACCACAATATAAGGATCTACAATTTTTTGCTGACCTATCGCAATTCACCCTGCAGAAACGTAGGAACCTAAACACAATCTCCAAAGCATTAAGAAATCACAAGATCGCATACAAATGGGGGTTCACTACTAAATTGATTATCACTAAAGATGGAAAGGAGCATGTTGTTGACACTCTTAACAAGGGAATGCAGCTCCTTCAAAGATGGCAGATCATAGCAGAGGATTCGCCAAAAATTCAAGCTTCTCGTAGCCCTGAGCAGTTTACAGATGACTGGAACCTGGTCACCTCCAAAAACTCCCGCAAGTATACATGAGCTGACTGAGGTCAGTAAAGACTACACTCTACTGTTTCCCAAGCAGAGGAAAAACGCTAAGCTGAACTGTTTCGCTGTTTACCCCCTACTTGCAATTTAAGTGACTACACGTCACACAGACCTACTCAGGGTTTGGTTTAAAACCCCCTTATGTTTTCCTTTTTTTATCTTTTTCTACACTGTTCTTTTTTGTGTTAACCATTGTCTATGTCCGCAGCCGCAACAATCACCAAAAATTCAACTACTTGATAAAGCAAATCTTCAGGAACTCCACGGTCACAAGGATTCATCTCCCCATCGCATATGGATAAACGTTGATGAACTCAGCAACCTATGTAAGTGTTACCAACACATGACATCTAACGCACTTTCACTCGACTTTACACTATGACCATTGCTTTTTTAACAATAAACGCAAGAGGCCTTAACCATCCGGCGAAACGCAGATCCATGTGGCTGGAAGCCATCCAAAATAAGGCTGATTTCATTTGTGTACAAGAGACGCACTTCAAAAAACAGGCCCAACCTATCTGCTCCCACCCCAAATTCCCACATATTTTTTTTGCAAGTGCAGACGCAAAAAAGAAGGGAGTACTCACGGCAATTAAGGATACAGTAGCATTTAGCCTACACTCGGAGATAAAAGATGTGCAAGGTAGATATCACATATTAATCTGCGACATCAACAATACCACCTACACGGTGGTGAATGTATATGCGCCAAACACACGTCAGACTCGCTTTCTTCATAGGCTCATGAAACAGATCTCACGTTTACAAAAAGGTCGCCTACTCTTGTGCGGAGATTTTAATTTACCACCGGACCCTACAATAGACTCTAGTTCACTATCCAACAAGAAAACTCAAACACTACAACCGCTGCTGAGGAACTACGACTTATACGATGCATGGAGATGTCTTCACGCCACAGAGAAAGACTTTTCCTTTTTTTCAGCTAGTCACAAAATTTATACCCGACTTGATCTTTTTTTGGTAGATAAAGCGTTAATAACCAAAATCAAAACATCTACAATTAATAATATCACTTGGTCGGATCATGCCTCGGTATCACTGCTGGTGGATGACGCATCTAAAATCAACTCCACTTACATTTGGAGATCCAACCCGCGGCTGTTCCGAGATGATCCTTCCAAAACAATATTGCAGAAAGATCTGGCCGAATTTTTTGAGCTTAATGTAAATTCAGTTTCTGACCCTTTTATGACATGGAACGCACACAAAGCGTTTATGAGAGGTCTCCTCATTAAACTTGGAGCCAGGACTAAGAGGATGAGGGAGCAGCGTATATTGAATGTCTCTGGACAAATCCACACACTATAATCTCAGAACAAAGCCAATTTCTCTCCTGACTTATCAGACAAACTGACCAAATTAAGACTGGAACTCCGAACGATACTACTGGAGGATTTTGAAAAATCCTCTAGGAGGTTGAAAATGACGTATTACGCAAATGGCAATAAAGCAGGGAAATTATTAACAGACAAACTACGAGGACACAGACACAAAACTAAACTTTCCTACATCTTACATCCTGAAACCCACACCAAATTACAACACCCACAAGATATTGCAGATGCATTCAGCACTTACTATGGTTCTCTCTATAACCTGAACACAGATCCTAGCACGATTCAACCACAAACCCACACAATTTCTGAATTTCTTAATAAAATTCAACTTCCCCAACTCACTGATACCCAAAATATAGTACTGAACTCTCCATTCACGACACAAGAAATATCAATAGCGATTGACTCACTCCCCAGTAACAAATCTCCTGGACCAGATGGTTTCACAAGTGAATATTTTCAAACGTTCAGAGACATTCTAACTCCCAGACTCACTGAAATATTTAATCAAGCTGCTTCCTCCTCCTCTTTTCCACCTGAAATGTTGAAGGCAATGATCGTGGCATTACCGAAGCCGGGGAAAGACCCTGATACTCCTCAAAATTTCCGTCCGATATCGTTACTCAATAACGATCTGAAAATCTACGCTAAAGTAATAGGTGGTAGATTAGTAAATCTCCTCCCTTCACTGATCCACCCAGATCAATCTGGTTTTACCACAGGTCGTCAAACGGTGGATGCGACCAGACGCCTGATTAACCTCATCCATCTGGCTAGCAAAAAGGGAACGCCTTCTCTGCTCCTCTCTTTGGATGCAGAGAAGGCGTTCGACAGGATTCATTGGACGTATTTAGAACAAGTTCTGAACAAATTTGGTTTCCATGGCCAGATGTATCAGGCCATTATGGCTCTATACACAAAGCCATCAGCACAAGTATACATATCAGGAACATTATCTACTCCGTTTAGTATAACTAACGGCACTCGCCAAGGGTGCCCTTTATCTCCCTTAATTTTTAACTTGTTGATGGAACCACTGGCAACCTATATCCGCCAACACCCCCAAATTAAAGGGATAACAATAGGCGATAGAATGCACACCATCAGCCTATTCGCGGATGATGTCATCCTGATACTCACTGATGTAATGTCTTCCCTGGCTTCGGTCCACCAAACTTTACAATTATTTAAAGCAATTTCGTATTACAAAGTCAATGAGACCAAGTCATTTCTTTTGGGACTAGGCTTATCTGACAAGGTGAAACAAAATATTAAACACAAATTTCCATATATGTGGAAAGAAAATGGCATATCTTACCTAGGTATCACACTTACACCCACAGTATCCGAACTATTCAAAGAAAATTATATTCCATTTTTAAAGTCTCTGAGATCCAAACTAGATAAACTAAAGCGATTTGAACTTTCATGGACTGGGCGTCTGGCTGCTTTTAAAATGCAGGTTTTACCACAGTTCTTATACCTATTCAGAACCCTACCCATTCCAGTACCCAAATCCTTCTTTCAGCAAGCACAATCTGAAATAGATAGATACCTATGGGTTGGGAAAAAAGCAAGATGTGCATTTAACAAAATTACTAAATCCAAACATGCCGGGGGGATAGGCCATACAATAATTAAAGATTACCATGCGGCCACCATTTTGGCACAGATGAAGGGTTGGTTTCCCAACCACGATATCTCCCTATGGACAGAATTAGAAAAACTTCAAATTAAAGGAGGGAATCTGTATAATTACCTGATAACTAATACGTATCACACATCTACCTCACTTGTAAATTCCCCAACTATCCAGGCCTCTATCGAAGCCTGGCAATATCTCCTCAAACATATAACACCTGAAGGACCCCAAATTCCTCTAAAATTCCCAATTACAGCTTTAGAACTCATAATACCAGACTTATCATTAGCCAAATGGAGCTCTAGAGCAGTGTTTCTCAACTCCAGTCCTCAAGGCGCCCCAACAGGTCATGTTTTCAGGATTTCCCTCAGATAAAACAGCTGTGGTAATTACTAAGGCAGTGAAACTGATCAAATCACCTGTGCGAAATAATGGAAATCCTGAAAACATGACCTGTTGGGGCGCCTTGAGGACTGGAGTTGAGAAACCCTGCTCTAGAGGCGAACTATCTTTAGAAGACCTCCTAGTAGGACCCACGATTAAAACATTCAGAACATTACTGATTGAATATGATATCCCATCTTCTGACTATTATAAATATACTCAAATATCCCACTTACTAGACAAAAAGAGTAATGAACTTATCACTCATCTTCCCTGGCAAATTGTCATCTTTCTTACACACAAAAGCACAAAACTCAAGGGAACGGCTTTATTCTATAAATTTCTACAGAATAAAAACTCTTTTAGTAAAACCACCAACATAGTAGCATGGGAAAAGGACTTTAAAAAGATTTATACTGATGACCAATGGAAAAAAGCACGTAAAATCACATATGCATCTACTAGAGGTGCCAACCTATGGGAACTGCATCACAAATTTCTATTGCGGTGGTACCTCACCCCTTACCGCATTTCTAAATTTATTCCAGGAGCTTCACCAGAATGTTGGAGGAAGTGTGGGAAAATAGGATCACTGCTTCATGTGATGTGGTCGTGCCCACGTATTCAGAGATTTTGGATGATTATATTTCAAATGATAGAACAAATCACAGGTATAAAAGTGGCGTTTTCCCCAGGTATGGCACTTCTTTCATTGGAAATTGACTCTATTCCAGTATCTCTTCGGCCGCTAGTATCCCACATACTCATCGCAGCTAGACTTACCATAGTACGCCATTGGAAAGACACTAGTCCCCCTCCTGTAACAGAAACCCTTCAAATAATAAATACACATAGGATGTATGAAATACAATTCGCATGGAGTCTCGGAAACCAGAGTAAAATATCTAAAATGTGGGTTCCTTGGTCAACATGGTATCCACAAAACATGGGTCTCAGATTCTTTGGAAAACATTAAATGGAAAAACCACAGGATAATAAATATGATGAGTCTTACCACACAGGCTGCTTAAGGACATATTAAGTTACTGTTAGTTAAAGTTAATTAACACAATTCTATAACCTTTCATTTATGTCAGACATTATCCAATTGCAGTTAGCACATAACCATTATCTGTAGCCAAAATAAAATAAATAAATTAATTATGTAGGATGAGGGCGGGGGGGGGCTTCTCCTTCTTCCAGGCACAGTAATTTGGGTAGTCGTGTCTGCATGAAGGGAGGTAAGAACGAAAACATTCTTATTGTCCCTCCACTTCATAGCGAGCAAGTTATTACACTGCAAGCAGGCTCTCTCCCCCAGCCTAAGACAGGAATCTACAAGCCACTGGGGAAAGCCCCGGCGATTAGGTCGCACGGTGCCACATGCTCCAATCTGATGATCAAACAAGTGACTAAAAAGTGGCACGCTCGTGTAATAATTGTCCACGTACAAGTGGTACCCCTTTCCGAATAAGGGTGACACCAAGTCCCACACTATCTTGCCAGCGCTTCCTATGTAGTCAGGGCAGTTTGTCGGCTCTACGTGACTATCTTTGCCCTCGTAAACCATAAATCTACATGTATAGCCTGTGGCAGGGGCGTAACTAGAAATAGTAGGGCCCCATAGCAAAATGTTGTATGGGGCCCCCCCTGCAAACAGCCCCCCCCACAGCTGCCCTAGTGTCAATGCAGCGTGACCTGTGCCACATACAGCGTGACCTGTGCCCAATGCAGAGTGACCTGTGCCCAATGCAGCGTGACCTGTGCCCCATACAGCGTGACCTGTGCCCAATACAGCGTGACCTGTGCCCCATACAGCGTGACCTGTGCCCAATACAGCCTGGTCTGCCTGTGCCCCATACAGCCCCACCTATGCAGAGGAAAAGGCAAGCCACCCGGATCAGCAGAGAGCGGGATTGCCCGCTGTAATAGCTTTCATTTGAATTTCCTGTCTTCCCGGGGCTCATCGTCACATAGCCCCACCTCTTGGCCCGACACCTTTGGTGACGTCACATGTCCCGCATTGGATCGGCGTTCTGTCTATCAAAGGCACCGGGCCAAAAAGTGGAGCTATGTGACGTGAGCCCCGGGAACACTGGAAGTTCTTACATCGGGCAATTCAGCTCTCTGCTGATACGGACAGCTCACCTCTTCCTTTCCTCTCTCTTCCCCTGGCTGGGAGACTGTGCTGGCGGTGCTCTTATCCTCACTGGGCTCCACCCGGCTGTGGGCCCCATAGCGTCCGCATGGGTCGCTATGGTGGTAGTTACGCCCCTGGCCTGTGTCCCTGTCACAGAGCTTATACATCTTGACCCCGTATCTGGCACTCTTGCTGGGAAGGTACTGTTTGAATAACAAGCGGCCAGAAAATTTAATCAGGGACTCATCAACGCAGACAACTTGATGGGGGGTAAACAAGTCTGCAAAACGTTGGTTGAAGTGGTTTACGAGGGGCTGAATTTTGTAGAGCCGATCGTATGCAGGGTCTCCACGAGGACGACAGAGTTCATTGTCGTTGAAGTGCATGAACCGCAAAATCTGCTCGTATCGTGCCCTGGCCATGGAAGCAGAGAACAAGGGCGAATGGTAAATTGGGTCAGTGGACCAATATGACCGCAACTTACTCTTTTTATTCAACCCCATGAGGAGGGAAAGGCCCAGAAAGATCTTAAATTCGGAGACCGTAATTGGTCTCCAATCTCTGGCAAGGGAGGACTGGGGAATAGTGGCGATGTGTTGACCAGCGTACAAATTGCTTTGGTCCACAATAGATCTATAGAGATCTTCGGTGAAAAACAGTGAATAAAAATCCAGTGACGTAAAGTCAACTGTTTCCACCTGAATTCCGGGTTGGCCAGTGAAAGGGGGAAGTACGGGTGCTGCAGAAGTGGTGGGTTCCCAATTCGGATTGGCGATTGTAGCAGGAAGGGCACTATGGGCACGACGGGCCTGTGTTCGTCTTCTTGGTGGCAGCGGGACACTACTTGTGCTTGCCACCTCACCAGCTTGAACTGCACTTATGGGACTCGCCACATCACCACGTGATACTGCAGTGCTGGATGTACGACCAGGGTGTACTAGGCCGCTGGTGCTTGCCAGTTCACCAAAAGGAATAGCGGCGCTAGTACTTCACTGCTCCATACGAGAGCCCTGCGGTTCTTGCACTTCAATTACAGAAGAAGAAGATTGGGGTCTGGTACACCTGACCTTAGCAGGGACCACAACTCTGTCACCTGAGCTATCTGTCATGGAGCCGCTGTCCTCTACAGGATCGTATTCTGAGCCTGAACTTGACAGATGAGTGACTTCCTCTTCACTATCTGTCATGCTCAGAAACGTGTAGGCCTCTTCACTAGTGTACCTTCGATTTGCCATTTTGGGCTCTAAATTTAGGGGTACACTAGTGAGACTCACAGGCAAAAAAGCTCCTGACTGTCAGCGACTGTACCAAAACGCTACCAAAAAACTGTTAGCGATCGCAGGGATCAGGCCTGACTCTGCGAACGCTACAGTTATGTGTGCTTAGTGTTTTGTAAGTGTCAGTTATCGATCGATACTGCACTTGGGTGGGCTGGGCAGGGCTGGGCCGAGGGGCAAAACGCAGGTGCTAGCAGGTATCTGGGCTGATCCCGCTAACACTGTGTTTATGGGAACCCTAAACTGCTGGGGAGTATAGATCTGATCGGATCAGATATCGATCCGCTCAGATACTATAGCACTAAGGGAGGTGTATGCTGCGTGCGTGGGGTTTAGCGGTACTGGCGCTAACCTGACGCTGCCTGGGGCAACGCAGACCTTATCTGATCCTAAAAACTTAACTTATATCACCGCCGGGCAATTAGGGGGTTAAACCTTTATAAGGTAATAAACGGCGGGTGCCCTAAAACTATAATAAACTGTAATAAACTATAATAAACTACAAAAAACAAACTAGCTAACCAGCGTCACCTGTAACACTTATACGGTGATCGCTGGTGAAAGGGTTAACTAGGGGGCAATCAGGGGGTTAAAACCTTTAGCAGGTAGTATATGGGGGTCCCTGTCGCTATAAAACACTGACAGCGAACCTATATACTTACCTCCCTAACTAGCGTCACCTGTGTCACTAATACAGCGATCAAAAAAATGATCGCTTAGCGACACTGGTGACGGGGGGTGATTACGGGGTTAACCTTTATTAGGGGGGGTTAGGGGGGTACCCTGGACCTAAGGGGGGGTACCCTAGACCTAAAGGGGGCTAACCTAACTGCCCTAACACTTATAACTGTCACAAACTGACACCAATGCAAAAAAAAAACTGCTATTGGGGTCAGTGTGACACGGGGTACAGGGGGGTGATCGGGGGGTGATCGGGGGTGACAAGTGTGCCTGGCATGTTCTACTGGAAGTGTAGTGTTGTGCAGACTTACTTGATGTCTTCTCTCCTCGGCTCCGGATCGAAAAGACCGGCTCGAGGAGGGATGACATCACTTCCTTTCCCTCTGTTTACATTACAGAGGGAAAGGAAGCATTTTCATTCGCTGGGAGCGATTGGGTGGCCAACAATGGATGGCCTCCCCCTGACCTCTCATCGCCTGGGAAGAAATGGCGACCGCCTCCGGCACCGGGGGGGTCTAATCGGACCCCCCACCCGCGGAAGGCAGATCACGTAGATCTACGTGATTTTGCCTGTCCGTGCCATTTTGCCGACGTATATCGGCGTGGGGCGGTCGTCAAGTGGTTAAAGTGTAGCTCCAGCCAAAAATTCTATTTTAAGCTTTTTGGAAAACATAGGGAAGGGTTATCACCCCTGTGACATTTGTTTTGCTGTCTGCACCTCTTCAGAAGATTTCACCTCACTTTTTGTCCCAATGACAAATGTTCTCTGAAAATGTGGGGTTTTTAGTGAAACAAGGGTTGGTGATAAAGCATCAGTGTAAAGGAGAAAAGTTTTTCCCATATTAACTCTTACAGGAGAGAATTTCCCTAACTAGGGGTAGATTTCATCTCACTTCCTGTTGTCTACGTCTGTTTGTAAGTTGGATGTTTGAAAGTAGGGGCCTGCCCTATATACTCAGCAGAAATTTGGGCCTTAGGTGTTGTTGTGGCCACAACACTGTAAGCCATCACAGGGCCCTGCTATGAAATATTAGATCAAGAATTGTAATTACATGCCCCTGTTAAACAGGGGCAGAAAAATTGGGTCTTTGATGGTGGTGGTGGTGCCACAACACTGTAAGTCCTCACAGTTACTCTTGGTGGGCGCAGAAATGGGCCCTGCTGTGAAATCTGATCTGATACAGACCGGATTTCAGTGCTAAACTTGTGCATACATGAAATCATGTGAGCATGAAGTGAGCCTCTTAATGAAGCCAGCATCTCCTTCAGCATTATATCTATAACAGGCTGGCCATTAGTGGGGAAAGCGTCTATGGAATCAGGCAGTTCCCTAGTATCATCCCCTGAGTCTGTGAAGAAGCTCACCTCATTGTTGGCATTCGCTGCATCTGCCTTGAATCTCACCTTTTCAGGGCTCCCTGAGGATGGTGTGGATGAAGGAGATTGTGATCCCTTAGGAGGGCTGCCTCTTTTTTGCGTTCTGCCCTGTTGTAAGCCCAGGGCTGGGCTGCAGCTGCTGACGTGGATGAAGAGCGGGCGCCATTTTTCTGGAGCTCGAGGGGATAGAACTCTGTCAGGCGTTTAGGCCTGTTACTGTCTTTCTTTCTCCGCGGCATTGCTGTGCTTTGCTCCTCGGGTGTTCAGGAGCTGGATCGCCTTGTTTAGGGTAGATTAGATGGCCCAGGTGGGTAGATATCCGCCGTTGATTTCCCGCTGGTGCTGGAGCTCCGCTACTGCGCGTCCATCTTGGTCTCCGGCTAGCTCCGCCCCTGCAGGAACCTTTATGTGTCCATAGCCTCATCTTAGGGTTAGGGTTAAGGGCTAAGATTAGGGTTAAGGGCTAGATTTAGAACTAAGGGCTAGGGTTATGGTTATAGGCTAGGACCCGGTCAATGATGTCACGAGGGGGCGGGCACCACCAACCTTCGACAGGTAGCTTTAGGTGAACACTGTGCAGAGCTCGCAAAAAACTAACTTATAGCCTATTTAGCTGCCTGCGGTAGTTATAGGATCAGGAAAACACCACCAACCTTCTACAGGTAGCTTTAGCTGAACACTGTGCAGAGCTCGCACTACACTAACTTGTAGCTTATTTTGCTGCCTGCGGTAGTGATAGGATCAGGAAAACACCACCAACCTTCTACAGGAAGCTTTAGCTGAACACTGTGCAGAGCTCACAAAAAACTAACTTGTAGTTTTAGCTGAACACTGAGGAGGACGCACTACACTAACTTGTAGCTTTAGCTGAACACTGTGCAGAGGTCGCACTACACTAACTTGTAGTTTTAGCTGAACACTGTTCAGAGGACGCACTACACTAACTTGTAGCTTTAGCTGAACACTGTGCAGAGGTAGCACTACACTAACTTGTAGTTTTAGCTGAACACTGTTCAGAGGACGCACTACACTAACTTGTAGCTTTAGCTGAACACTGTGCAGAGGTAGCACTACACTAACTTGTAGTTTTAGCTGAACACTCTTTAGAGGAGGCACTACACTAACTTGTAGCTTTAGCTGAACACTGTGCCAAGGTAGCACTACACTAACTTGTAGTTTTAGCTGAACACTGTTCAGAGGATGCACTACACTAACTTGTAACTTTAGCTGAAAACTGTGCAGAGGTCGCACTACACTAACTTGTAGTTTTAGCTGAGCACTGTGAGGAAGACGCAATACCCTAACTTGTAGCTTTAGCTGAACACTGTGCAGAGCTCGCACTACACTAACTTGTAGCTTTAGCTGAACACTGTGAGGAGGACGCACTAAACTAACTTGTATCTTTAAGTGAACACTGTGAGGAGGACGCACTACACTAACTGTAAATAGTTTGCTGCCTGACTGTGGTACTAATAGGATCAAGAGAACACCAGAAATTTTCTTCAGGTAGCTGTAAATACTGTAACAAGACAAGCATGCCTGTCAGTAGGAAGATAACAGGAACGGATCTAGCTAAACGGAATACAGTGTATATATATATATATATGCAACACCTGGCATGCATATATATACACAATACACTGTAAGTGCAGCTAACTCACTGACTGTCCTGCCTAATCTAGCTAACTCAAATGAAATGACACTGTCTGTCTCTCTCTCTCTCTCTCTAAGCATGCCGGAACACACTACACAGGGCCGCCGCGCAGGCGGCCTTATATAGTGTGGGGCGTGTTCTAAATCCCCTGAGCCATAATTGCCCAAAGCCACCCTGGCTTTGGCCAATTACAGCTCTCTCTACTGACGGCGCTGTGATTGGCCAAGCATGCAGGTCATAGTGCATGCTTGGCCAATCATCAGCCAGCAATGCACTGCGATGCCGCAGTGAATCATGGGCCGTGACGCGCCACACATATTTGGTGCGAACGGCCCATATTGTTCGCAATTCGGCGAATGGGCGAACAGACGATGTTCGAGCTCATCCCTAATTGTGATATTGTTTGTTGGTGTGGGGGGTTTCACCATCACAGAATAAGGCACTTATTTTGAGAATTCAAAGAGAGACTGAAAATCATTATATAGGATATGACGGGAAACGATTTAGTACTTATATATCTGGACTTTATTATGAATGTGTGTATAGAGTCACATTGTACACAGGACTGATGATTAAGTGTGCCGAGCATCACTTTTATCCACTTTTTATTTATATTGTAGTTTTCCTTATATAAGTTTATTCACAAGAATGACACACATACATTTATTTGTTATTTTATGTATTTATTTTATTTAGTTTAAGCACAGCAGAGCAATATCACTTTATTTACTTTTAATTAATGATGAGTGCTTATAGTCGGGCAAAAAAATAAAAATAAACTACAATTTGGCAATTTATCTGATTTGTAAAGTTGACCCACCCATAGGTTATTATGATGGAGAAAACACATTGTTTCCTGGCAGGATGTGGAAGGGTGAATTTGTTGAGACGTATTTTACTTCTAGGAAAGTATTTTCAGCTACTTTTACTTTCCTTTTCCCAGAATATTCGAGCTTTCCAGATAGAAGAAGCAGCCAGGGCCGGACTGGGAATAACATCCAGCCCTGGAAAAAATTTCATACCAGCCCCACAGCATTATTATACCACCGCAACAGCATAACGTCATTGATTTCTTGTTCATGAAAGGGAAAACCATAAAATGCACATTTGAAGAGTGTATTATATATAGATAAGACAGATATGAAATCACATAGGGCTTTATATAAGCAAATTCCAGTTAAAAGTGGTAAGTGATCAATCATTAAGGGGGACCCCAGGAACTCAGAACGTGGGGGGGGGGGGGGGAAACCACCTTCCGCAGAAAGAATACACTAAGGTAAGGAGGGGTGGGTTACTGATATAAGGCTGTGCTTTATATCGGTGCCCCCTTACATTATCGTATTCACTCCCCCCTTACATCAGTGACCCCCCCTTCAGACTGGCCTAGCGGTGCTGTCACTGACCTCCTCTCAGGTGCACCGTGTAGGGCTCATTCAGTCGGCTCCAGCTCGGTGGCACTGGTTTTATCCTATAGTCTCCTCTCCACAGTCCACACTTGTCTGACTTCTCCCATGACCCCCATCCCGGCGGTGCTCCCACTCTTGACTCCTCTGCAGACTCCCTCAGAGACTGCAGACATGATACAGGAGATGGTCAGAGACTGCAGACATGATACAGGAGATGGTCAGAGACTGCAGACATGATACAGGAGATGGTCAGAGACTGCAGACATGATATAGGAGATGGTCAGAGACTGCAGACATGATACAGGAGCTCAATTCAGCCTCACCAGTGCCCATCAAATGCAGCCTCACCAGAGCCCATCAAATGCAGCCTCATCAGTACCAATCAAATGCAGCCTCACTGTGCCCATCAATGCAGCCTCACTGTGCCCATCAATGCAGCCTCACTGTGCCCATCAATGCAGCCTCACTGTGCTCATCAAATGCAGCCTCACTGTGCTCATCAAATGCAGCTTTACTCTGCCCGTGAATGCAGTCTCACTGTGCCCATGAATGCGGCCTCACTGTGCCCACCATTGCAGCCTCACTGTGCCCACCATTGCAGCCTCACTGTGCCCACCATTGCAGTCTCACTGTGCCCATCAATGCAGCCTTACTGTGCCCATCAATGCAGCCTCACTGTGCCCATCAAATGCAGTCTCACTGTGCCCGTGAATGCAGTCTCACTGTGCCCAGGAATGCAGCTTCACTGTGCCCATCATTGCAGCCCCTCCTGTGCCCCATGGCCCAGTCAGCAGTACCTGTCTGTGGGAAGGTGTGTTGTTAATGCTCGGTACGGTACCTTGCATGCCAGCAGGATATCCATGATGGCCAACAGCAGGCAGGGTCTGTTCTCGTTTTGGATGGGGACAGTGCTCCTTCCAGAGGATCTGTTTGCTGTGAGATGGAGTGGTCCCTGGCCACCTGCACCTTCAGCCATCCTCATTTTCCAGCCCCAGTCAGCCTGTCCTCTGGTCCTGGGGAAGTGGAGAGCACTGGGTGGGAGCTGGAAAGAAGGGGGAGCAGAGAGTACTGGCGGAGTTGGAGAGCACATGGGTGGGGGCAAAGAGCAGGGGGGAGTGGAAATCACAGGGATGGGGAGCGGAGAGCGCTGGGGGGGGAACTTGAGAGAACTGGGGGTCCAAAAAGAACAGAGGTGGAGAGTACTGTGGGGGCTAAGAGTGTGGGGTGGCGAAGAGTACTGGGGGAGGGGCAGAAAAACAGGGGTGGAGAGCACTGGGGGGTACAAAGAGCAGGGGGGAGTGGAGAGCAATGGGGGGAGCTTGAAAGCACCAGTGGGGGCCAGAAAGAACAGGGGTGGAAAGCACGGGGGACTGGAGAGCACTGGCGGGGGTTGGAGAGCACATGGGTGGGGGCAAAATGCAGGGGGGAGTGGAAAGTACAGGGGTGGGGAGCGGAGAGTGCTGGGGGGAAGTTTGAGAGCACTGGAGGGGGAGCCAAAAAAAAACAGGGGTGGAGAGCACGGGGGGCAAAGAGCACGGGGGGGCTATGAGTGTGGGGTGGCGAAGAGCACTGGGGGAGGGGCAGAAAAACAGGGGTGGAGAGCACTGGGAGGTACAAAGAGCAGGGGGGAGTGGAGAGCAATGGGGGGAGCTTGAAAGCACCAGTGGGGGCCAGAAAGAACAGGGGTGGAAAGCACGGGGGACTGGAGAGCACTGGCGGGGGAGTGGAGAGTACAGGGGTGGGGAGCGTAGAGCACTGGAGGGGGAGCCAAAAAAAAACAGGGGTGGAGAGCACGGGGGGCAAAGAGCATGGGGGGGACTGGAGAGCGATGGGTGGAGTTTGAGAGCACCGGGGGGACCGAAAACAGGGGTGCGGAGAATGGGGGGCTGGAGAGCACTGTGGGGGGCGGAGAGCACTGGGGTGGGGGCTGGAGAGTGATGGGGAGAGCTGGAGAGCACTGGGGGGGAGAAAGAACATGGGTGGAGAGCACTGGGGGAGTGAAGAGCACTGGGATGGTGGCTAGAGTAGGATGGGGAGAGCTGGAGAGTGGGGGGGCAGAAAAAACAGGGGTGGAGAGAACTGTGGGGGGGGGGCTGGAGAGTGTGGTGAGGGGAGGAGAGCATGGGGGGGAGCACAAGAGGAACTGGGGGGGCCAGTAAAAGAAGTTGGATAGGAGGATCGGCTGGGGGGCGCATATAGAGGAAATTAGCTTTCTATATTCCTCCATGCAGCCGCTGAATACTTGATTCTCCTCCTCTCCCTCAAGTATTCAGCGGCTGCATGGAGGAATATAGAAAGCTAATTTCCTCTATATGCGCCCCCCTCCTCTCCCCCCGCCGATCCTCCTATACAGGCTGAGGCACACAGGGCGGACTGTACGGGCGGGCATCTACAGTATCCCTCTCTCCTGCTCCGTCCCTCTCTCCTGCTCCTGTGTGTCACGGAGCTGGCTGTGTCTGTGTTCGGCGGCCGGGCTGTAACATGGTCCCGCCCCCCTAGACCGGCTCGTGTGATAGGCGGAACACTGATTCTATCCACTATCACACAAGCCGGTCTAGGGGGGCGGGACCATGTTACAGCGCGGCCGCCGAACACAGACACAGCCAGCTCCGTGACACACAGGAGCAGGAGGGGAGCACTGCAGCCGCAGCAACTCAGGCGGCCTACCGGGAAATCTCCCGGTATCCCGGTAGGCCAGTCCGGCCCTGGAAGCAGCTCCAGAGGACTGGCAGACGGGTACGTTTTATGTTTAAATCAGGAACTGAATACAAAGAGTCTGGAAGGGATATTTTCCAGGAAGACCCAACAGATTTAGGGATTTACAGAGAAGTGACCACTAGACTAGAGAAGAGAACTTCACCGCTGACTGTATAGACCCCGACACTTTGCCCCTTCAGAACGAATTGGCAGAGTCTCCCAAAGAACTCTCCCTCACCTTCCCTGGATCTAAATCCTCACAAAAGTCAGATCCTGCACTAGTTCTACATCTTTATTTTCTGGGAATACTATATATTTATATACGGTACCTTGTTTCCTGTATGGTCATTTTTTTTTATAAATAATGTTACTTTATATTTCTCTATCTCCTGCCTGATCAATGTTTATAAACAATGTTACTTTGTATCTCTCAATCTCCTTTCTGATCAATGTTTATAAACAATGTTACTTTGTATTTCGCTATATACTATCTGAACAATGTTTTTAAACATTGTTTCTTAGTATCTCTCTATCTCCCATCTGAACAATGTTTAAAAGCAATGCTTTTCTATATCTCATGTCTGATCATTGTAGTAAACAATGTTACTTTGTATCTCTCTATCTCCAGTCTGATCAATGTTTATAAACATTGTGTTAGACAATCTGCTTGTTACTGCAGCAGCTTCTACAGTGATTGTATTTACACAACAAATCCTGGCTGTCATTAAACAGTTGGGAATTGCAAACAAGTGTGTGGAAGGAGTGAAAGTGGGCAGAAGGAGAGAGTGTACTACACACGTGTGTGTAATTCTATCACAGTTATATTGTGTGTGTATTGTCCAATGTAAACAAATGGTTAATTAAAATGAAAGAAAAAGCATATACATATACTGTATATTTTGATAGCTTTTAAATCCTGAGGTGTGTTTGGGTGAATAGAGGTCCTATGAAGTAAACTGATTGCTGCACTAGTTTTCAATGTTCAGGCTTTGTTCCCCTTTATTATCACCTGGTGATCCTGCCAGTAACCGATTTCCTGTCCTAGGGTGATAATGCTCATTGTACTGTATCTATAGAGGAGAAGTATTGTCACCTTAGGACAGGACTACATAATTCCCCCCCACTTTTCTTTTCACTATAACATGATGAGCATGTTCTGCAGTCCATAGATATAGCAGTGAACAGTGAAACTAATAAGGCCTGGTTCACACCCCTACTGTATGTGTGTTTTTTAGTGCATTTTGCAGACAGTCCATTTATCATGATTTCCTATGGGAAACATTCACATCCATGCGTTTTTCAGCCTCTGCATTTTTGGAAAGAATCGGGGACTTTTTTTCCTGCATTTTTAATGTGTTTTTGGGGGGGGTTTGCTAATAGGAAAGTATGACAATTCTGCTCATGGAGTGCGACTTTGATGTGACTTTACAGTCCCTGGCACTCTAGTAGCATCAATGTCGCATCAAAGTAGTGCAGAACCTTTCCGTTTCAATCTTTTTTAATGAAAAAACAAATGATTTACAAAAAGGTATAACATTTTACACACTTCTTTTGTATTGTATGAGTAACACTCAAGCCTTAGATATTGCAATTATCAAAGTTAACAATCTGTATAGTAATAGGGATATACAATTTGCATTCGATAAACAGGTCTATCCACTAGTACGGTCCCTCGCGATCCTGGGATATTATCGTTCTGTGGAGAGGTAATATGGACTCTAGTTCTAGTGATAGAATGGCCATTCCTGGTGTAAGTGTAAAGATCATCTGTATAATATTGCATATGATGTTTTCGACTTGAGCCCACATTTTTGTGAGTTTTGGACAACTCCATAACATATTTATCAGTGTACCAGATTCCCCACACAGCCTCCAACATGTCGGTGAAATATTTTGGAGGA
Source organism: Lithobates septentrionalis (assembly GCA_037952835.1). Taxonomy (NCBI): domain Eukaryota; kingdom Metazoa; phylum Chordata; class Amphibia; order Anura; family Ranidae; genus Lithobates; species Lithobates septentrionalis. The sequence goes on along the minus strand of JBBDGP010002343.1, from coordinate 1,158,851 downwards.
ATTTGGATATGCGATTTGGGGTCAAATACCATCTAAGGAGAATTTTTTGTTGCATTTCCAGCAAATTTGTGCTTTTAGTAGATAGGTAGGTAAGTTTGAATGATTTCCTCCATTGATCTTTTGGGTATTCCACCCCCAGGTCTCTTTCCCATGCTGTCATAGAGTTTGTCTTTACACACGTGTTCTTCTCTTGGAGCCCTGAGTAAAGGATTGATATTCCTTTATGTATTATCGGGGTGTGTGAGTAATAATTAGTTATTTGTTTGGGTAGTATGGTAAGTATATGAGGGTTTTTCTTAAGAAGTTGTGATATTTGTATGTGTTTATATTGTTCCGTGTTTGTGAGATGGAATTCAGATTTTAATGTATGGAATGATTTAATGGAGGTAGTATCTAATATGTCTTCTAGATAATGAATTCCTTTAATTTGCCATGATGTTAAGTTAATGTCTGGAATTAATTGGGTGAGAGCGGAGATGGGAAGTTTTAAGTGTAGCGTCGTGCCAGACCAAAGTTGGTATTTTCTAAGATGAACCCAGGCTTGTATGGAAGCTAGAATCGTGGGGGCTAGTTTGCTATCTAAAGCTGTGTTAAAGTGGGCTGTCATTAGAAAATCTCTTAAAGAGCCTTTTGGTATTTGTGTTTGCTCTATTTCTGTCCATAGTGTCTGAGATTCTGGGATTAGCCAATGTTGAAGTTGTGCCAGTACTGTTGCAAAATAATAGTCTTGTAGGTGTAAGTGGCCCATCCCTCCTGCTTTTCTGTGTTTTATTAATTTGCTGAAAGCACACCTAGCTTTTTTCCCTTGCCATAGGTATCTGTTCAGTATAGGTTGTAGGGTATTAAAATATGAATTAGGTAGTGGTATTGGGAGGGTTCTAAAAAGATATAATAATTGTGGTAATATTTGCAATTTGAAAGCTGCTAGTCTTCCTAGCCAAGATAGTTCATTTCTGTTTATTGCTTTTAGTTTACTTTCTAGGGATTTCAAGAAGGGAATGTAGTTGGCAGCTATAAGGTCTTCTGTTTTAGGGGTTAACGTGATACCTATGTATTTGATCTCATCTGTCTTCCATATTTAAGGGAATTGTTGTGCTAAGTTTTGTTTGGTTTGTTCTGGGATTCCTAAGTTTAGAATATATGATTTGGTCTCATTTACTTTATAATATGACACACTATTGAAGGCTTGTAGCGCCTCGTGAACCATATTTAATGAGTTGTCCGCTTTCGTGAGCATCAGTATTATGTCGTCTGCAAACAGACTAATGATATGTTGTCTTGGACCTATGTGGATACCAGTGATATGTTGGTTTGAGCGTAAATGTGAGGCCGGTGGTTCCATTAAAAGATTGAATATCAAAGGGGATAAGGGACACCCCTGCCTAGTCCCGTTGCTAATTGTGAATGGAGTAGAGAGTGCACCCGAAATGTATACCTGAGCTGAGGGCTGGGAGTAGAGGCCCATGATGGCCAGGTATATGGGGCCCTCAAACCCAAATTTCTGCAGTACTTGTGCCAGAAACTGCCAGTGTTTTCTGTCAAACGCCTTCTCTGCATCCAGCGCGAGGAGCAGAGAAGGCGTTTTTTGTTTATTAGCTATATGTATCACGTTTACCAAGCATCGGGTAGCATCCGACGTCTGTCTCCCCTTGGTAAATCCTGATTGGTCCACATCTATTAAGGTAGGTAAGATGTCGATCAATCTATTAGCTAGTAGTTTTGCATATATCTTTACATCGTTATTCAATAAAGAAATAGGTCTAAAATTTTGCGGAGAGATTGGAGCTTTACCTGGTTTGGGTAATGCAATAATAGTTGCTCTTAACATCTCAGGGGGGGAAGGAAGAAGAGGCAGCAGCAGCACCAAATGTATCCACTAAATACGGGGATAGAATTTCAATAAAGGTTTTATAATATTCCCCAGTGAAGCCGTCAGGGCCTGGAGATTTATTGAGTGGCATGGAGTGTATGATTTGTCTTACTTCTGTTTCAGTAATAGGGGAATTTAGTAAAAGAAGTTGATCTTTTGTTAATTTTGGAAGATTAACTGTCTTTAAAAATGTTTCTATAATGTCAGGTGTTGTTTAAGGAATGGTAGTGTCATCCTTAAGATTATACAAAGAGCTGTAATAATGGCTGAAGGCATCAGCTATTTCTTGAGGGTGTTGATGTTTTATTTGTGTCTTAGGATGAATTATATGCTGAATGTGGGTTTTGTATCTGTGTCCTCGTAATTGTTGGGCTAGTAATTTGCCTGCTCTATTACCACATGTGTAGTATGACAGTTTTAGTTTCCTGGATGCTTTTTCAAAGTCCTCCAGTAGCAGTAATCTGAGCTCTGTACGTAATTGAGTAATTTGGTCAGTTAGGGTAGTAGATGTGTTGATCATGTTTTGTTTTTCCAATGACTCAATTTGGCTGATAAGTTTCGCGGAGTGCTGCCGCCTCATTCTCTTAACCCTTGCCCCCTGTTGTATTAAAATACCTCTAGTGAAAGCTTTGTGAGCATTCCATAAGGAGAATGGATTTGAGACCGATACCTGGTTAATTGCGAAAAATTCTTTGAGCTGCCGTTCAACATACAACCTGGTCGGACCATGTTGGAGGAGGTGAGAGTTAGCTTTCCACATATATGTGTTTTTATGATTGGACAATCCCTCAATCAGCAACTCCACTGGGGCATGGTCTGACCATGCAATACCATGAATTTTAGCAGATTTACACTTGAACAACAGCTGCTTATCGACCAAGAAGAAGTCTATCCTGCTATAGGTTTTGTGACAGTGTGAAAAAAAAGAATAATCTCTCTCATTTGCATTTAAACACCTGCAAGCATCATAAAGTTCATACTTCCGGAATAAGGGTGGTAAGGATGGTGGAGATCGTTTAGGGTTAGCTGTAGAGACATGAGATGGGTCAGGGGTGAGATTAAAGTCACCACATAATACCAATGAGCCTTTTTGGTTAAGGCGTATCTTCTTCATTAGTTTATGAAAAAATTTGGTTTGCCTGACATTGGGTGTGTATAGGTTAACTATTGTGAACGTATTGGAGTTGATTTTACACACCAGAATGATGAAGCAACCTTGAGGGTCTATGATGCTTTTGTGCAACTGGAAGGCAATTGTGTCCCTACAGTAATTGCTATCATCACTCCCTTTGTCTTTGTTTCCGGGTTTGCATAGTAGGCAAATGGGAATTTTGGGTGCGTGCATTTTGGCGGTGCTGTGGATTGAAAGTGTGTCTATTGGGTACATAAAATGTCGCAGTTCCTTTGTAATGCTTCCTTCCATAGAGACCTGCGCTTAGCCGGTTGATTAAGACCCTTATGCCGCGTACACACGGTCGGACTTTTCGTCTACAAAAGTCCGACGGACACCGACGGACAAAATACGGCTGACAATCCGATCGTGTGTGGGCTTCCCCGGACTTTCAGCTGACTTTTCCAGCCGCAAATCTGACGGACTTTAGATTTGAAACATGCTTCAAATCTTTACGTCGTAACTAAGCCGGACCCAGAAATCCGCTCGTCTGTGTGCTAGTCTGACGGACAAAAACCCACGCTAGGGCAGCTATTGGCTACCGACTATCAACTTCCTTATTTTAGTCCGGTGTACGTCATCACGTATGAATCCGTCGGACTTTTGTGTGATCGTATGTAGGCAAGTCCGTTCATTAGAAAGTCTGCCGCAAGTCCGCCAAAAGTCCGTCGAAAGTCTGTCGGACAGGCTGTCGGACTTTTGTAGCCAAAAAGTCCGACCGTGTGTACGCGACATTAGAGTTAATGGTTAAGAATTTCACTGCCATATGCAAAGGTGGTAATTGATATATGGTGTTGTGTGCAGTTACGGACACTTACATTAGATTAAGTTTTTTCAAGTAGACCATGTGAGGATGTACCATCAAGAGGTCTTAGAAGCACTAGGTTGGATTTGTACTTCTTTTCCGGTTTCTCTGGAATCTAGGTGTTTTTACTGACTGAAAAGGCAAAAAAAGAAATTGTGGACGAACTTAAAGTCAACAAAACTGTGGCTAGTCGCCAACTAACATAAAATAAGGTTGGGTGTGACTGGTAGTCACTCATGTTATAACTCGGGGATAGGAAGTCCTTAGACTTATGTGGATCGGAGGTTGTTCCCTCCCCAGCGGGTTAAGTGGTAATCTTCTCGCCCACTGTAGGGTCAGTTGTGAGTGCGGACGTTTTTACGATCGACAGTACGCCATTCAGGCTAAGATCTTACGGAGGAATTCCCCTGGTGTGGGTATGCTTGGGGTTCTGGAATTATCCCCCAAGTGTTCAGCAACGCCATTCCTTTTGCGACAGAGTCTATCACGTATTCTTTATCCTCCCTTGTGACGATCAGTTTGGTTGGGAAACCCCATTTATACCCAAGCTTATGATTCCTGAGGGTTTTCATTATTGCGTTTAAGTTTCTGCGTTTTTGCAAGGTGTACTGGGATAAATCAGCGTAAATTTGGAGACTAGCATAGGATGTGGGGATCTGATCCTTTTGCCTTGCGGCAGACATAAGTCTCTCTTTTGTATTGAAGAAATGAAGTCTCGGGATCACATCACGGGGCACATTATCCGATAGAAAGGAAGGTTTGGGTAGCCTGTGAATCCTGTCCACTGTGAAATCCAGGTAAAATTTCGGAGAGGAATTTCAGAGAGGAGCTGGGACACATAGTCCCTCAGATCATGTTGCTTAACAGATTCAGGGATCCCCCTTATTTTCACATTGTTCCTCCTAGGTCTGTCCTCAATATCTGCCATTTTAGCTTTTAAACCTTCTATGTCATCCTCTCTATCATCATTAGCATCAACCAGGTCATTGATTGTGGTAGCAAACTCCGCCATCTTTTGTTCCACGTGAGTCACTTTATCTGATACAGACTGGATTTCAGTGCTAAACTTGTGCATACATGAAATCATGTCAGCATGAAGTGAGCCCCTAATGAAACCAGCATCTCCTTCAGCATTATATATATAACAGGCTGGCCATTAGTGGGGAAAGCGTCTATGGAATCAGGCAGTTCCCTAGTATCATCCCCTGAGTCTGTGAAGAAGCTCACCTCATTGTTGGCATCCGCTGCATCCGCCTTGAATCTCGCCTTTTCAGGGCTCCCTGAGGATGGTGTGGATGGAGGAGATTGCGAACCCTTAGGAGGGCTGCCTCTTTTTTGCGTTCTGCCCTGTTGTAAGCCCAGGTCTTGGCTGCAGCTGCTGGTGTGGATGAAGAGCAGGCGCCATTTTTCTGGAGCTCGAGGGGATAGAACTCCCTCAGGCGTTTAGGCCTGTTACTGTCTTTCTTTCTCCGCGGCATTGCTGTGCTATGCTCCTCGGGTGTTCAGGAGCTGGATCGCCTTGTTTAGGGTAGATTAGATGGCCCAGGTGGGTAGATATCCGCCGTTGATTTCCCGCTGGTGCTGGAGCTCCGCTACTGCGCGTCCATCTTGGTCTCCGGCTAGCTCCGCCCCTGTAGGAACCTTTATGTGTCCAAAGCCTCATCTTAGGGTTAGAGTTAAGGGCTAAGATTAGGGTTAAGGGCTAGATTTAGAATTAAGGGCTAGGGTTATGGTTATAGGCTAGGACCCGGTCAATGATGTCACAAGGGGGCGGGCACCACCAACCTTCGACAGGTAGCTTTAGGTGAACACTGTGCAGAGCTCGCAAAAAACTAACTTGTAGCTTATTTAGCTGCCTGCGGTAGTTATAGGATCAGGAAAACACCACCAACCTTCTACAGGTAGCTTTAGCTGAACACTGTGCAGAGCTCGCACTACACTAACTTGTAGCTTATTTTGCTGCCTGTGGTAGTGATAGGATCAGGAAAACACCACCAACCTTCTACAGGAAGCTTTAGCTGAACACTGTGCAGAGCTCGCAAAAAAAACAACTTGTAGTTTTAGCTGAACACTGTGCAGAGGTCGCACTACACTAACTTGTAGTTTTAGCTGAACACTGTTCAGAGGACGCACTACACTAACTTGTAGCTGTAGCTGAACACTGTGCAGAGGTCGCACTACACGAACTTGTAGTTTTAGCTGAACACTGTTTAGAGGACGCACTACACTAACTTGTAGCTTTAGCTGAAAACTGTGCAGAGGTCACACTACACTAACATGTAGTTTTAGCTGAGCACTGTGAGGAGGACGCACTACCCTAACTTGTAGCTTTAGCTGAACACTGTGCAGAGGTCACACTAAACTAACTTGAAGCTTTAGCGGAACACTGTGAGGAGGACGCACTACCCTAACTTGTAGCTTTAGCTGAACACTGTGCAGAGGTCTCACTACACTAACTTGTAGTTTTAGCTGAGCACTGTGAGGAGGACGCACTACCCTAACTTGTAGCTTTAGCTGAACACTGTGCAGAGGTCACACTAAACTAACTTGTAAGTTTTGCTGAACACTGTGAGGAGGACGCACTACACTAACTTGTAGCTTTAGCTGAACACTGTGCAGAGGTCACACTAAACTAACTTGTAGTTTTAGCTGAACACTGTGCAGAGATCTCACTACAATAACTTGTAGTTTTAGCTGAACACTGTGCAGAGGTCACACTAAACTAACTTGTAGCTTTAACTGAACACTGTGAGGAGGACGCACTACACTAACTGTAAATAGTCTAGCTGCCTGACTGTGGTACTAATAGGATCAAGAGAACACCAGCAATTTTCTTCAGGTAGCTGTAAATACTGTAACAAGACAAGCCTGCCTGTCAGTAGGAAGATAACAGGAACGGATCTAGCTAAACGGAATACAGTGTATATATATATATATATACAACACCTGGGATGCATATATATACACAATACACTGTAAGTGCAGCTAACTCACTGACTGTCCTGCCTAATCTAGCTAACTCAAATGAAATGACCCTGTCTTTCTCTCTCTCTCTCTAAGCACGCCGGAACACACTACACAGGGGCACCGTGCAGGCGGCCTTATATAGTGTGGGGCGTGTTCTAAATCCCCTGAGCCATAATTGGCCAAAGCCACCCTGGCTTTGGCCAATTACAGCTCTCTCTACTGATTGGCCAAGCATGCGGGTCATAGTGCATGCTTGGCCAATCATCAGCCAGCAATGCACTGCGATGCCGCAGTGAATCATGGGCCGTGACGCGCCACACATATTTGGCACCAAACGGCCCATATTGTTCGCAATTCGGCGAATGGGCGAACAGACGATGTTCGAGCTCATCCCTAATTGTGATATTGTTTGTTGGTGTGGGGGGTTTCACCATCACAGAATAAGGCACTTATTTTGAGAATTCAAAGAGAGACTGAAAATCATTATATAGGATATGACGGAAAACGATTTAGTACTTATATATCTGGACTTTATTATGAATGTGTGTATAGAGTCACATTGTACACAGGACTGATGATTAATTGTGCCGAGCATCACTTCTATCCACTTTTTATTTATATTGTACTTTTCCTTATATAAGTTTATTCACAAGAATAACACACATACATTTATTTGTTATTTTATGTATTTATTTTATTTAGTTTAAGACCCACCCATAGGTTATTATGATGGAGAAAACACATTGTTTCCTGGCAGGATGTGGAAGGGTGGATTTGTTGAGACATATTTTACTTCTGGGAAAGTATTTTCAGCTACTTTTACTTTCCTTTTCCCAGAATATTCGAGCTTTCCAGAGAGAAGAAGCAGCTCCAGAGGATTGGCAGACGGGTAAGTTTTATGTTTAAATCAGGAACTGAATACAAAGAGTCTGGAAGGGATATTTTCCAGGAAGACCCAACAGATTTAGGGATTTACAGAGAAGTGACCACTAGACTAGAGAAGAGAACTTCACCGCTGACTGTATAGACCCAGACACTTTGCCCCTTCAGAACGAATTGGCAGAGTCTCCCAAAGAATTCTCCCTCACTTTCCCTGGATCTAAATCCTCACAAAAGTCAGATCCTCCACTAGTTCTACATCTTTATTTTCTGGGAATACTATATATTTATATACGGTACCTTTTTTCCTGTATGGTCATTTTTTTTATAAATAATGTTACTTTATATTTCTCTATCTCCTGCCTGATCAATGTTTATAAACAATGTTACTTTGTATCTCTCAATCTCCTTTCTAATCAATGTTTATAAACAATGTTACTTTGTATCTCTCTATCTCCAGTCTGATCAATGTTTATAAACATTGTGTTAGACAATCTGCTTGTTACTGCAGCAGCTTCTACAGTGATTGTATTTACACAACAAATCCTGGCTGTCATTAAACAGTTGGGAATTGCAAACAAGTGTGTGAAAATAGTGAAAGTGGGCAGAAGGAGAGAGTGTACTACACACGTGTGTGTAATTCTATCACAGTTATATTGTGTGTGTATTGTAAAATGTAAACAAATGGTTAATTAAAATGAAAGAAAAAGCATATACATATACTGTATATTTTGATAGCTTTAAAATCCTGAGGTGTGTGTGGGTGAATAGAGGTCCTATGAAGTAAACTGATTGCTGCACTAGTTTTCAATGTTCAGGCTTTGTTCCCCTTTATTATCACCCGGTGATCCTGCCAGTAACCGATTTCCTGTCCTAGGGCGATAATGCTCATTGTACTGTATCTATAGAGGAGAAGTATTGTCACCTTAGGACAGGACTACATAATTCCCCCCCCACTTTTCTTTTCACTATAACATGATGAGCATGTTCTGCAGTCCATAGACATAGCTGTGAACAGTGAAACTAATAAGGCCTGGTTCACACCCCTACTGTATGTGTGTTTTTTAGTGCATTTTGCAGACAGTCCATTTATCATGATTTCCTATGGGAAACATTCACATCCATGCATTTTTCAGCCTCTGCATTTTTGGAAAGAATCGGGGACTTTTTTTCCTGCATTTTTAATGTGTTTTTGGGGGGGGTTTGCTAATAGGAAAGTATGACAATTCTGCGCATGGAGTGCGACTTTGATGTGACTTTACAGTCCCTGGCACTCTAGTAGCATCAGTGTCGCATCAAAGTAGTGCAGGAACCTTTCCGCTTCAATCTTTTTTATTGAAAAAACAAATGATTTACAAAAAGGTATAACATTTTACACACTTCTTTTGTATTGTATGAGTAACACTCAAGCCTTAGATATTGCAATTATCAAAGTTAACAATCTGTATAGTAATAGGGATATACAATTTGCATTCGATAAACAGGTCTATCAACTAGTACGGTCCCTCGCGATCCTGGGATATTATCGTTCTGTGGAGAGGTAATATGGACTCTAGTTCTAGTGATAGAATGGCCATTCCTGGTGTAAGTGTAAAGATCATCTGTATATTATTGCATATGATGTTTTCGACTTGAGCCCACATTTTTGTGAGTTTTGGACAACTCCATAACATATTTATCAGTGTACCAGATTCCCCACACAGCCTCCAACATGTCGGTGAGCTATTTTGGAGGAATTTGGATATGCGATTTGGGGTCAAATACCATCTAAGGAGAATTTTTTGTTGCATTTCCAGCAAATTTGTGCTTTTAGTAGATAGGTAGGTAAGTTTGAATGATTTCCTCCATTGATCTTTTGGGTATTCCACCCCCAGGTCTCTTTCCCATGCTGTCATAGAGTTTGTCTTTACACACGTGTTCTTCTCTTGGAGCCCTGAGTAAAGGATTGATATTCCTTTATGTATTATCGGGGTGTGTGAGTAATAATTAGTTATTTGTTTGGGTAGTATGGTAAGTATATGAGGGTTTTTCCTAAGAAGTTGTGATATTTGTATGTGTTTATATTGTTCCGTGTTTGTGAGATGGAATTCAGATTTTAATGCATGGAATGATTTAATGGAGGTAGTATCTAATATGTTTTCTAGATAATGAATTCCATTAATTTGCCATGATGTTAAGTTAATGTCTGGAATTAATTGGGTGAGAGCTGAGATGGGAAGTTTTAAGGGTAGCGTCGTGCCAGACCAAAGTTGGTATTTTCTAAGATGAACCCAGGCTCGTATGGAAGCTAGAATCGTGGGGGCTAGTTTGCTATCTAAAGCTGTGTTAAAGTGGGCTGTCATTAGAAAATCTCTTAAAGAGCCTTTTGGTATTTGTGTTTGCTCTATTTCTGTCCATAGTGTCTGAGATTCTGGGATTAGCCAATGCTGAAGTTGTGCCAGTACTGTTGCAAAATAATAGTCTTGTAGGTGTACGTGGCCCATCCCTCCTGCTTGTCTGTGTTTTATTAATTTGCTGAAAGCACACCTAGCTTTTTTCCCTTGCCATAGGTATCTGTTCAGTATAGGTTGTAGGGTATTAAAATATGAATTAGGTAGTGGTATTGGGAGGGTTCTAAAAAGATATAATAATTGTGGTAATATTTGCAATTTAAAAGCTGCTAGTCTTCCTAGCCAAGATAGTTCATTTCTGTTTATTGCTTTTAGTTTACTTTCTAGGGATTTCAAGAAGGGAATGTAGTTGGCAGCTATAAGGTCTTCTGTTTTAGGGGTTAACGTGATACCTATGTATTTGATCTCATCTGTCTTCCATATGTAAGGGAATTGTTGTGCTAAGTTTTGTTTGGTTTGTTCTGGGATTCCTAAGTTTAGAATATATGATTTGGTCTCATTTACTTTATAATATGACACACTATTGAAGGTTTGTAGCGCCTCGTGAACCATATTTAATGAGTTGTCCGCTTTCGTGAGCATCAGTATTATGTCGTCTGCAAACAGACTAATGATATGTTGTCTTGGACCTATGTGGATACCAGTGATATGTTGGTTTGAGCGTAAAAGTGAGGCCAGTGGTTCCATTAAAAGATTGAATATCAAAGGGGATAAGGGACACCCCTGCCTTGTCCCGTTGCTAATTGTGAATGGAGTAGAGAGTGCACCCGAAATGTATACCTGAGCTGAGGGCTGGGAGTAGAGGGCCATGATGGCCAGGTATATGGGTCCCTCAAACCCAAATTTCTGCAGTACTTATGCCAGAAACTGCCAGTGTTTCTGTCAAACGCCTTCTCTGCATCCAGCGCGAGGAGCAGAGAAGGCGTTTTTTGTTTATTAGCTATATGTATCACGTTTACCAAGCATCGGGTAGCATCCGACGTCTGTCTCCCCTTGGTAAATCCTGATTGGTCCACATCTATTAAGGTAGGTAAGATGTCGATCAGTCTATTAGCTAGTAGCTTTGCATATATCTTTACATCGTTATTCAATAAAGAAATAGGTCTAAAATTTTGCGGAGAGATTGGAGCTTTACCTGGTTTGGGTAATGCAATAATAGTTGCTCTTAACATCTCAGGGGGGGAAGGAAGAAGAGGCAGCAGCAGCACCAAATGTATCCACTAAATACGGGGATAGAATTTCAATAAAGGTTTTATAATATTCCCCAGTGAAGCCGTCAGGGCCTGGAGATTTATTGAGTGGCATGGAGTGTATGATTTGTCTTACTTCTGTTTCAGTAATAGGGGAATTTAGTAAAAGAAGTTGATCTTTTGTTAATTTTGGAAGATTAACTGTCTTTAAAAATGTTTCTATAATGTCAGGTGTTGTTTAAGGAATGGTAGTGTCATCCTTAAGATTATACAAAGAGCTGTAATAATGGCTGAAGGCATCAGCTATTTCTTGAGGGTGTTGATGTTTTATTTGTGTCTTAGGATGAATTATATGCTGAATGTGGGTTTTGTATCTGTGTCCTCGTAATTGTTGGGCTAGTAATTTGCCTGCTCTATTACCACATGTGTAGTATGACAGTTTTAGTTTCCTGGATGCTTTTTCAAAGTCCTCCAGTAGCAGTAATCTGAGCTCTGTACGTAATTGAGTAATTTGGTCAGTTAGGGTAGTAGATGTGTTGATCATGTTTTGTTTTTCCAATGACTCAATTTGGCTGATAAGTTTTGCGGAGTGCTGCCGCCTCATTCTCTTAACCCTTGCCCCCTGTTGTATTAAAATACCTCTAGTGAAAGCTTTGTGAGCATTCCATAAGGAGAATGGATTTGAGACCGATACCTGGTTAATTGCGAAAAATTCTTTGAGCTGCCGTTCAACATACAACCTGGTCGGACCATGTTGGAGGAGGTGAGAGTTAGCTTTCCACATATATGTGTTTTTATGATTGGACAATCCCTCAATCAGCAACTCCACTGGGGCATGGTCTGACCATGCAATACCATGAATTTTGGCAGATTTACATTTGAACAACAGCTGCTTATCGACCAAGAAGAAGTCTATCCTGCTATAGGTTTTGTGACAGTGTTAAAAAAAAGAATAATCTCTCTCATTTGCATTTAAACACCTGCAAGCATCATAAAGTTCATACTTCCGGAATAAGGGTGGTAAGGATGGTGGAGATCGTTTAGGGTTAGCTGTAGAGACATGAGATGGGTCAGGGGTGAGATTAAAGTCACCACATAATACCAATGAGCCTTTTTGGTTAAGGCGTATCTTCTTCATTAGTTTATGAAAAAATTTGGTTTGCCTGACATTGGGTGTGTATAGGTTAACTATTGTGAACGTATTGGAGTTGATTTTACACACCAGAATGATGAAGCGACCTTGAGGGTCTATGATGCTTTTGTGCAACTGGAAGGCAATTGTGTCCCTAATTGCTATCATCACTCCCTTTGTCTTTGTTTCCGGGTTTGCATAGTAGGCAAATGGGAATTTTGGGTGCGTGCATTTTGGCGGTGCTGTGGATTGAAAGTGTGTCTATTGGGTACATAAAATGTCGCAGTTCCTTTGTAATGCTTCCTTCCATAGAGACCTGCGCTTAGCCGGTTGATTAAGACCCTTATGCCGCGTACACACGGTCGGACTTTTCGTCTACAAAAGTCCGACGGACACCGACGGACAAAATACGGCTGACAATCCGATCGTGTGTGGGCTTCCCCGGACTTTCAGCTGACTTATCCAGCCGCAAATCTGACGGACTTTAGATTTGAAACATGCTTCAAATCTTTACGTCGTATCTACGCCAGACCCAGAAATCCGCTCGTCTGTGTGCTAGTCTGACGGACAAAAACCCACGCTAGGGCAGCTATTGGCTACCGGCTATCAACTTCCTTATTTTAGTCCGGTGTACGTCATCACGTATGAATCCGTCGGACTTTTGTGTGATCGTATGTAGGCAAGTCCGTTCATTAGAAAGTCTGCCGTAAGTCCGCCAAAAGTCCGTCGAAAGTCTGTCGGACAGGCTGTCGGACTTTTGTAGCCGAAAAGTCCGACCGTGTGTACGCGACATTAGAGTTAATGGTTAAGAATTTCACCGCCATATGCAAAGGTGGTAATTGATATATGGTGTTGTGTGCAGTTACGGACACTTACATTAGATTAAGTTTTTTCAAGTAGACCATGTGAGGATGTACCATCAAGAGGTCTTAGAAGCACTAGGTTGGATTTGTACTTCTTTTCCGGTTTCTCTGGAATCTAGGTGTTTTTACTGACTGAAAAGGCAAAAAAAGAAATTGTGGATGAACTTGAAGTCAACAAAACTGTGGCTAGTCGCCAACTAACATAAAATAAGGTTGGGTGTGACTGGTAGTCACTCATGTTATAACTCGGGGATAGGAAGTCCTTAGACTTATGTGGATCGGAGGTTGTTCCCTCCCCAGCGGGTTAAGTGGTAATCTTCTCGCCCACTGTAGGGTCAGTTGTGAGTGCGGACATTTTTACGATCGACAGTACGCCATTCAGGCTAAGATCTTACGGAGGAATTCCCCTGGTGTGGGTATGCTTGGGGTTCTGGAATTATCCCCCAAGTGTTCAGCAACGCCATTCCTTTTGCGACAGAGTCTATCACGTATTCTTTATCCTCCCTTGTGACGATCAGTTTGGTTGGGAAACCCCATTTATACCCAAGCTTATGATTCCTGAGGGTTTTCATTATTGCGTTTAAGTTTCTGCGTTTTTGCAAGGTGTACTGGGATAAATCAGCGTAAATTTGGAGACTAGCATAGGATGTGGGGATCTGATCCTTTTGCCTTGCGGCAGACATAAGTCTCTCTTTTGTATGGAAGAAATGAAGTCTCGGGATCACATCATGGGGCACATTATCCGATAGAAAGGAAGGTTTGGGTAGCCTGTGAATCCTGTCCACTGTGAAATCCAGGTAAAATTTTGGAGAGGAATTTCAGAGAGGAGCTGGGACACATAGTCCCTCAGATCATGTTGCTTAACAGATTCAGGGATCCCCCTTATTTTCACATTGTTCCTCCTAGGTCTGTCCTCAATATCTGCCATTTTAGCTTTTAAACCTTCTATGTCATCCTCTCTATCATCATTAGCATCAACCAGGTCATTGATTGTGGTAGCAAACTCCGCCATCTTTTGTTCCACGTGAGTCACTTTATCTGATACAGACCAGATTTCAGTGCTAAACTTGTGCATACATGAAATCATGTCAGCATGAAGTGAGCCCCTAATGAAACCAGCATCTCCTTCAGCATTATATATATAACAGGCTGGCCATTAGTGGGGAAAGCGTCTATGGAATCAGGCAGTTCCCTAGTATCATCCCCTGAGTCTGTGAAGAAGCTCACCTCATTGTTGGCATCCGCTGCATCCGCCTTGAATCTCGCCTTTTCAGGGCTCCCTGAGGATGGTGTGGATGGGGGAGATTGCGAACCCTTAGGAGGGCTGCCTCTTTTTTGCGTTCTGCCCTGTTGTAAGCCCAGGTCTTGGCTGCAGCTGCTGGTGTGGATGAAGAGCAGGCGCCATTTTTCTGGAGCTCGAGGGGATAGAACTCCCTCAGGCGTTTAGGCCTGTTACTGTCTTTCTTTCTCCGCGGCATTGCTGTGCTATGCTCCTCGGGTGTTCAGGAGCTGGATCGCCTTGTTTAGGGTAGATTAGATGGCCCAGGTGGGTAGATATCCGCCGTTGATTTCCCGCTGGTGCTGAAGCTCCGCTACTGCGCGTCCATCTTGGTCTCCGGCTAGCTCCGCCCCTGCAGGAACCTTTATGTGTCCAAAGCCTCATCTTAGGGTTAGAGTTAAGGGCTAAGATTAGGGTTAAGGGCTAGATTTAGAATTAAGGGCTAGGGTTATGGTTATAGGCTAGGACCCAGTCAATGATGTCACGAGGGGGCGGGCACCACCAACCTTCAACAGGTAGCTTTAGGTGAACACTGTGCAGAGCTCGCAAAAAACTAACTTGTAGCTTATTTAGCTGCCTGCGGTAGTTATAGGATCAGGAAAACACCACCAACCTTCTACAGGTAGCTTTAGCTGAACACTGTGCAGAGCTCGCACTACACTAACTTGTAGCTTATTTTGCTGCCTGTGGTAGTGATAGGATCAGGAAAACACCACCAACCTTCTACAGGAAGCTTTAGCTGAACACTGTGCAGAGCTCTCAAAAAAACCAACTTGTAGTTTTAGCTGAACACTGTGAAGAGGATGCACTACACTAACTTGTAGCTATAGCTGAACACTGTGCAGAGGTCGCACTACACTAACTTGTAGTTTTAGCTGAACACTGTTCAGAGGACGCACTACACTAACTTGTAGCTGTAGCTGAACACTGTGCAGAGGTCGCACTACACTAACTTGTAGTTTTAGCTGAACACTGTTTAGAGGACGCACTACACTAACTTGTAGCTTTAGCTGAAAACTGTGCAGAGGTCACACTACACTAACATGTAGTTTTAGCTGAGCACTGTGAGGAGGACGCACTACCCTAACTTGTAGCTTTAGCTGAACACTGTGCAGAGGTCACACTAAACTAACTTGAAGCTTTAGCGGAACACTGTGAGGAGGACGCACTACCCTAACTTGTAGCTTTAGCTGAACACTGTGCAGAGGTCACACTAAACTAACTTGTAAGTTTTGCTGAACACTGTGAGGAGGACGCACTACACTAACTTGTAGCTTTAGCTGAACACTGTGCAGAGGTCACACTAAACTAACTTGTAGTTTTAGCTGAAAACTGTGCAGAGATCTCACTACACTAACTTGTAGTTTTAGCTGAACACTGTGCAGAGGTCACACTAAACTAACTTGTAGCTTTAACTGAACACTGTGAGGAGGACGCACTACACTAACTGTAAATAGTCTAGCTGCCTGACTGTGGTACTAATAGGATCAAGAGAACACCAGCAATTTTCTTCAGGTAGCTGTAAATACTGTAACAAGACAAGCCTGCCTGTCAGTAGGAAGATAACAGGAACGGATCTAGCTAAACGGAATACAGTGTATATATATATATATATATATATATATATATATATATATATATATATATACAACACCTGGGATGCATATATATACACAATACACTGTAAGTGCAGCTAACTCACTGACTGTCCTGCCTAATCTAGCTAACTCAAATGAAATGACCCTGTCTTTCTCTCTCTCTCTCTAAGCACGCCGGAACACACTACACAGGGGCGCCGTGCAGGCGGCCTTATATAGTGTGGGGCGTGTTCTAAATCCCCTGAGCCATAATTGGCCAAAGCCACCCTGGCTTTGGCCAATTACAGCTCTCTCTACTGATTGGCCAAGCATGCGGGTCATAGTGCATGCTTGGCCAATCATCAGCCAGCAATGCACTGCGATTCCGCAGTGAATCATGGGCCGTGACGCGCCACACATATTTGGCACCAAACGGCCCATATTGTTCGCAATTCGGCGAATGGGCGAACAGACGATGTTCGAGCTCATCCCTAATTGTGATATTGTTTGTTGGTGTGGGGGGTTTCACCATCACAGAATAAGGCACTTATTTTGAGAATTCAAAGAGAGACTGAAAATGATTATATAGGATATGACGGGAAACGATTTAGTACTTATATATCTGGACTTTATTATGAATGTGTGTATAGAGTCACATTGTACACAGGACTGATGATTAATTGTGCCGAGCATCACTTCTATCCACTTTTTATTTATATTGTACTTTTCCTTATATAAGTTTATTCACAAGAATGACACATACATTTATTTGTTATTTTATGTATTTATTTTATTTAGTTTAAGCACAGCAGAGCCATATCACTTTATTTACTTTTAATTAATGATGAGTGCTTATAGTCGGGCAAAAAAAATAAAAATAAACTACAATTTGGCAATTTATCTGATTTGTAAAGTTGACCCACCCATAGGTTATTATGATGGAGAAAACACATTGTTTCCTGGCAGGATGTGGAAGGGTGGATTTGTTGAGACGTATTTTACTTCTAGGAAAGTATTTTCTGCTACTTTTACTTTCCTTTTCCCAGAATATTCGAGCTTTCCAGAGAGAAGAAGCAGCTCCAGAGGACTGGCAGACGGGTAAGTTTTATGTTTAAATCAGGAACTGAATACAAAGAGTCTGGAAGGGATATTTTCCAGGAAGACCCAACAGATTTAGGGATTTACAGAGAAGTGACCACTAGACTAGAGAAGAGAACTTCACCGCTGACTGTATAGACCCCGACACTTTGCCCCTTCAGAACAAATTGGCAGAGTCTCCCAAAGAACTCTCCCTCACCTTCCCTGGATCTAAATCCTCACAAAAGTCAGATCCTCCACTAGTTCTACATCTTTATTTTCTGGGAATACTATATATTTATATACGGTACCTTGTTTCCTGTATGGTCATTTTTTTATAAATAATGTTACTTTATATTTCTCTATCTCCTGCCTGATCAATGTTTATAAACAATGTTACTTTGTATCTCTCAATCTCCTTTCTGATCAATGTTTATAAACAATGTTACTTTGTATTTCGCTATATACTATCTGAACAATGTTTTTAAACATTGTTTCTTAGTATCTCTCTATCTCCCATCTGAACAATGTTTAAAAGCAATGCTTTTCTATATCTCATGTCTGATCAATGTAATAAACAATGTTACTTTGTATCTCTCTATCTCCAGTCTGATCAATGTTTATAAACATTGTGTTAGACAATCTGCTTGTTACTGCAGCAGCTTCTACAGTGATTGTATTTACACAACAAATCCTGGCTGTCATTAAACAGTTGGGAATTGCAAACAAGTGTGTGGAAGGAGTGAAAGTGGGCAGAAGGAGAGAGTGTACTACACACGTGTGTGTAATTCTATCACAGTTATATTGTGTGTGTATTGTCCAATGTAAACAAATGGTTAATTAAAATGAAAGAAAAAGCATATACATATACTGTATATTTTGATAGCTTTTAAATCCTGAGGTGTGTGTGGGTGAATAGAGGTCCTATGAAGTAAACTGATTGCTGCACTAGTTTTCAATGTTCAGGCTTTGTTCCCCTTTATTATCACCTGGTGATCCTGCCAGTAACCGATTTCCTGTCCTAGGGTGATAATGCTCATTGTACTGTATCTATAGAGGAGAAGTATTGTCACCTTAGGACAGGACTACATAATTCCCCCCCCACTTTTCTTTTCACTATAACATGATGAGCATGTTCTGCAGTCCATAGACATAGCTGTGAACAGTGAAACTAATAAGGCCTGGTTCACACCCCTACTGTATGTGTGTTTTTTAGTGCATTTTGCAGACAGTCCATTTATCATGGTTTCCTATGGGAAACATTCACATCCATGCGTTTTTCAGCCTCTGCATTTTTGGAAAGAATCAGGGACTTTTTTCCTGCATTTTTAATGTGTTTTTTTTGGGGGGGTGGGGGTTTGCTAATAGGAAAGTATGACAATTCTGCTCATGGAGTGCGACTTTGATGTGACTTTACAGTCCCTGGCACTCTAGTATCATCAGTGTCGCATCAAAGTAGTGCAGGAACCTTTCCGTTTCAATCTTTTTTATTGAAAAAACAAATGATTTACAAAAAGGTATAACATTTTACACACTTCTTTTGTATTGTATGAGTAACACTCAAGCCTTAGATATTGCAATTATCAAAGTTAACAATCTGTATAGTAATAGGGATATACAATTTGCATTCGATAAACAGGTCTATCAACTAGTACGGTCCCTCGCGATCCTGGGATATTATCGTTCTGTGGAGAGGTAATATGGACTCTAGTTCTAGTGATAGAATGGCCATTCCTGGTGTAAGTGTAAAGATCATCTGTATAACATTGCATATGATGTTTTCGACTTGAGCCCACATTTTTGTGAGTTTTGGACAACTCCATAACATATTTATCAGTGTACCAGATTCCCCACACAGCCTCCAACATGTCGGTGAGCTATTTTGGAGGAATTTGGATATGCGATTTGGGGTCAAATACCATCTAAGGGGAATTTTTTGTTGCATTTCCAGCAAATTTGTGCTTTTAGTAGATAGGTAGGTAAGTTTGAATGATTTCCTCCATTGATCTTTTGGGTATTCCACCCCCAGGTCTCTTTCCCATGCTGTCATAGAGTTTGTCTTTACACACGTGTTCTTCTCTTGGAGCCCTGAGTAAAGGATTGATATTCCTTTATGTATTATCGGGGTGTGTGAGTAATAATTAGTTATTTGTTTGGGTAGTATGGTAAGTATATGAGGGTTTTTCTTAAGAATTTGTGATATTTGTATGTGTTTATATTGTTCCGTGTTTGTGAGATGGAATTCAGATTTTAATGCATGGAATGATTTAATGGAGGTAGTATCTAATATGTCTTCTAGATAATGAATTCCTTTAATTTGCCATGATGTTAAGTTAATGTCTGGAATTAATTGGGTGAGAGCAGAGATGGGAAGTTTTAAGAGTAGCGTCGTGCCAGACCAAAGTTGGTATTTTCTAAGATGAACCCAGGCTCGTATGGAAGCTAGAATCGTGGCGGCTAGTTTGCTATCTAAAGCTGTGTTAAAGTGGGCTGTCATTAGAAAATCTCTTAAAGAGCCTTTTGGTATTTGTGTTTGCTCTATTTCTGTCTATAGTGTCTGAGATTCTGGGATTAGCCAATGCTGAAGTTGTGCCAGTACTGTTGCAAAATAATAGTCTTGTAGGTGTACGTGGCCCATCCCTCCTGCTTGTCTGTGTTTTATTAATTTGCTGAAAGCACACCTAGCTTTTTTCCCTTGCCATAGGTATCTGTTCAGTATAGGTTGTAGGTTATTAAAATATGAATTAGGTAGTGGTATTGGGAGGGTTCTAAAAAGTTATAATAATTGTGGTAATATTTGCATTTTGAAAGCTGCTAGTCTTTCTAGCCAAGATAGTTCATTTCTGTTTATTGCATTTAGTTTACTTTCTAGGGATTTCAAGAAGAGAATGTAGTTGGCAGCTATAAGGTCTTCTGTTTTAAGGGTTAACGTGATACCTATGTATTTGATCTCATCTGTCTTCCATATTTAAGGGAATTGTTGTGCTAAGTTTTGTTTGGTTTGTTCTGGGATTCCTAAGTTTAGAATATATGATTTGGTCTCATTTACTTTATAATATGACACACTATTGAAGGTTTGTAGCGCCTCGTGAACCATATTTAATGAGGTGTCCGCTTTCGTGAGCATCAGTATTATGTCGTCTGCAAACAGACTAATGATATGTTGTCTTGGACCTATGTGGATACCAGTGATATGTTGGTTTGAGCGTAAAAGTGAGGCCAGTGGTTCCATTAAAAGATTGAATATCAAAGGGGATAAGGGACACCCCTGCCTAGTCCCGTTGCTAATTGTGAATGGAGTAGAGAGTGCACCCGAAATGTATACCTGAGCTGAGGGCTGGGAGTAGAGGGCCATGATGGCCAGGTATATGGGGCCCTCAAACCCAAATTTCTGCAGTACTTGTACCAGAAACTGCCAGTGTTTTCTGTCAAACGCCTTCTCTGCATCCAGCGCGAGGAGCGGAGAAGGCGTTTTTTGTTTATTAGCTATATGTATCACGTTTACCAAGCGTCGGGTAGCATCCGACTTCTGTCTCCCCTTGGTAAATCCTGATTGGTCCACATCTATTAAGGTAGGTAAGATGTCGATCAATCTATTAGCTAGTAGTTTTGCGTATATCTTTACATCGTTATTCAATAAAGAAATAGGTCTAAAATTTTGCGGAGAGATTGGAGCTTTACCTGGTTTGGGTAATGCAATAATAGTTGCTCTTAACATCTCAGGGGGGGAAGGAAGAAAAGGCAGCAGCATCACCAAATGTATCCACTAAATACAGGGATAGAATTTCATTAAAGGTTTTATAATATTCCCCAGTGAAGCCGTCAGGGCCTGGAGATTTATTGAGTGGCATGGAGTGTATGATTTGTCTTACTTCTGTTTCAGTAATAGGTGAATTTAGTAAAAGAAGTTGATCTTTTGTTAATTTTGGAAGATTAACTGTCTTTAAAAATGTTTCTATAATGTCAGGTGTTGGTTGAGGAATGGTAGTGTCATCCTTAAGATTATACAAAGAGCTGTAATAATGGCTGAAGGCATCAGCTATTTCTTGAGGGTGTTGATGTTTTATTTGTGTCTTAGGATGAATTATATGCTGAATGTGGGTTTTGTATCTGTGTCCTCGTAATTGTTGGGCTAGTAATTTGCCTGCTCTATTACCACATGACAGTTTTAGTTTCCTGGATGCTTTTTCAAAGTCCTCCAGTAGCAGTAATCTGAGCTCTGTATGTAATTGAGTAATTTGGTCAGTTAGGGTAGTAGTTGTGTTGATCATGTTTTGTTTTTCCAATGACTCAATTTGGCTGATAATTTTCGCAGAGTGCTGCCACCTCATTCTCTCAACCCTTGCCCCCTGTTGTATTAAAATACCTCTAGTGAAAGCTTTGTGAGCATTCCATAAGGAGAATGGATTTGAGACCGATACCTGGTTAATTGCGAAAAAATTTTTGAGCTGCCGTTCAACATACAACCTGGTCGGACCATGTTGGAGTAGGTGAGAGTTAGCTTTCCACATATATGTGTTTTTATGATTGGACAATCCCTCAATCAACAACTCCACTGGGGCATGGTCCGACCATGCAATACCATGAATTTTGGCAGATTTACACTTGAACAACAGCTGCTTATCGACCAAGAAGAGGTCTATCCTGCTATAGGTTTTGTGACAGTGTGAAAAAAAAGAATAATCTCTCTCATTTGCATTTAAACACCTGCAAGCATCATAAAGTTCATACTTCCGGAATAAGGATAGTAAGGATGGTAGAGATCATTTAGGGTTAGCTGTAGAGACATGAGATGGGTCAGGGGTGAGATTAAAGTCACCACATAATACCAATGAGCCTTTTTGGTTAAGGCGTATCTTCTTCATTAGTTTATGAAAAAATGTGGTTTGCCTGACATTGGGTGTGTATAGGTTAACTATTGTGAACGTATTGGAGTTGATTTTACACACCAGAATGATGAAGCAACCTTGAGGGTCTATGATGCTTTTGTGAAACTGGAAGGCAATTGTGTCCCTACAGTAATTGCTATCATCACTCCCTTTGTCTTTGTTTCCGGGTTTGCATAGTAGGCAAATGGGAATTTTGGAATAAAAGAAATTTTAGACTTAGATGTTCCTTTGAGTCCAGCCTACTTCCTCCTGCATGTCCCTCAGATGCCGATTAGCAGATACAGAAAGAGCGTTCTACCACACCTTTTAAATGCGGCTAGACGCCTCCTCCCAATTTATTGGAAACAATCCAGGGTCCCTTCCAGGGAAGACTGGATTAAAAAAGTCAATGATATTAGGGAAGCTGAACATTGGATAGCATCCTGTAAAGGAAAGTTGGAATGTTTTGAAGTCATATGGGGACCGTGGAGAGACTTTATGTTTGACCCAAATCTCATACCCTCGAGCCTAGATCTGGCCCTACTAGAATTAGCAGAACCAACCCTGAGATCCCGCCTGGACAAAAG
Source organism: Lithobates septentrionalis (assembly GCA_037952835.1). Lineage (NCBI taxonomy): Eukaryota > Metazoa > Chordata > Amphibia > Anura > Ranidae > Lithobates > Lithobates septentrionalis. The sequence continues at coordinate 1,136,196 of JBBDGP010002343.1, read as the reverse complement.
TAATAATGCCCATAGATAGACATTTTTCATAGATACCTTCTATAAAGATAACCTGTCAGTGGCGGAACTCGCTCGGCGCAGATCTACAAGACCTTCTAAGACCCTGAGGCATGCTCCACACTATTCCCCCCTTCCCTCCTACCCTTTCCCCTCCCCCATATCCTTTCCTACCTGTTCCCCCTTGATTCTAACCTTTACCTCTCTTTCTCTTCCTTCTATTTTTACTTTTTTTTGACTGCATACTGGCTACCAGTTACCTGGCTGTTGTCATAAGACGCTAGATGTTGCACTACTCGGACACAGGTGGCGGCAGGCAGCGAAGGGGGGTGCAGACCCTCCACACCGGGGTGGTCCTTTTTATTTTCCGCCTCTGGTCGGTGGAGGGTATGGGAAATGTGCCCTTCCTGGATATGGTGGGACGGACGAGGTTGTTGGAGGTATATTGCCCCCCTCTGTTCGGACCGTTGGCAGGGAGGTGCTCACCCGTTGGCTCTCCTGATCACTTAGCACTTCACATGGGCCTGTGGCTGGTTTAGGCCAGCATAATGCCACATGTTCATCCTGACTCAGGGTGTTTATTATAGATTAATGGTTGTGCCGCCACTGTGGGTCTGATATACTTATTTGCACTAGCTGTTATTTGGACAAGTTTTATATGTGTTTTATCTCGCATTTCTAAAATGTATGTCGTTTTCTACTAAAATGTTGTTAAATAAGATTTTACAAAAAAATGGGAATTTTGGGTGCGTGCATTTTGGCGGTGCTGTGGATTGAAAGTGTGTCTATTGGGTACATAAAATGTCGCAGTTCCTTTGTAATGCTTCCTTCCATAGAGACCTGCGCTTAGCCGGTTGATTAAGACCCTTATGCCGCGTACACACGGTCAGACTTTTCGTCTACAAAAGTCAGACGGACGCCGACGGACAAAATACGGCTGACAATCCGATCGTGTATGGGCTTCATCGGACCTTCAGCGGACTTTTCCAGCTGCAAATCTGACGGACTTTAGATTTGAAACATGCTTCAAATCTTTACGTCGTAACTACGCCGGACCCAGAAATACGCTCGTCTGTGTGCTAGTCTGACGGACAAAAACCCACGCTAGGGCAGCTATTGGCTACTGGCTATCAACTTCCTTATTTTAGTCCGGTGTACGTCATCACGTATGAATCCGTCGGACTTTTGTGTGATCGTATGTAGGCAAGTCCATTCATTAGAAAGTCTGCCGCAAGTCCGCCAAAAGTCCGCCAAAAGTCCGTCGAAAGTCTGTCGGACAGGCTGTCGGTGTCACATACCTGGTGGGTTGTGAGCCTGAAGTGCAGGAAAAGACCTCCCTTACAGCTCCCACCCCCGTTCCCCTGGAATGGAGACAGAGGACCAGGAGTGAAGACTGGTATGGGTGCCTGGCAGGATCAACAGTTGCTGAAAGTCCAGTAGTGGTGGCACCCTCTGGAGTCAGGAACCTGAGGAGTAGACTGAGGACAGAGACCGGAATACAGGGCTGGAACCAGGAACAACAGCAGGTAATAGCCTGGAACGCTGGACTGGAACACAGCAGAAGATAGCCTGGAACGCAGGACTGGAACACAGCAGAAGATAGCCTGGAACGCTGGACTGGAACACAGCAGAAGGTAGCCTGGAATGCTGGACTGGAACCAGGAACAACAGCAGGTAATAGCAGACTGGAAGCTGGGCTGGAACCAGGAACAACAGCAGGTAATAGCAGACTGGAAGCTGGGCTGGAACCAGGAACAACAGCAGGTAATAGCGGACTGGAAGCTGGGCTGGAACCAGGAACAACAGCAGGTAATAGCAGACTGGAAGCTGGGCTGGAACCAGGAACAACAGCAGGTAATAGCAGACCGGAAGCTGGGCTGGAACCAGGAACAACAGCAGGTAATAGCAGGCTGGAAGCTGGGCTGGAACCAGGAACAACAGCAGGTAATAGCAGACTGGAAGCTGGCTGGAAGCTGGTGTATACAGCGGGGGTCAACAAGCCGGTGGTCAGTAACGGTCGAACAGCAGAGGTACCAGGGGTTAAGCAGAGGGATGGTCAGGCAAGCCAAGAGGGTCTGGTGCAGGCAGATAGCAGGATCGTCAAACAGGAAGCTGGGTCAGATAACAGGATACACAGATCAGATCAGGTAACACTCACAGAACGCTGTAGAGCAGACAGCGGGGATGGAGTGTGACAGGCAGGTTTAAATAGCCCGCCTGGCACCAGCGGGAATGCGCGTGCGCATGCGCAATGGAACCCGTGGCCGAGTTCTCGTGCGCCTGGGACGCCGGTTACTGGCAGGATCTTCATGACATTGCCCCCCCCCAAGGGGCAGCCTCCGGATGCCCCTTTGAAAAAATTTCTCTGGATGAGCTGTTTTAAATGCTTGTAACAGGTCTTCAGCATGAATATTATCCTCTGGTTCCCAAGAATTCTCCTCTGGGCCAAACCCCTTCCACTTTATTAAGAATTGATTTTGGTTACCTCTTTTCCTGTGGTCCATGATAGCCTCCACCTCGAATTCCTCTTCCCCATCTACCAGGATTGGATCAGGAGGATCCGTACTTCGACCTGGAAATGGGTTGGTAATAGATGGTTTAAGCAAGGACACGTGAAAAACTGGATGTAACTTTAGTGAATCCGGGAGTTCAGGTTCATATGCAACTTCATTAATTCTCCGTTTAACAGGGAATGGTCCAAGAAATTTGGGACCCAATTTCTTGGAAGGGCAGGCCAACCTGAGGTTTATGGTGGACAACCATACCTGATCCCTAGGTGCAAGTAAGAGCTCACCTCGCCTCTTTTTATCGAAGGTTGCTTTGTTGTACTCCTGGGTTCTGGTCATGGTGTCCTGTAAAACTTGGTTGTTAGAGGTAAAGAAATCCAATTTCTCCTGGACTGCGGGTACTGTGCATTCTGGAAGAGAGTTAGGTAAAAATGAGGGGTGGAAACCGAAATTCGCAAAAAACAGAGTCTGCTTGATAGCAGAATGAATAGAATTGTTATAAGCAAATTCGGCCAATGGTAAAACAGAAATCCAATTATCTTGGGCAAAGGAAGAAAAACAGCGCAAATATTGTTCAAGGGTCTGGTTTGTTCTTTCTGTTTCCCAATTAGTCTGGGGGTGATAAGCCGATGAAAATGAGAGTTCAATGTCCAAGGTTTTACACAAAGCCCTCCAGAATCGAGAGGTAAATTGTACCCCTCGATCTGAAACTATATTAACTGGTACCCCATGGAGCCTGATGACCTCTTTAATGAATGCCTGTGCTGTTTCTGTAGCTGAAGGGGTACCCTTCATTGGGACAAATTGCGCCATCTTCGACAACCGGTCCACTATGACAAAGATTGAGGTGAAGCCCCCGGCCGGGGGTAGTTCTACAATAAAATCTATAGAGAGCATTTTCCAGGGTCTATCTGGGACAGGCAAGGGCTTTAGTAAACCCCTTGCCTTTGTTTTGTGCCCTTTGTTCCTAAGGCAGGTGGTACAGGACTCTACAAACTCTTTACAATCTTTGCGCAGCTGAGGCCACCAGAAGGTGCGTTGAACCAAATCAGTGGTCTTAGCCACACCGAAATGCCCAGCCAGCGCATGATCGTGACAGAGCTCTAGTACTGGAACTCGTAGTGCTTCAGGTATAAAGATCCTACTCTCATGCCACAATAACCCATCCTTAACCTGGAGCTCTGTCTTAATGGAAGATTCCATTCCTGCGGAGGCCTGTTTAATCTGGGAAAGCAGGTTTCCCTGAAGTAGAAGAAAATTCCCCGGAGACAAAATGGTGTCTGGAGGGGAAATCTCTTGAGGTTTGTGAAACATCCTAGACAGGGCGTCAGGTTTGGTATTCTTGGAACCAGGACGGTAAGTGACATGAAAGGAGAACCTGGAGAAAAAGAGAGCCCACCTGGCCTGACGTGGTTTCAATCTTTTTGCAGACCTCAAATACTCCAGGTTCTTATGATCTGTAAAGATTAAGACTGGATGAGCGGCACCCTCCAACAGATAGCGCCACTCCTCCAATGCTGACTTGATTGCCAACAACTCTCTGTCACCTACATCATAATTTCTCTCTGCCGTGGACAGTTTATGAGAGAAGAAGGCCACAGGATGCAGCAGGGCCTTGGTTCCCTGTCTTTGGGATAATACTGCTCCTACAGCAATTTCAGATGCATCCACTTCTAGAATAAATGGCAGAGAGGAATCTGGATGTTTTAGTACAGAAGCGGAGGTAAAAAGGCCCTTGAGAGTCTCAAAAGCCTTTTGAGCCTCGGCCGACCAATGGAAGCGTGTACCCTGTTTGGTTAGCTGCGTGATGGGTGCAATGATGGCTGAGAACCCCTTAATAAATTTGCTGTAAAAATTAGCGAATCCAACGAATCGCTGGATTCCTTTCTTGTCTGTCGGGACTGGCCAATCTAGAACAGCCGTGACCTTCTGGGGGTCCATTTTAATGCCCTTACTGGAAATGACTAACCCTAAAAAGGGAATACTTTCCTGTTCGAATTTACATTTTTCAGCCTTTGCATATAGACCGTGTTGTCGAAGTCGGCCCAATACACTTCTGACGTGCCTGCGATGGGATTCAAGGGAACAAGAGAAAATCAATATGTCGTCTAAATAGACGATGACAAACAGGTCTAGAAAGTCACGTAACACATCATTAATAAAGTATTGAAATGTGGCAGGGGCATTGCACAGGCTGAAAGGCATTACGAGGTACTTGAAATGTCCATAACGGGTACAAAAAGCGGTCTTCCATTCGTCTCCATCCCTAATACGAACTAAATTGTAGGCCCCACGGAGATCAAGTTTGGTGAATATGGTAGCCGTCCCCAGTCTCTGAAACAGCTCTGGTACTAAGGGGAGAGGGTACAGATTCTTTACAGTAATTTTGTTTAGTTCGCGGTAATCCACACACGGCCTGAGGGTTTTATCTTTTTTCTGTACGAAGAAGATGCCTGCACCTGCGGGGGACGTGGATGGACGAATGAAGCCTCTTTTGAGGTTTTCGTCAATGTATTCCTTCAATGCCCCTTGCTCCACCTCAGTTAAGGGAAATATTCTTCCAAAAGGAATTTCGGCACCAGGAAGTAACTCAATAGGACAGTCATAGGCCCGGTGAGGGGGTAACACCTCTGCCCTCTGTTTACTAAATACATCCAGAAAATCATGATAGGCGGAAGGAATGGATTGATGTAGACTAGGATCTGTATCTAGGCATAACAGAGTAGGGTTCTCCTGGGTGTTCTGGGTTCTGCAGAACTGCTGGCAGTAAGGAGAGGGAAAGGTCACCTCACCTGTGATCCAATTTATGTCCGGATTATGGGCCTGTAACCATGGCATGCCGAGAATTATGGGCAACAGGGGTGAAGCGATAATGTCCAGGCGTAGCTGTTCCTGATGGACGTTGGAAATGAAAACGGGTATTGGCATGGTCTCTTGGGTGACAGGTCCAGACTTGATAGCAGTCCCATCAGCTAGATGGATAGAAAGTCCATGGGCTTTAGGTGACAAAGGTATTTGGTGTTGGGTGGCAAAACGAGAATCCATGAAACAGCTGCAAGCTCCTGAGTCAATAATGGCGGTGATTTGTAGATCCTTCCCTGGAAGCTGTAGCAGAAGAGGAAGGGCAAGGTGAGTGGTATTTTTAACCAGAGATGTCACATAGTCAGTAGATAGGGATAAACACTTACGGAGTTTAAGGGGACAGTTCCTGACATAGTGCCTGGGTTCCCCACAATACAGGCACAAGTTATTTGCTCGACGACATGGTCGTTCTTCTGGGGTGAGCGAAGGCCGCAGGACTCCTAATTGCATTGGCTCAGGTAAGTTAAGCGTGGAGGTAGGTGGTGTTGATGATGGGTGATGAGAAACCTTAGGGGTAACCCAAGTTGGACGAGAAGACCCCATAGCTCTCTCAGACCTGCGCTCTCGTAGGCATCGATCGATCTGGATGGCTAGATCGATTAAAGCATTTAAAGTCTGTGGTGTACCCACCCTGGCCAGTTCATCCTTCAGACGATCAGAAAGTCCCAACCGAAATTGATAACGGAGAGCCGCATCGTTCCAATTAGTATCCGCACTCCACTTCCTGAATTCAGCCACATAGTCCTCTGCTGCTCTGCGACCTTGTTGAAGGGTGTGCAGAACCGCCTCTGCAGTTACAGATAGCTGGGGGTCCTCATATAACTGACCCAATGCGTCAAAGAAAGTGGAGAGGTTGGTCAGAGATATGTCCTTTTGCTCTAAGAGTCGATGGGCCCAGGTTTGGGGGTCACCAGAGAGTAGCGAAATTACGTAGCCCACCTTTGTAGCCTCCAGGGAAAAGGTACGAGGCTGAAGAGCAAAAAATAGTTTGCAGGAGTTGCGGAAAGCTCTGAACTTATGACGTTATCCGAAGAAACGTTCAGGTGTGGGAACCTTAGGTTCCGTAGGGAGCATCACCACCGTTGAGGAAGGCCCAACTGAAGGAGCAGGAGCAGAGGAAACTCCCTGGGCCCCAATGGGGTTAGACAGGGTTAACCCTCGTTCCTCCAGTCTGGTGTAACCTTGCTGTAGATTTTTGACTGCTTCAGTCAATCCTGCCAGGTGTGCACAGAGTTCCTCCATGGGAGACGTTCCCTGCTCAGGCTCAGACATGGCTGTCTGCTACTGTCACGTACCTGGTGGGTTGTGAGCCTGAAGTGCAGGAAAAGACCTCCCTTACTGCACCCACTCCCGTTCCCCTGGAATGGAGACAGAGGACCAGGAGTGAAGAGTGGTATGGGTGCCTGGCAGGATCAACAGTTGCTGAAAGTCCAGTAGTGGTGGCACCCTCTGGAGTCAGGAACCTGAGGAGTAGACTGAGGACAGAGACCGAAATACAGGGCTGGAACCAGGAACAACAGCAGGTAATAGCCCGGAACGCTGGACTGGAACACAGCAGAAGATAGCCTGGAACGCTGGACTGGAACACAGCAGAAGATAGCCTGGAACGCTGGACTGGAACACAGCAGAAGGTAGCCTGGAACGCTGGACTGGAACCAGGAACAACAGCAGGTAATAGCAGACTGGAATCTGGGCTGGAACCAGGAACAACAGCAGGTAATAGCAGACTGGAAGATGGGCTGGAACCAGGAACAACAGCAGGTAATAGGGGACTGGAAGCTGGGCTGGAACCAGGAACAACAGCAGGTAATAGCAGACTGGAAGCTGGGCTGGAACCAGGAACAACAGCAGGTAATAGCAGACCGGAAGCTGGGCTGGAACCAAGAACAACAGCAGGTAATAGCAGGCTGGAAGCTGGGCTGGAACCAGGAACAACAGCAGGTAATAGTAGACTGGAAGCTGGCTGGAAGCTGGTGTATACAGCGGGGGTCAACAAGCCGGTGGTCAGTAACGGTCGAACAGCAGAGGTACCAGGGGTTAAGCAGAGGGATGGTCAGGCAAGCCAAGAGGGTCTGGTGCAGGCAGATAGCAGGATCGTCAAACAGGAAGCCGGGTCAGATAACAGGATACACAGATCAGATCAGGTAACACTCACAGAACGCTGTAGAGCAGACAGCGGGGATGGAGTGTGACAGGCAGGTTTAAATAGCCCGCCTGGCAACAGCGGGAATGCGCGCGCGCGTGCCCGTGCGTGACCGCACCCGTGAGCGCGCGCGCATGCGCAATGGAACCCGTGGCCGAGTTCTCGTGCGCCTGGGACGCCGGTTACTGGCAGGATCTTCATGACAGTCGGACTTTTGTAGCCGAAAAGTCCGACCGTGTGTACGCAACATTAAAGTTAATGGTTAAGAATTTCACCGCAATATGCAAAGGTGGTAATTGATATATGGTGTTGTGTGCAGTTAAGGACACTTACATTAGATTACGTTTTTTCAAGTAGACCATGTGGGGATGTACCATCAAGAGGTCTTAGAAGCACTAGGTTGGATTTGTACTTTTTTTCTGGTTTCTCTGGAATCTAGGTGTTTTTACTGACTGAAAAGGCAAAAAAAGAAATTGTGGACGAACTTAAAGTCAACAAAACTGTGGCTAGTCGCCAACTAACATGAAATAAGGTTGGGTGTGACTGGTAGTCACTCATGTTATAACTCGGGGATAGGAAGTCCTTAGACTTATGCGGATCGGAGGTTGTTCCCTCCCCAGCGGGTTAAGTGGTAATCTTCTCGCCCACTGTAGGGTCAGTTGTGAGTGCGGGCGTTTTTATGATCGACAGTAGGCCATTCAGGCTCAGATCTTACGGAGGAATTTCCCTGGTGTGGGTATGCTTGGGGTTCTGGAATTATCCCCCAAGTGTTCAGCAACGCCATTCCTTTTGCGACAGAGTCTATCACGTATTCTTTATCCTCCTTTGTGACGATCAGTTTGGTTGGGAAACCCCATTTATACCCAAGCTTATGATTCCTGAGGGTTTTCGTTATTGCGTTTAAGTTTTTGCAAGGTGTACTGGGATAAATCAGTGTAAAATTGGAGACTAGCATAGGATGCGGGGATCTGATCCTTTTGCCTTGCGGCAGACATAAGTCTCTCTTTTGTATGGAAGAAATGAAGTCTCAGGATGATATCACGGGGCACATTATCCGATAGAAAGGAAGGTTTGGGTAACCTGTGAATCCTGTCCACTGTGAAATCCAGTGCTGACAGATCAGGTAAAATTTCAGAGAGGAGCTGGGACACATAGTCCCTCAGATCATGTTGCTTAACAGATTCAGGGATCCCCTTATTTTCACATTGTTCCTCCTAGATCTGTCCTCAATATCTGCCATTTAGCTTTTAAACCTTCTATGTCATCCTCTGTATCATCATTAGCATCAACCAGGTCATTGATTGTGGTAGCAAACTCCGCCATCTTTTGTTCCACGTGAGTCACTTTATCTGATACAGACCAGATTTCAGTGCTAAACTTGTGCATACATGAAATCATGTCAGCATGAAGTGAGCCCCTTAATGAAACCAGCATCTCCTTCAGCATTGTATCTATAACAGGCTGGCCATTAGTGGGGAAAGCATCTATGGAATCAGGTAGTTCCCTAGTATCATCCCCTGAGTCTCTGAAGCAGCTCACCTCATTGTTGGCATCCGCTGCATCCGTCTTGAATCTCGCCTTTTCAGGGCTCCCTGAGGATGGTGTGGATGGAGGAGATTGCAATCCCTTAGGAGGGCTGCCTCTTTTTTGCGTTCTGCCCTGTTGTATGTTACAGGGCTTGGCTGCAGCTGCTGGCGTGGATGAAGAGCCGGCGCCATTTTTCTGGAGCTCGAGGGGATAGAACTCCGTCAGGCGTTTAGGCCTGTTACTGTTTTTCTTTCTCCGCAGCATTGCTGTGCTTTGCTCCTCGGGTGTTCAGGAGCTGGATCACCTTGTTTAGGGTAGATTAGATGGCTCAGGTGGGTAGATATCCGCGCTGATTTCCCGTTGGTGCTGGAGCTCCGCTACTGAGCGTCCATCTTGGTCTCCGGCTAGCTCCGCCCCTGCAGGAACCTTTATGTGTCCAAAGCCTCGTCTTAGGGTTAGGGTTAAGGGCTAAGATTAGGGTTAAGGGCTAGATTTAGAATTAAGGGCTAGGGTTAGGGTTATGGTTATAGGCTAGGACCCGGTCAATGATGTCACGAGGGGGCGGGCCCCGTCCTTCGGCGGCAGAGCTGTCAGTCTTGGGAGCCAAGCTTCAGTGCGGGTCGGGGGTTTATTTTTGGTCTGGTTGGCAGCCGGTGTTCATCGTGATTGATATTAGATCTACTTTGGGGTAAATGTATTTATTTATTTTAGTTTTTGAATAAAGGAGCTGCATGCTCGAATATGGGTCTGGTATGGATTTTCGGGGGACCCAAACCTTTTTTTTTTAAATATTGTCATGGGGTCCCCCTTTAAATCTGTACCAGACCCGAAGGGCCCGGTATGGATTTTTTTTTTTAATGCCAGCATTCTTTTGTTGATATTTAGCTGATAATTTATTGGTTAGTAAGGACGTGGAGGCCGCCCATCGCATCGAGTGTGAATGGAGCCTGATGTGACTTTGAAGTGATATTGATGTTACTTAAGGGCCAGAGGGTGTAAAGTCACATTAAAGTGGCATCAAAGTCGCAATACATGAATAGAAGTCTTATGCCCCGTACACACGATCGGACTTTCCGACAACAAAACCGTGGAATTTTGTTCGAAGGGTGTTGGCTCCAACTTGTCTTGCATACACATGGTCACACAAATGTTGGCCAACAATTCCGAACGTGGAAACGTACAAGACATATGACGAGCCGATAAAAGGGAAGTTCAATAGTGATGCGTGATTCTGAGCATGCGTGTTTGTACTTTGGACTTTTGTCCGACGGACTTGTGTACACACGATCGGAAAATCCAACAACACACATTTGTTGGCGGAAAATTTGAGAGCATGCTAGCCAACATTTGTTGACGGAAAGTCCGACAACAAATGTTCATTGGAGCATACACACGATCGGACTTACTGCCAACAAGCTCACATCCAACATTTGTTGTTGGAAAATCTGATCATGTGTACGGGGCATAATACTTACCTGTTAGCCAAAAAAAAAAAAAGAAAAAACACAAAATGCAAAACACAAAAAAATGCATCAAAAAAAGGTGTCCAAAAATGCAAAATGTGCCAGAACACACATTAGCTGCAACCTACATAGATGTGAATCCATGAGAACATCAAGTGAAAAGATTCTCATATGCACGACGCATGGAAATGTGAACGGAACCTTACAATTGTTCAGATGATGACTAGTATAAAAGGATTTGTAAATTGCACATTTATCAGTTTTTCTAAATATTAGAACATATTCCAGTCTGTAAGGAATCATTTCCACAGACTAGACAATGAATATCCATCCAATGGTGAAGCCACGTGACCGTGATGTAATGCATAGAGCATGAGCGGAGGCAGACGTGGAACCAGAAATGACAGGGGAAATGAAAATTCCTTAAAGTGATGCTAAAGTCTAGGTTTTTTTTTGGTAAAAATAACAAACATGTTATACTTACCTGCTCTGTGTCTTCTCGGGTTCCTCTTTGGCACTCCTGGCCCCTCCCTCCTGTTGAGTGCCCCCACAGCAAGCAGCTTCCTATGGGGGCACAAAGACCAGAGTCGCAGCTCCCTGTGTTCATTCAGAGATGGAATTATGGCCCGGCCCCGCCCCTTCCTCTCCTCATTGGCTCACTGAATTTGATTTACAGCAGCGGGGGCCAAGGGTGCCATGCCGCTGTCTCAGCCAATGAGGACGGAGAGGCCCAGGCAGCTGAGACACTCCTACAATATCGCTGGATCTAGATGGGGCTCAGGTAAGTACTGGGGGACTGAGGGGGGCTGCTGCACACAGAAGCTTTGGCCAATTATGGCTCAGAGGGTTTAGAACACGCCACACACTATATAAGGCCACCTGTACGGCGGCCCTGTGTAGTGTGTTCCGGCATGCTGAGAGATAGAGAGAGAGAGACAGTGTCATTTCATTTGAGTTAGCTAGATTAGGCAGGACAGTCAGTGAGTTAGCTGCACTTACAGTGTATTGTGTATATATATGCATCCCAGGTGTTGCATATATATATATATACAGTTTAGCTAGATCCGTTCCTGTTCTCTTCCTACTGACAGGCAGGCTTGTCTTGTTACAGTATTTACAGCTACCTGAAGGAAATTGCTGGTGTTCTTTTGATCCTATTAGTACCACAGTCAGGCAGATAGACTATTTACAGTTAGTGCAGTGCGTCCTGCTCACAGTGTTCAGCTAAAGCTACAAGTTAGTGTAGTGCGTCCTCCTTACAGTGTTCAGTTAAAGCTACAAGTTAGTTTAGTGTGACCTCTGCACAGTGTTCAGCTAAAACTACAAGTTAGTTGTCACGGACACTGGCTGCAAGGACCTTTTTCTGTCCACATTCACCCTGTTATTTGGTATTGCTATAATAATCTTTTTTTTTGTTACATTTTTGAGAGACTATATTCTTGGACTTACCCAAAGACTATTCTTGGTTTGTTAATTCTGAACAATACATGATTCTTGAAAGAGCTGATCACATTGACATGCGGAAACGAACTGTCTGGTCACCAGGGCTGCCTTAGGTGTTGTGTTAATTAACATGTTAATTATATAATTGTCTTTTAAGTTTTTGCTAGAGGGGAGGGGGGAGTATCCATGAGTCAGCCTTACCTCGTTATCTAACCCGCCTAGGACCCGTCACATTAGTGTAGTGCGTCCTCCTCACAGTGTTCAGCTAAAGCTACAAGTTAGTTTAGTGTGACCTCTGCACAGTGTTCAGATAAAGCTACAAGTTAGGGTAGTGCGTCCTCCTCACAGTGTTCAGCTAAAACTACAAGTTAGTGTAGTGCGACCTCTGCACATTGTTCAGCTAAAGCTACAAGTTAGTGTAGTGCAACCTCTGCAAAGTGTTCAGCTAAAGCTACAAGTTAGTGTAGTGCGTCCTCTGAACAGTGTTCAGCTAAAGCTACAAGTTAGTGTAGTGCGTCCTCCTCACAGTGTTCAGCTAAAACTGCAAGTTAGTTTTTTGCGAGCTCTGCACAGTGTTCAGCTAAAGCTACCTGTAGAAGGTTGGTGGTGTTTTCCTGATCCTATCACTACCGCAGGCAGCTAAATAAGCTACAAGTTAGTTTTTGTGAGCTTTGCACACCTAAAGCTACCTGTAGAAGGTTGGGGGTGTTTTCCTGATCCTATCACTACCTCAGGCAGCTAAATAAGCTACAAGTTAGTTTTTTGCAAGCTCTGCACAGTGTTCAGCTAAAACTACAAGTTAGTGTAGTGCGAGCTCTGCACAGTGTTCAGCTAAAGCTACCTGTAGAAGGTTGGTGGTGTTTTCCTGATGCTATCACTACCGTGGGCAGCTAAATAAGCTACAAGTTAGTTTTTTGCGAGCTCTGCACAGTGTTCAGCTAAGGCTACCTGTAGAAGGTTGGTGGTGTTCTCATACAACAGGCAGGCAGTTGATTTTGCTAGCTGCAGTATCACTATATATATATATATATATATATATATATATATATATATATATATATCCCAGCTTAGTGCAGTTACAGGCCATTAGTATGTCTGGAAGGCCAACAAGGAGAGGCAGACAGTCACAAGCCAATAAAAGAGGGCAAGCAGGCTCTGTGTCTAGAGGCAACAGTGCTGGTCTCGGAGACGGTGCCTCCTCATCAGCACGTGGCCATGGGACACGCTTGGCCTTTTTTTCGGCAGCTGGCCGTGTTGAGCCACAACATGCGGAAGACTTGGTCGAGTGAATGACCAAGCCGTCCTCATCCTCCTCTCTCACCCATGCTCAGGGTACTTTGTCTGGTAAAGCAGCTGCCAACGCGGCCTCTTCCCTCGGCTCAATGGCATCAGTGACTCCTTCCCTAGCTCCACCATGTCCTCCTGAGGAGTCCCTCAATCTGTTTGACCACAGTGTTGGGTACATGCTCCAGGAGGATGTCCAGCGTTTAGAAGACTCTGATGATGATACTGAGCTAGATGAAGGCAGTAACGTGAGCACGGACAGAGGGGGTGTCCAAGAAGGACAGCAATCTGGCAGTCATGCTCCCCCTGCTGCAGCATACTACCAGGTTTGCTCCAGTGATGAGGAGGGAGGGGATTATGAGGTCACTGACTCAACGTGGGTGCCTGATAGGAGAGGGGAGGAGGAGGAACATCACCAACGAGGCAGGATGCCCTCCAGGTGCCAGCCTAAGGGCAGCACACTGACTGCATCACACCCCAAAGCTCCGCATGTGCAGGGCGCTGCTGTCTCTGCACGGTATTCCAAAAGTTCTTTGGTGTGGGCCTTTTTTGAGACGAGTGCATCAGATTGCACCACTGCTATTTGCAACATATGTCTCTAGCGTATCTCGCGTGGCCAAAACATCTCCCGCTTGGGCACCACATGCTTGACCAGACATATGTTGACCTGCCATGCAGTACGTTGGCAAGCGTATCTAAAAGACCCACACCAAAGAACAAAGAGGACCTCTCCTTGCTCCTCATCAGCTGAGATCTCCAACCCCACTATACCTTCAGTCCTCTCTGAGACCTGCACTGAGAGGAATGAAGGTGTAGAATTAGGTGTGTGCTTTCGGTACACCAACGTCAGATTATACCAGGCAAATTTCCCTGCCCCAGCTGCTGCACCGCCGAAAGAAGTTCGCTCCCAGCCATCCACATGCCCAGCGGTTTAATGCTAGCTTGGCAAAATTGCTAGCACTTCAACTGCTGCCTTTTCAGTTGGTAGACTCTGCCCGCTTCCGTGAGTTTGTGGAATGTGCGGTTCCTCAGTGGCAGGTACCCAAATGCCACTTTTTCTCACGGAAGGCGATTCCGGCTCTCTACCGGCATTTGGAGCGGTCAGCGGTAAGGTGCATATTACCGCTGACTCATGGTCCAGCAGGCATGGACAGGGACGTTACCTAAGTTTCACGGCGCATTGGTTGATTCTGCTGGCAGCTGGGAAGAATGCAGGACAAGGTGCAGTAGTGTTGGAGGTTGTTCCGCCACCACGCCTCCAAAATGCCATTACTAATGATTGTGACACACCTCTCTCCTCCACCCCCTCCTCTTCTTCTTCCTCCATGACCTCTTCCTGTGCTTTGTCCTCGGAACCAGTGGTGCTCCGTAGGCATTCAAGGGGCTACGCAAGTACGCAGGCCAAAAGATGCCATGCGGTGCTTGACTTGGTGTGCTTGGGGGACACGAGCCACACTGGGGCAGAGGTTCTGTCAGCTCTGCAGGGGCAGGTTCAGAGGTGGTTGACGCCATGCCAACTTAAGGCAGGAATGGTGGTTTGCGACAATGGCACCAACATCCTCTCCGCCCTCCAACAGGGACAAATGACCCATGTGCTCTGTTTGGCTCACGTCCTTAGCTTGGTGGTGCAGCAGTTCTTGGGCAGGTACCTGGGCGTACAGGATGTCCTGAGGCAGGCCAGGAAAGTCTGTGTGCATTTCCGCCGGTCATATAATGCCAGTGCTCGGCTGGCGGACCTCCAAAAGGAGTTTAACCTGCCCAAGAACTGCCTAATCTGTGAAATGCCCACTAGGTGGAACTCAACATTGGCCTGCTGCAGCGGCTGCACATGCAGCAGAGGGCCATCAATGAGTACCTGTGCGACTATGGCACCAGGACAGGGTCAGGGGAGCTTGTTTTTTTTCCCCACGCCAGTGGGCCATGATCAGGGATGCATGCACTGTCCTGTCACCATTTGAGGAGGCCACGAGGATGGTGAGCAGTGACAGTGCATGCATCAGTGACACTGTCCCCCTTGTCCACCTGTTGGAGCATACGCTGCGTGGAATAATGGACAGGGCACTTGAGGCAGAACAGAGGCAGGAAGAGGAGGACTTCCTTAGCTATCAAGGCCCCCTTTATCCAGACAGTGCTCCTGCGTGCCTGCTGATCACACAGGAAGAAGAGGAGGAGGAGGAGCATTGTGTCAGTATGGAGGTGGAGCCTGACAATCAGCATCAGCAGCAGTCTTTAAGGGATCAGTCCCAAGAAACACATGGACTTGTACGTGGCTGTGAACCATGTCGTCCTTAGTGACCCAGAGGACTCTGGACCGAATGCCTCAGCAAACCTACGCTGCATGGCCTCCCTGATCCTGCAAAGCCTGTGTAAGGATCCTCGTATTCGTGGTATCAAGGAGAAGGACCAATACTGGCTGGAAACCCTCCTTGATCCACGTTACAAGGGTTAGGTTGCTGACCTTAGCTTGCCATCGCAGAGGGTGCAGAGGATGAAACATCTTCGGGAGGCCTTGCAGAAAGGTCTGTGCAATGCGTTCCCAGAGACTGGGAGGCTACAAACTCCTGTTTCTGGACAACGTGTTGCTGAGGCTTCAGTCAGTCAAAGAAGGAGCGGTGGAGAAGGTGGCCGTCTGACCGATGCGTTCAGACAATTTTTTAGTCCGCAGCCCCAAGATATGATTGGTTCCAGCAACCATCGCCAGCGTCTGTTTTACATGGTGCAGGAATACCTAAGGGCAAGATCTGACTTGGACAGCTTTCCCACCGAAAATCCTCTGGGTTACTGGGTCTTGAGGATGGATCACTGGCCAGAGCTTGCACAGTATGCAATTGAGCTACTGGCCTATCCTGCATCCAGCGTTCTTTCGGAACGCACATTCAGTGCTACTGGAGGCTTTGTAACCCATCACAGGGTGCGTCTGTCCACCGACTCGGTCGATCGACTGACCTCCATAAAAATGAATCAGTCTTGGATCACCACCAGCTACCAAGCACCTGATGCTGATGTAACCGAATAATTTTTTTGAAATCTCAGATCCCTTCAAAGACTGCCTATGCTGATGCTGAGTGACTATCCTGAGTAATTATCCTCTTCATCCTCAATGATCACGCTGATAGCTTGTAAGAACATTTTTGGTTCTGGGCGCCGCCACCAGTGGCTAAGGCCCAATTTTTCAGCCCCTGTTTAACAGGGGCATGTCATTACAATTTTTGATGCAATACTTTGCAGCAGGGCTTGTTCCTGCGTTCCAACTAGAGTATCTGTGAGGGGTTGCAGTGTTGTGGCACCAGCACTAGTGCCTAAGGCCTAATTTTTTAGCCCCTGTTTAACAGGGGTGTGTAATTACAATTTTTGATGCAATACTTTGCAGCAGGGCTCGTTTCTGCGTTCCAACTAGAGTATCTGTGAGGGGTTGCAGTGTTGTTGCACCAGCACTAGTGCCTAAGGCCTTATTTTTCAGCCCCTGTTTAACAGGGGCGTGTAATTACAATTTTTGATGCAATACTTTGCAGCAGGGCTCATTTCTGCGTTCCAACTAGAGTATCTGTGAGGGGTTGCAGTGTTGTGGCACCAGCACCAGTGCCTAAGGCCCAATTTTTCAGCCCCTGTTTAACAGGGGCGTGTAATTACAATTTTTGATGCAATACTTTGCAGCAGGGCTCATTCCTGCGTTCCAACTAGAGTATCTGTGAGGGGTTGCAGTGTTGTGGCACCAGCACTAGTGCCTAAGGCCTAATTTTTCAGCCCCTGTTCAACAGGGGCATGTAATTACAATTCTTGATCTAATATTTCACAGCAGGGCCCGTTTCTGCGCCCACCAAGAGCGAGTGAGGACTTACAGTGTTGTGGCACCAGCACCACCACCACCACCAAAGGCCCAATTTTTCTGCCCCTGTTCAACAGGGGCATGTAATTACAATTCTTGATCTAACATTTCACAGCAGGGCCCTGTGAGGGCTTACAGTGTTGTGGCCACAACAACACCTAAGGTCCACATTCCTGCTGAGTATATAGGGCAGGCCCCTACTTTCAAATGTCCAACTTACAAATGACTCCTACTTGCAAACGGAAGGAGACAACAGGAAGTGAGATAAAATCTACCCCTAGGAAGGGAAATTCTCTCCTGTAAGAGTTAATATGGGAAAAATATTTCTCCTTTCCACTGATGCTTTATCACCAATCCTTGTTTCACAAAAAAACCCAAATTTTCAAAAAACATTTGTCATTGGGACAAAAAATGAGGTGAAATCTTCTGAAGAGGAGCACAGACAGCAAAACAAATATCACAGGGGTGATAACCCTTCCCTATGTTTACCAAAAAGCTTAAAATAGATTTTTTTGGCTGGAGCTAAACATGTTAAAAATGTACCAGTTCAAAATTACAAACAGATTCTACTGAACAACAAACCTACAGTCCCTGTCTTGTTTGCACCGCCTGTATACTGCTGTTCAGAGTACAGAGCCTGTATACTGCTGTTTCCTTTTTTAATTTGGGTGCGGGGTTCCCCTTAATATCCATACAAGACCCAAAGGGCCTGGTAATGGACTGGGGGGTACCCATGCCATTTGTCTCACTGATTTTCATCCATATTGCCATGACCCGACATTACATTAAAGCCGCAAGCAGTTTTAAATGACTTTTTTTCCTTTAAAAATGACATTTTTTGCAGGGACTGTTCTAAGCACGGGAAACATGTGCCACTTTACAGGCATATTATAGACACCCCCCAGGTACGATATTTAAAGGAATATTTCACTTTTTTTAACTTTAAAGTGGTGTTCCACCCCCCAAAAAAAAAATGCATGAAAATTCCTAAAAAAACTAAAAAAAAACATTTGTAATTTTTTTTTTACTCACCTCTAAATGCCTGTTGCTAGGGGGTCCCTCGTAGTCTGCCTCTTTCAGTGCCTGGGCTGGTGACATCACTTCCCCCTCGGCACAGGAAGGACTCGGCTCCTGTCCCTCCCTCTTGTCAATCACCTGGGACCCATTACAGGTCCCAGGTGACTGAGCGGCCAATCATGGCGCGCGGCACCGCTCGCGCATGGGCAGTGGGTGCCTGGTTGTGAAGCCACAGCCCGGCACCCACAGTTGCAATGCCGGCGCCGCCGAACGGAGGGGGAGACGAGCGGGGCTTCGATCCCCCGCATCGCTGGACCCTGGGACAGGTAAGTGTCCAATTAAAAGTCAGCAGCTGCTGTATTTGTAGCTGCTGACTTTTAATTTTGTTTTTTAATGGGCCCTCCTCTTTAAGCATCATTAAAATCACTGGCCATTTTTAAAAGTTTTTTTTGCATTGATACATGTCCCCTGGGGCAGGACTCGGGTCCCCAAACCCTTTTTAAGACAATACCATGCAAATTAACCTTTAAAATGAGCACTTATGATTTCGAACATTCGAGTCCCATAGACTTCAATGGGGTTCTAACGTTCGTGAAAATTTTCGGTCCGTTCGCAGGTTCTGGTGCGAACCGAACTGGGGGTGTTCGGCTCATCCATAGTATTTACATCCAAATCAGGTGAACGGTGTAGGAATTACAACACTTTGTATATGTGCCTCCCACTTTTTAAGTGACCAAAAGTAATGGGACAATTGGTTTATTTAGATGTTCCATGGCCAGGTGTGTGTTATTCCCTCATTATCCCATTTACAAGGAGCAGATAAAAGGTCCAGAGTTCATTTCAAGTGTGCTATTTGCATTTGGAATCTGTTGCTGTCAACTCTCAATATGAGATCCAAAGAGCTGTCACTATCAGTGAAGCAAGCCATCATTAGGCTGAAAATACAAAACAAACCCATCAGAGACATAGCAAAAACATTAGATGTGGCCAAATCAACTGTTTGGAACATCCTTAAAAAGAAAGAACGCATCGGTGAGCTCAGCAACACCAAAAGACCCGGAAGACCATGGAAAACAACTGTGGTGAATGACTGCAGAATTCTTTCCCTGGTGAAGAAAACACCCTTCACAACAGATGACCAGATCAAGAAAACTCTCCAGGAGGTAGGTGTTTGTGTGTCAAAGTCAACAATCAAGAGAAGACTTCACCAGAGTGAATACAGAGGGTTCACCATAAGATGTAAACCATTGGTGAGCCTCAAAAACAGGAAGGCCAGATTAGAGTTTGTCAAACAACATCTAAAAAAGCCTTCACTGTTCTGGAACAACATCTTATGGACAGATGAGACCAAGATTAACTTTTACCAGAGTGATGGGAAGAGAAGAGTATGGAGAAGGAAAGGAACTGCTCATGATCCAAAGTATGCCACCTCATCAGTAAAGTATGGTGGTGGTAGTGTCATGGCGTGGGCATGTATGGCTGCCAATGGAACTGGTTCTCTTGTATCTATTGATGATGTGACTGCTGACAAAAGCAGCAGGATGAATTCTGAAGTGTTTCGGGCAATATTATCTGCTCATATTCAGCAAAATGCTTCAGAACTCATTGGACGGCGCTTCACAGTGCAGATGGACAATGACTCGAAGCATACTGCGAAAGCAACCAAAGAGTTTTTTAAGGGAAAGAAGTGGAATGTTATGCAATGACCAAGTCTATCACCTGACCTGAATCCAATTGAGCATGCATTTCACTTGCTGAAGACAAAACTGAGGAGAAAATGCCCTAAGAACAAGCAGGAACTGAAGACAGTTGCAGTAGAGGCCTGGCAGAGCATCACCAGGGATGAAACCCAGCGTCTAGTGATGTCTATGCCTTCCAGACTTCATGCTGTAATTGACTGCAAAGGATTTGCAACCAAGTATTAAAAAGTGAAAGTTTGATGGATGATTGTTAATCTGTCCCATTACTTTTGGTCCCTTAAAAAGTGGGAGGCACATATACAAAACTGTTGTAATTCCTACACCGTTCACCTGATTTGGATGTAAATACCCTCTAATTAAAGTTGAATGTCTGCAGTTAAAGCACAGCTTTTTCGTTTCATTCCAAATCCATTGTGGTGGTGTATAGAGCCAAAAAGATTAGAATTTTGTTGATGCCCCAATATTTATGGACCTGTCTGTATGCCTGATTTTGTGCACCCCCCCCCCCCCCCTCACATACACACACACACATACACACTTTTTTCAGTACAGAAAGTGAAGGCATATCTTTCAATGAGGACGCAGATAGAAATAAAGCAACTATAACCCTTCCTCACCCCAAAAAACCTTCCCCTACCATAAGAGACCTATCTCTATTTATTTAATACTTACCTATCTTTAGATACCTTCAGTTCTAGCACATGTAGAGTTGCCACCTGGGCTGAAGTCACAAGGCCGGTACTTTTTTCCCCCAGAAATTTTTGCAACCTTAGTCACATGACACACAGGGTCTTTTTCTTTGCCTCGTCTTTAGAGCTAGGAAGTGCTCAATAATGGAGAGATCATGATGACATCAGCACTATCCTCTGTATTAATATAGGGCTCCATCGTGACAACCCCCTGGGGAGATTCCTTGATGCTCTGTACTGAAAGTGAGGATTGAATGAAAGTGGTTTTGCATGAATCTTGGTGTCCTCCAACCCAGAAGACCAATGCTGGATCACAGAACGTTGAGTCTGCAGTGAATATCACTAGAAAGGGGGAGTTGGGCTGCAAATCATGAAAAAAATTAACAAAACAAACAAACTGGAATTTTGCCTTTAATGTACCTTATTTGTATGAACTACAAGTTATGACTACAAGCACATACTCTGGTCTTTGGTAAATTAGTATTTATGTTGTTTGGCAGCCATTTTGTTCATGCTTTCCTCATATGCTAGCATATAGCGTTTTTTTTTTTTTTTTCTTTTAACTAACAGAAACATCTGAATGTAAAATCCTAAGGATGTCAAGCATATTCTATTGACACCAATTTTTGTTTGTTTTACACATGTGAGTCAGCAGGTTAGTATTATAAGGATATTCAGATCTCAAAGACTGTTTTCACTTTTTCTTATATTTTCTCGCCAAAGGTTATCTAAAAACTGAGAAAATGAATAACAGCAAAGTGAAAGTGGCTGTGAGGGTCCGTCCTCTGAATCAGAGGGAGGAAGAACTAAACTCAGAGTGTGTTGTTCGGGTCAGTGGAAACCAGATTTCCCTTCTGCCACCCATTTCCTGCAAGGAAAAAGACAGAAAAGAATCTCATATCTTCACATATGACAACTGTTTCTGGACAAAGGATAAATATGATACTGGGCAGGAAGACGTTTTTGAACATCTTGGAGATGGAGTTCTTGAGAACATATGGTGTGGTTACAATGTGTGTATCTTTGCTTATGGCCAAACAGGATCAGGAAAAACATTTTCAATGATGGGGACAGAAGACCAACCTGGTATTGTGCCAAGAATCTGCTCTGCTTTATTTAATAAAGAGTCCAGTGACTTGGAAGCCATCAGGATTGAGGCCTCCTACTTTGAGATATATAATGAAGAGGTGAGAGATCTTCTAAGGTTGGAAAAAAAGCAAACAAGACTAAGAGTTAGAGAAGATCGACTACTCGGTCCATATGTAGAGGAATTATCTTGTCATGCTGTTCAAAGCTATAAAGAGATTAAATTGCTGCTGGACCAAGGTAATAAACAGAGGGCCATTGCAGAAACCAAGATGAATGAGCAGAGCAGTCGTTCTCATGCCATACTAGCACTGACTGTTACACAAACATGTCACAAAATGTCACATGATCACAAGTCTGGAGCCTCCAGAGAGTTGGTGAGTAAAGTCAGCCTGGTAGATCTGGCGGGAAGTGAGAGGTCCTACAAATCTGGAGCCCAAGGCAGCCAGCTTAAGGAATGTTGTAATATCAACAAATCCCTCTTAACGCTCGGTCTAGTCATAAATTCATTGGCTAAAATCTCAGAAAATAAAAGAAAGAGTCAACATGTGAAATATAGAGACTCTGTGCTCACATGGCTGCTAAAGAACAATCTTGGAGGAAACAGCAAGACTATTATGTTGGCCACAGTCAGTCCTGCAGCAGATAATTATCAGGAAACACTTTCCACCCTAAGATATGCAGACAGCGCCAAACGAATAGTCAACCAAGCCGTGGTCAATGAGGATGTGAAATCCAAAGCCGTAGAGGAACTACAGGAGGAAATAAAAAAACTCAGAGAGCAGCTTACAACAACAGAACACTTGAAAGAGGCAGAAGTACAAAAACTGAAGTCACAGTTGGAGGAAAAGGAAAATCTTCTCAATGTTCTGGAAACCTCGTGGGAAGAAAAGCTGAAAAGGACCATGGTTGCCACAAAGGAATGGCAGAATAACTTAGAGAACATGGGCATCATTCTTAAAAAACAGAATGTCACATTTAGTAACGAATGCTATCTTATCCAACGTGATACATCATTAATTATCCATAATATAAATGATATAACCAAGATTGGCTCTGGGCCTTCTCAAGACATCCAGATCTCTGGTCCTGAGGCTGAATGTGAACACTGTGTGATTAGGAAGACAGAAGAAGGAGAGGTTTTTCTAATTGCAGTCAACAACTCAAAAATCGATGTCAATGGCTGCTTATCTAAAACAAAGACCCAGCTGTGGCATGAAGATAAAATACAGATAGGAACAAATGTATTTGATTTACACCAACCTAGCAGACCAAAGCCAGAACATATGAAGACAAATGTTTCATCTGAAGCTGAGGCTCAAACATATGATGAATTGAATACAGAAAAGGGCAGGTCGTCCATATTATCTGAAAGAGAAGGCTGGAATAGTAACATGATTGAGAATGAGAAATCCAAGACTAAATCAGCATTTTACAAGAAAACTGAAAGCTCCGCACCAACCATTCCAGACTCTGATGATGTCCTTAACTCTTCTGAAAAAAAACAAACATCTGATATGTTCACCCAAATCTCTAATGAGTCAAACAGTCAACCTATTGATATGAAAGTTAATACCGCCAAATTGGAATATTTGGAGATAGGTGTAGGCACAGAAGACTTCATGGTTTCATGTTCACCGCAGTATGGTGAGGCCAGTTCTCAAACTTCTGAAATTTTAGGAAAAAATAATTGCTTGCAGAGCACTCAAGATCTGGAAGATCATGCTAATTTACCAAGGTATTTTTTTTATAACACATGTAATAGTAAATTGCAGGTGATATATGATCCATAAAGGCATACTGTATATCAGAAATTCATTTCATTTTGAGTATCCTGTAAATACTGGTGAAAATTCTTACTAAACTAGGCAGCAACTAAGTCCGATCTTTGTACCTGGGCACACATACTGTATTGCTAGTTTTCTTAAATCAGTATTCAAATGGTTTAACTTGAAGACATTTTCATGCATGGGTGCCACAAAAAACATGAAAAAAAGTTAAATACATACAGTTATGGATTGGAAAATGCAAATGAGTGCTAGAACTACCATCATAGCAGCCAGTTAGTTTGCTCTGGGGTAGTGTGGGCAGGGAGGGCTTGGCTATCTCTAACAATACCAAGGTGTTAACTTGATTTTTTTAAATTATAACTAACTTCTGTAGGAAGTTTTCTTGCTTGTTAGTGTAAAGTTTATGTCCATAGTGTTCCACACCTGATTTGTAATTTTGGATTTCACACCTAATAAAGCAGAGAAATGTAGATGACCCTGGGCTCTGCTGTGTGCTGGTCAACCACAGCATAAATACCTAAAAAAGAAAAAAGAAAAATAAATAAAGATACATGTGTATGAACATAACAATTGTAAAACATTACTACTATGGTATAGCACAGGCCATAAACCTATGGAAAGAGATGATTTTTGTGAACGTACCCCCTTAAAATCAGCAGATTCTAGGGCAAACACTGATAATGGGTGGATCATAATGGGGATAGATGTTCCACAACAAAAGTTGAACAAATTGCTAATAATTTACATTTCCCTGCCCGCTTTTTTAAAAAATAAATAATTGCATGATGGACTCCCCCAACCCTCATGTGAACTGGTGTATCTTTATGATTTACATTTTGCAGCCAGCTTAATTTTCTTTGTAAATAAACATCTTGGGGGACCCCCGGCATGTTATTTAAGATAATCTTACCTATGCTACCCTTTTAAGCATTACTAAAATTGCTGCTCCCTGTATTTTTTTTTTCTGCATTAATACATGTCCTCCCATCTCCAGTCCAGCCCTATTACTAGTCTCTTGTTCCCATGTCCCAACCTATGATACCCTTGTTCTTATTCCCCATCCTTTTATATTGTTGTTTCTATTCCCCCCACCTTTGACTTGTCCTTTGGCCTCAACCTTTAAAACATCTGTGATGTCTTCATATACAAGTAGCGTCATGTTACAACTGAGTATAAAACAGAAGAGAGGCCTCTAAGTGTAGCAATATGGTTACATTTAATGAAGGTACAAAATTTAGAAACATATTGCTACACTTAGAGGCGCCTCTCTTCTCTTTAATACTCTGGAGCTCCTGCTGGATTTTGCTTCTAATCCCCTTGCGGAGGCTTCCATGTGTGGATGGACATTTTATGGTTACACAACCTATCACATTGCTATAATCTTTTTATATGGACTATAAACTGAAGGACTTATGAATAAATTGTTGTGGAACGAATCGTTTGAGTTTCCATGATTTCTTATGGGGAAATTTGCTTTGATATACAAGTGCTTTGGATTACAAGCATGTTTCTGGAACGAATTATGCTCACAATCCAAGGTTTTACTGTATAAGTTTATTGACAAGAACGACACACACATATCATACATTTATTTCTTATTTTATGTTTTTATTTGATTTAGTTTGAGCACAGTAGCGCAACATCACTTTATTTACTTTTAATTAATGATAACTGCTTATTGTCGGGCAACAAAAAAAATAAACTACAATTTGGCAATTCATCTGATTTGTAAAGTTGAGCCACCCATAGGTTATTATGATTTAGAAAACACATTGGGGGTTATTCACTAAAGGAAAATCCATGTTGCACTGCAAGTGCACTTGGAAGTGCAGTCGCTGTAGATCTGAGGGGGACATGCAAGGAAAATAAAAAACAGCATTTTAGTTTGCACATGATTGGATGATAAAATCAGCAGAGCTTCCCCTCATTTCAGATCTACCCCTTAGATTTAGAGCGACTGCACTTCCAAGTGCCCTTTCAGTGCAAAGTGGATTTCCCTTTCGTAAATAAACCCCATTGTTTCTTGGCAGGATGTGGACGGTTGGGATTGTTGTGATTATTATATTTCTGGGAAAGTATTTTCAGCTACTTTCACTTTCCTTTTCCCAGAATATTCGAGCTTTCCAGAGAGAAGAAGCAGCTCCAGAGGACTCAGGTAAGTTTTATGTTTACATCAGGAACTGAAAACAAAGAGTCTGGAAGGGATATTTTCCAGTAAGACCCAACAGATTTAGGGATTTACAGAGAAGTGACCACTAGACTAGAGAAGAGAACTTCACCGCTGACTGTATAGACCCCGACACTTTGCCCCTTCAGAACGAATTGGCAGAGTCTCCCAAAGAACCTCACCTTCCCTGGATCTAAATGCTCACAAAAGTCAGATCCTCCACTAGTTCTACATCTTTATTTTCTGGGAATACTATATATTTATATATCTGTTTGTATAATATTTATTTATTCATATATTTATATTTATATTACTTTATTATACACCCTTCCATCTCCCATCTGATCAGCATTTACCACAATGTTAAGTGGTTGTGAAGACAGAAGGTTTTTTTTTTTTTTGCATGAAGTGTCCCCCCCCACCCCTCCCCTTATACTTACCTGAGCCCAATCTCGATCCAGCGATGTGCATGAGGGCAGAGGCTTTCTTGGCTCTCTCTGTCCTCATTGGCTCAGAGACAGCAGGGGAAACCATGGGCTCCTGCTGCTGTCAATCACAGCCAGTGCTGAGGGAGCTGAAATGAGGCCGAGTCCCACTGTCTGTGTAATAGACACAGACAGCATGGCTTGAGGGAGAGCATGCGCAAGTGCCCCAAAAAACAAGTTTTTTGCTACGGGGGCATTTAGAGGAGAGGAGGAGCCAGGAGCACTGGCAGGGGACCCCAAAAGAAGAGGATCCGGGCTGCTCTGTGCAAAACTTTTACATAGAGCAGATAAGTATAACGTGTCTGTTATTTTAAAGGGAAACAATGGTTTAGAATCACTTTACTTTAAATCCCTTTATCTCTCTTCCGATCATAGTTCATGAGCAAAATTACTCTCATACTTGAACAATGTTTAAAAACAATGTTATCTTGATCACTCTATCTTTTGTTGAGCAATGGAGTTGATTTACTAAAATTGGAGAGTCCAAAATCTGGTGCAGAAATGTATGGTAGCCAATCAGTTTCTAACTTCAGCTTGTTCAATTAAGCCATGACCCAAAAAAAACTGGAAGCTGGCCCAGATTTTGCACACTCTTGTTTTAGTAAATCAGCGCTAATGCTTATAAACAATGTTTCTTTGTTTCTCCCTATCTCCCATCTGAAAAATGTTTAGAATCAATGTTACCTTGCTTTTCTCTAATCTCCTGTCTGATCAATGTTTATAAATAATGTTACTTTGTATCTTTCTATCTCTTGTCTGATCAATGTTTATAAACAATGTTACTTTGTATCTCTCTATCTCCTGTCTATACAATGTTTATAAACAATGTTACTTTGTATCTTTCTATCTCCTGCCTGATCAATGTTTATAAACAATGTTACTTTGTATCTTTCTATCTCCCGTCTGATCAATGCTTATAAACAATGTTACTTTGTATCCCTCCATTTCATGTTTGAGCAATGTTTATATCTACTTAACAACCACCCGCCTGCCCGCATTGTGCTGCAGGCAAGCGGCCGCTGTAGGCAAAGCAGCGTACTGGTACATCGCTGCCTACTTCCGGGATTAGGGCAAGCGTATGCATGCCTCCCACCGGCTTCTGCTGTGATGTAAACAGCAGGAGCCTGTCAGCGAGTCCCAGCCAGTGATTCAGGGCTGGGACCTGATGATTGGCTGTGTGCAATCACAGCCCAGAGCTCTGTTTTGACATTCAACACAGAACTCTGTACAGAGGGTGCAGTCTATCAGTTTATCATCCCTGGTAAGTTGTTCATCCGGTGGTGCACCGATCGCACTGGTCTGGGGTATAGAGCTGTCTCAGCCACTCTGACGGCTGTAGTGGCCAGTGTTTCATCAGATTAGGTGACCTGTCAGAATTTGTAAAACAAGTGACGTTCCATCGCCGCCATCTTGCTACACCCCGCACTCCTCCACAGTAAGGATACAGTCAGAAGGTGGCAAGCGGACATCTTGTTACACCCAGCAGAGTCTTGCATTTCACACTTATTTTTAACAGTAAACTGAACTTATATAGTGAAATTCAGTATTTAAAAATCCATCTGACTGTTTAGATGTTGAATTTTAAAAGCAGCGGCAAGCCTGTTGACCTGGCAGGTTGGCTAATCTGACAGAACACCTCTGCTTTGAAAAATCAACATCAAAACAGGGATTTCACAATACTGAATCT
The DNA here is from genome assembly GCA_037952835.1 of Lithobates septentrionalis. Lineage (NCBI taxonomy): Eukaryota > Metazoa > Chordata > Amphibia > Anura > Ranidae > Lithobates > Lithobates septentrionalis. The sequence continues at coordinate 1,108,523 of JBBDGP010002343.1, read as the reverse complement.
GACGAATCTGACGAAACACCGGCAAGATGGGTGATGTGATGGAGGAAAGCCGCAGCTGAGGCTTGGAACGCTCCCTGAACCGCAGCACTGGTTGGGATGACGTCACCGGCATGCTCGTGGCGCGTTTCTGAGCGGGTGCACCCCGGTGGTGGGAGGAATGCACGTTCCTTTTTCAAGCTAACAAGAACAAGGGCTGTATGTGCTGTATTTATATTATGTTAGTGCTCCCATCTAATAGGAAAACTTAATTAAAGCTTCAAATTTCAACAGGCAGCTAGAACTAACTATATAGGTAGAATACAATTTTACAGCAATTAAATATGGTATCAGATTAATACATGACACAAGAAAATCGATATGAAAATAAAATTAAAAAACAAAAATCTGTCATTGACATACATATTAATTCATCATGAGAACATTAAATCTAAATATAAATGTAGCAATTAGGGATGAGCTTCGTGTTTGAGTCGAACCCATGTTCGACTCGAACATCGGCTGTTCGGTCGTTCGCCGAATTGCGAACAATATGGGCCGTTCGCGCCAAATTCGTGTGGCGCGTCACGGCCCATAATTCACTGCGGCATCGCAGTGCATTGCTGGCTGATGATTGGCCAAGCATGCACTATGACCCACATGCTTGGCCAATCACAGCGCCGCCTGAACAGAGAGCCGTAATTGGCCAAAGCCAAGGAGGCTTTGGCCAATTATGGCTCAGGGGATTTAGTACATGCCCCACACTATATAAGGCCGCCTGCACGGTGGCCCTGTGCAGTGTGTTCCGGTGTGCTGAGAGATAGAGAGAGAGAGAGACAGACAGTGTCATTTTATTTGAGTTAGCTAGATTAGGCAGGACAGTCAGTCAGTTAGCTGCACTTACAGTGTATTGTGTATATATATGCATCCCAGGTGTTGCATATATATATATATATATATATATATATATATATATATATATATATATATATATACTGTATTCAGTTTAGCTAGATCCGTTGCTGTTATCTTCCTACTGACAGGCAGGCTTGTCTTGTTACAGTATTTACAGCTACCTGAAGTAAATTACTGGTGTTCTTTTGATCCTATTAGTACCACAGTCAGGCAGCTAGACTATTTACAGTTAGTGCAGTGCGTCCTGCTCACAGTGTTCAGCTAGATCCGTTCCTGTTATCTTCTTACTGACAGGCAGGCTTGTCTTGTTACAGTAAATACAGCTACCTGAAGAAAATTGCTGGTGTTCTTTTGATCCTATTAGTACCACAGTCAGGCAGCTAGACTATTTACAGTTAGTGCAGTGCGTCCTGCTCACAGTGTTCAGCTAAACCTACAAGTTAGTGGGGTGCGTCCTGCTCACAGTGTTCAGCTAAAGCTACCTGTAGAAGGTTGGTGGTGTTCTCATACTACAGGTAGGCAGTTGATATTGCTAGCTGCAGTATCAGTACATATATATATATATATATATATATATATATATATATATATATATATATATATATATATATCCCAGCTTAGTGCAGCTACAGGCCATTAGTATGTCTGGAAGGCCAAGAAGGAGAGGCAGACAGTCACAAGCCAATAAGAGAGGGCAAGCAGGCTCTGTGTCTAGTGCTGGTCATGGAGACGGTGCATCCTCATCAGCACGTGGCCATGGGACACGCTTGGCCTTTTTTTCGGCAGCTGGCCGTGTTCAGCTGCAACATGCGGAAGACTTGGTCGAGTGGATGACCAAGCCGTCCTCATCCTCCTCATCCTCTCTCACCCATGCCCAGGGTACTTTGTCTTTCAAAGCAGCGGCCTCTTCCCTTGGCTCAATGTCATCAGTGACTCCTTCCCTAGCCTCACCATGTCCTCCTGAGGAGTCCCTCGAACTATTTGACCACAGTGTTGGGTACATGCTCCAGGAGGATGCCCAGCGTTTGGAAGGCTCTGATGATGATACTGAGCTCGATGAAGGCAGTAACATGAGCACGGACAGAGGGGGTGCCCAAGAAGGACAGCAATCTGGCAGTCATGCTCCCCCTGCTGCAGCATACTGCCAGGTTTGCTCCAGTGATGAGGAGGTAGGGGATGATGAGGTCACTGACTCAACGTGGGTGCCTGATAGGAGAGAGGAGGAGGAGGAGGCGGCACATCACCAACGAGGCAGGATGCCCTCCAGGGGCCAGCCTAAGGGCAGCACATTGACTGCATCACAACCCAAAGCTCCACATGTGCAGGGCGCTGCAGTCTCTGCGCGTTATTCAAAAAGTTCTTTGGTGTGGACCTTTTTTGAGACGAGTGCATCAGATCACACCGCTGCTATTTGCAACATATGTCTCATGCGTATCTCACGTGGCCAAAACATCTCCCGCTTGGGTACCACATGCTTGACCAGACATATGTTGACCTGCCATGCAGTTCGTTGGCAAGCGTATCTAAAAGACCCACACCAAAGAACAAAGAGGACCTCTCCTTGCTCCTCATCAGGTGAGATTTCCAACCCCACTAGACCTTCAGTCCTCTCCGAGACCTGCACTAAGAGGAATGAAGGTGTAGAATTAGGTGTGCCACAGCCAAGTACTTGTGGGCAATCTGCTTTCGGTACACCGACGTCAGATTGTACCAGGCAAATTTCCCTGCCCCAGCTGCTGCACCGCCGAAAGAAGTTTGCTCCCAGCCATCCACATGCCCAGCGGTTGAATGCTATCTTGGCAAAATGCTAGCACTTCAACTGCTGCCTTTTCAGTTGGTCGACTCTGCCCCCTTCCGTGAGTTTGTGGAATGTGCGGTTCCTCAGTGGCAGGTACCCAAACGCCACTTTTTCTCACGGAAGGCGATTCCGGCTCTCTACCGGCATGTGGAAGGCAATGTCCATGCCTCGCTGGACAGGGCGGTCAGTGGTAAGGTGCATATTACCGCTGACTCATGGTCCAGCAGGCATGGACAGGGACGTTACCTAAGTTTCACGGCGCATTGGGTGACTCTGCTGGCAGCTGGGAAGGATGCAGGACAAGGTGCAGTAGTGTTGGAGGTTGTTCCGCCACCACGCCTCCAAAACGCTAATGATTGTGACACACCTCTCTCCTCCACCCCCTCCTCTTCTTCTTCCTCCATGGCCTCTTCCTGTGCTTTGTCCTCGGAACCAGCGGTGCTCCGTAGCCATTCAAGGGGCTACGCAAGTACGCAGGCCAAAAGATGCCATGCGGTGCTTGAGCTGGTGTACTTGGGGGACAGGAGCCACACTAGAGATTCTGTCAGCTCTGCAGGGGCAGGTTCAGAGGTGGTTGACACCACGCCAACTTAAGGCAGGAATGGTGGTTTGCGACAATGGCACCAACCTCCTCTCTGCCCTCCGACAGGGACAAATGACCCATGTGCCCTGTTTGGCTCACGTCCTTAACTTGGTGGTGCAGCGGTTCTTGGGCAGGTACCCGGGCTTACAGGATGTCCTGAGGCAGGCCAGGAAAGTCTGTGTGCATTTCTGCCGGTCATATAATGCCAGTGCTCGGCTGACGGACCTCCAAAAGGAGTTTAACATGCCCAAGAACCGCCTAATTTGTGACATGCCCACCAGGTGGAACTCAACGTTGGCCATGCTGCAGCGGCTGCACACGCAGCAGAGGGCCATCAATGAGTACCTGTGCGACTATGGCACCAGGACAGGGTCAGGGGAGCTTGTTTTTTTTTTCCCACGCCATGATCAGGGATGCATGCACTGTCCTGTCACCATTTGAGGAGGCCACGAGGATGGTGAGCAGTGACAGTGCATGCATCAGTGACACTGTCCACCTTGTCCACCTGTTGGAGCACACGCTGCGTGGAATAATGGACAGGGCACTTGAGGCAGAACAGAGGCAGGAAGAGGAGGACTTCCTTAGCTCTCAAGGCCCCCTTTATCCAGACAGTGTTCCTGCGTGCCCGCCGATCACACAGGAAGAGGACGAGGAGGAGGAGGAAGATTGTGTCAGTATGGAGGTGGAGCCTGGCACTCAGCATCAGCAGCAGTCTTTAAGGGATCAGTCCCAAGAAACACATGGACTTGTATGTGGCTGGGAGGAGGTGGCTGCGGACCATGTCGTCCTTAGTGACCCAGAGGACTCCGGACCGAATGCCTCAGCAAACCTACGCTGCATGGCCTCCCTGATCCTGCAAAGCCTGCGTAAGGATCCTCGTATTCGTGGTATCAAGGAGAAGGACCAATACTGGCTGGCAACCCTCCTTGATCCACGTTACAAGGGTAAGGTTGCGGACCTTATCTTGCCATCGCAGAGGGAGCAGAGGATGAAACATCTTCGGGAGGCCTTGCAGAAAGGTCTGTGCAACGTGTTCCCAGAGACTGGGAGGTTACAAACTCCTGTTTCTGGACAACGTGTTGCTGAGGCTTCGGTTAGTCAAAGAAGGAGCGGTGGAGAAGGTGGCCGTCTGACCGATGCGTTCAGACAATTTTTTGGTCCGCAGCCCCAAGGTATGATCGGTTCCAGCAACCATCGCCAGCGTCTGTTTTACATGGTGCAGGAATACCTAGGGGCAAGATCAGACTTGGACACCTTTCCCACCGAAAATCCTCTGGGTTACTGGGTCTTGAGGATGGATCACTGGCCAGAGCTTGCACAGTATGCAATTGAGCTACTGGCCTGTCCTGCATTCAGCGTACTTCCGGAACGCACATTCAGTGCTGCTGGAGGCGTGGTAACCGATCACAGGGTGCGTCTGTCCACCGACTCGGTCGATCGACTGACCTTCATAAAAATGAATCAGTCTTGGATCACCACCAGCTACCAAGCACCTGATGCTGATGTAACCGAATCCTTTTTTTTTGAAATCTCAGATCCCTTCAAAGACTGCCTATGCTGATGCTGAGTGACTATCCCTGAGTAATTATCCTCTTCCTCCTCAATCATCACGCTGATAGCTTGTAAGAACATTTTTGGTTCTGGGCGCCACCACCAGTGCCTAAGGCACAATTTTTCAGCCCCTGTTTAATAGGGGCGTGTAATTACAATTTTTGATGCAATACTTTGCAGCAGGGCTCATTCCTGCGTTCCAACTAGAGTGTCTGTGAGGGGTTGCAGTGTTGTGGCACCAGCACCAGTGCCTAAGGCCCATTTTTTCTGCCCCTGTTTAACAGGGGCGTGTAATTACAATTTTTGATGCAATACTTTGCAGCAGGGCTCGTTCCTGCGTTCCAACTAGAGTGCCTGTGAGGGGTTGCAGTGTTGTGGCACCAGCACCAGTGCCTAAGGCCTAATTTTTCAGCTCCTGTTCAACAGGGGCATGTAATTACAATTCTTGATCTAATATTTCACAGCAGGGCCCTGTGAGGGCTTACAGTGTTGTGGCCACAACAACACCTAAGGCCCAAATTTCTGCTGAGTATATAGGGCAGGACCCTACTTTCAAACATCTAACTTACAAACGACTCCTACTTGCAAACGAAAGGAGACAACAGGAAGTGAGATGAAATCTACCCCTAGGAAGGGAAATTCTCTCCTGTAAGAGTTAATATGGGAAAAACATTTCTCCTTTCCACTGATGCTTTCCAATCCTTGTTCCACAAAAAACCCCAAATTTTCAAAAACATTTTTCATTGGGACAAAAAGTGAGGTGAAATCTTCTGTAGAGGAGGAAAGACAGCAAAACAAATGTCACAGGGGTGATAACCCTTCCCTATGTTTTCCAAAAAGCTTAAAAAAGATTTTTGGCTGGAGCTAAACACGTTAAAAATGTACCCGTTCAAAATTACAAACAGATTCTACTTAACAACAAACCTACAGTCCCTGTCTTGTTTGCACCGCCTGTATACTGCTGTTCAGAGTATATAGGGCCACACCTTTCCTTATTTTAATTTGGGTGCGGGGTTCCCCTTAATATCCATACAAGACCCAAAGGGCCTGGTAATGGACTGGGGGGTACCCATGGTGTTTGTCTCACTGATTTTCATCCATATTGCCAGGACCCGACATTACATTAAACCCGCAAGCAGTTTTAAATGAGATTTTTTCCTTTAAAAATGACATTTGGTGCAGGGACTGTTCTAAACACGGGAAACACGCGTCACTTTACAGGCATACTATAGACACCCCCCAGGTATGATATTTAAAGGAATATTTCACTTTTTTTTCTTACTTTAAGCATCATTAAAATCACTGCTCCCAAAAAAACGGCCGTTTTTAAAAGTTTTTTTTGCATTGATACATGTCCCCTAGGGTAGGACCCGGGTCCCCAAACCCTTTTTAGGACAATACCGTGCAAATTAGCCTTTAAAATGAGCACTTTTGATTTCGAACATTCGAGTCCCATAGACGTCAATGGGGTTCTAACGTTCGTGCGAACTTTTGGTCCGTTCGCAGGTTCTGGTGCGAACCGAACCGGGGGGGGGTGTTCGGCTCATCCCTAGTAGCAATAACTCACGGTGGAGCTGCTGGTTTATTATTGGGCCTCCCCTCTATTCTCTTTACCCCTCTTAAATTGTTCAATCTCCTTGACACAGCTGTAGTGCAGTGTTGTAATGATATCAGTACCAACTTTAACCCACAATATACACTTATATTTATATTTACCTCTACCTGGGTGCTTGTAGCTCCACCTGCAGGAGAAATAACAACACTGCACACAAACTTCTGTAATCACCAAAATGACTTCTTTCTTTGGGTAAATAATATATTTTTTTTTATTAAGTTATTACAGTGACTACACTATCACACCAACGTAGTGTAACAGTATAGTAAATGGTTACAACAATATTAATAACATACACAGAATATTCCTAAAGATATATTTATACCAGGGAGCTCACCCTGCTCTAAACCATAAAGTCAATACTCTTTGTAACTAAATGCAGGGCCCTGCAATAAAAAGATAGTCTTGACGTCTTCAGTCTTCGCTAGCTAAGAAATGATAATTGTAATCCACAGAGAGTTCCTCTGAGGTGTTGCGCAGTGTAAAGTAATACACAAAGGCAATTGTATTCCAGCAAAATGATTAAGTGTTCTTATACGAAGAAGAAAAACATCTAATGTCAGCTCTTGAATATTGTAGTCTATGCAAATATAATATTCTCCAAATCAACTTGTTCCAGCAACAATCTGTAAAAGTTCTAAGTGTGTGTGTAGTATTAAACAAACTTCCGGGTGTTAACCCTCTCACCACGCGGGATCCAGGCAGATGGATGTCTCCGTTTAAGCAGTTCTCAGTCCGTTTGGAGCCACCACCACACCGTCACACTGTTCCGTTCACTAACGACCAGGAGTCCTCAGTTACCTCCCCCACGGGCCTCCGGAACAATCACTTCTGCTGCTTCAGCACACTGTGATATGATGGCAGGATCCTTGCTGCTCCTCCGCTCCTTCACAATGTAGGCCGCAACCCTGTGGGACACACACACCCACAGAGTCCTGCTGACAGGCCATGCGTCCCAGGAACAAGAGACTTAAGATGGCCGCTCCCAGCCCTTTTATATCCTCCCACAATGCAGTTCAGTTCTCCTCTTGTCCAGGAGCATTGTGGGTAGTTCATAGTTAATGTTCAGAAGTAAACAATCAATCACTTTCATGTCACTTCTCTTAATCATGAAACATAAAAGTGTTGTACCTTTTCAATTGTCCACTAGATGGCACTAGATCAACTTATACCTTTATAACACACTTATGACTAAAAACAAAAGTTGTCAGCGCTACATAAACATAAAGATAGAGGTAAAATATAGTAATAATAACCTCACTGGCAATATATCCTATTCCTTGATTGTTTTGCTTTTAGGCCAAAAATTTCAATTTTGGTCTCATCTGACCAGAGCACCTTCTTCCACATGTTTGCTGTGTCCTCCACATGGCTTCTCGCAAACTGCAAACAGGACTTCTTATGACTTTCTTTCACCAATGTCTTTCTTCTTGTCACTCTTCCATAAAAGGCAGATTTGTGGAGAGCACGACTAATAGTTGTCCTGTGGACAGATTCTCCCACCTGAGCTGTGGATCTCTGCAGCTCCTCCAGAGTTACCATGGACCTCTTGGCTCTTCTCTGATGAATGCTCTCCTTGCCCGGCCGGTCAGTTTAGGTGGACGGCCATGTCTTGGTAGGTTTGCAGTTGTGCCATACTCTTTCCATTTTCCGATGATGGATTGAACAGAGCTCAGTGAGATGTTCAAAGTTTGGGATATTTTTTTATAACCTAACCCTGCTTTATACTTCTCCACAACTTTATCCCTGACCTGTCTGGTGTGTTCCTTGGCCTTCATGATGCTGTTTGTTCACTAAGGTTCTTTAGCAAACCTCTGAGGGCTTCGCAGAATAACCATATTTATACTGAGATTAAATTACACACAGGTGGACTCTATTTACTAATTAGGTGACTTCTGAAGGCAATTGGTTCCACTAGATTTTAGTTAGGGGTATCAGAGTAAAGGGGGCTGAATACAAATGCCCCCCCACACTTTTCACATATTTATTTGTAAACAAAAATTTGGAAAACCATTTATCATTTCCCTTCCACTTTACAATTATATGCCAATTTGTATTGTTATATCACATAAAATCTCAATAAAATACATATCCGTTTTTGGCTGTAACATGACAAAATGTGTAAAATGTCAAGGGGTATGAATACTTTTTCAAGGCACTGTATGGTCCATTGGTCCGTATATTCAGGGTATAGAGCTCAATGGTGTTACAAAAAACAAAAAAACAACAAGGACTGAGGAAGTGATTACAAGTCTTTTATTCACTTCGCTACCACAAGATGGCTCCATAATTTAATTTCCCCTTTTGCTATTCCAATTCGGCTTTTTGGCCACAAGATGGGAGTATCCAGAATAGATTTTAATTTTATTTTGATTTTAATTTTAATTATAATTTAAATACTTTTAGGTATTTCAAATTTAATTAATATAAACAAATGAAAGTAGTTTATGATGTCTTTCATAATTTTAGCTAGTTACAATAGTATTATATTTTATATTATGTAAAAATTGAACTAGATTGAATATCCTTAATTGGCGGACTTGTATAAATATATGGAGGCGACGTATCCGTTCACATGACCCCTGATGACGTCAGAGCATACTGACAAAACCGGTAGGGTGGCTTGAGCGTGGTATGTCACTCCCCCATCCTTTGCTGATTGCCGATTACTGGAAGATTTCATCCATATATTGTTTGTTTGGACACTTTATTTCATTTATAGTGTGATCCTTGACTTTTTGATTTTTGATTTTTTTTGGTTTTTGGATTTTTGTGTTTGTTTTTTGATTCCTCAAATTGGACTCTCTAGCTAAGAAGCTTACACATAATACATAAGTTATAATCTGTTGTGTTTATGGTCACAGGTTTAAGCACTTTGTCATAAAACGTCCCACACTCCGCTTGAGTGCTTCCATCAGTATACCACTTCCTTGTAGTCTGTATACAGATATCAGATATTCCAACCTCTCTGAGCACAAAACAAGGCGACACTTGCTTGTTGCTAACATAACATTATAACCTAAATAACCTAATAAACATGAGCTAATTAACTAATCCTTTTACCCAGACTAAGTGACTACGTCTCCTAGCTCATTGACTATTCGACACACATTACCATAAACATCAACACAGGGTTAATTAGAACAAACAACAATGAGTTGAATACCCTTAGAACCTGTGGTAAGCCAGACTAAACTCATTTACATTAAACACATTATAGCTGACATCAGACAGGTGAGTGGGGTTGATGACATTAGCATCTTCTCACAGTATGAGTCCCAACAGTATGACTCAGTCTCTATTGCAAATACAGGGTCCCTAGAGTCTGTGTGTCCTGGGGGACAAGGACCCAAAGCCAAAGTAACAACACCTCGTAGTCTGCCTCTTCCTTTGCCTGGGCTGGTGACATCACTTCCCCCTCGGCACAGGAAGGGCTCGGCTCTGCTCCCTCCCTCCTGTCAATCATCTGGGACCCATTACAGGTCCCAGGTGATTGAGCGGCCAATCACGGGGCGCGGCGCCGCTTGCGCATGCGCAGTGGGTGCCAGGCTGTGAAGCCACAGCCCAGCGCCCACAGTTGAAATGCCGGCGAGCGGAGGGGGGGACAAGCGGGGCTTCGATCCCCCGCATCGCTGGACCCTGGGACAGGTAAGTGTCTAATTAAAAGTCAGCAGCTGCAGTATTTGTAGCTGCTGACTTTTAATTTTTTTTTTTTTTTTAATGGACCCCCTGGGTGGAACTCCTCTTTAAATGGAAGTGACTTCTCTATTAGTGAAGAGAGTTTAACCATTGCCTTAATATAAATATGGATGAATGAATGTACTATATAAAACAGCAATTAACCCATCAAAGCAGCGCTATTTTCAGTCCTCAATGCTGACTGATAAAACAAATTCTTTGTAAATGCAAGCAAAACACATGCAGGCAGGTAAATTCCAACAAAGACACAGCGGTTGGAGCTCGGTATGGATTCCCTTATATGGATAGTAGATCTGATGAGTGCACCTTTCACCATCTATTGGGACACCTTGTGCTGCACACACCCCATAGGGGTTCAAACTCACCGGAGCCAGGAGGTTAACAAGCCTTGGATCAAATCCTCTCTCTGTTTACTCCCGAAGTCCTCCAGGGTTGATGATCAGATAACAGCAACAATGTCCACATGTAAAAAAAGAGACCCCGAATAGTCCAGTACCGTTTTGATAATTTATTGTAAGTCACGCATAAGAGAAAAAAAACCTAATAAAGTAAATACACTGTAAAAATCAGTGGGCGCAGTTCCTTACAAAGGATAGCCTTCTAGCTTTCAGTTGGTTGGTAATAGTGGATAACTCAAACTGCTTCTCTCAAAGCACAAGGGTACTGGTTGCAGACTGGATGGATGTTACACACTCACAGCTGATCAGTCCTTCATTCCACTAGTATACAACTACAAGCTTGGAGAGCACTGCGTGTCAACCAGGCACAGCTGATCCGCACTTCCTCCCTCTCGTGTCTGAAGCTTCAGGCTAAAAGCACACTGCGTCCTCACGTGATAACGGTTGCCGTGGTATCGTGCTCTGACTAGTTTCGTCAGGAAGACTTTTTCAAAGAGCATCTGATCACGGGGAATGTCACAGGGAAGTCCCGTCATGTCCCATGCGTCAGAGGGGGGCGGGGTCACTGGATGGCCCCGCCCCCCATTATTTAAGAACTGTCAGACGAGGAGCGCCTTCACACAGCGGGAGCCTCCCTCCATGCCAGCGTGGGTTGGGGAGCGGCCCGGAGAAGAAAATGAAGAAGAGAAGAAGAGAAGAAGAGAAGAGCGGGAGCCTCCCCCCCATGCCATGGGTGCGGAGCGGCCCGAGGAGAAGATAGAAGACACCGCGGAGGAGATGCTGGACGAGAACGCCGGAGGAAGCACCAGAAGAGCCAGAAGAACCAGAAGAACCAGAAGATGAAGGAAGATAGAAGAAAGAAGAAGCATTTAAATAAAGGAATTGTCAAAAACTGTCTCTTGTCATTTTTAACATTTTTGACAGTTTTTTAGTGAAATGGTAGGGGTAAGTACCCCCTTACCATTTCACACAGGGGGGGGGCCGGGATCTGGGGGTCCCCTTGTTAAAGGGGGCTTCCAGATTCCGATAAGCCCCCTGCCCGCAGACCCCCACAACCACCGGCCAGGGTTGTGGGGATGAGGCCCTTGTCCTCATCAACATGGGGACAAGGTGTTTTGGGGGGCTACCCCAAAGCACCCTCCCAATGTTGAAGGCATGTGGCCTGGTACGGTTCAGGAGGGGGGGGCCACACTCTCGTCCCCCCCTCTTTTCCTGCCGCCTGCCAGGTTGCGTGCTCGGATAAGGGTCTGGTATGGATTTTTGGGGGGACCCCACGCCGTTTGTTTTTTTTTTTTTTTGGCGCGGGGTTCCCCTTAAAATCCATACCAGACCTGAAGGGTCTGGTATGGAATTTAGGGGGAACCCCACGTCATTTTTTTTTTTAAATTTTGGCCGGGGTTCCCCTTAATATCCATACCAGACCTGAAGGGCCTGGTATGGAATTTAGGAGGACTCCCACGTCATTTTTTTTTTTTTTAATTTTGGTTCGGGGTTCCCCTTTGGGGAATTCCCATGCCGTTTTTATCAATGAACTTCTATGTGTATTGTCGGCAATGCAATAGCCGCGGGTAGTTTTAAATGAGTTTTTTCCTTCAAAATGTCATTTTGCTGTCAGACTGTTCTAAACACAGGAAACATGTGCCCCTTTACAGGCATACTATAGACACCCCCCAGGTACGAAATTTAAAGGGATATTACACTTTTATTGTTTGACTTTAAGCATTATTAAAATCACTGCTCCTGAAAAAACGGCCGTTTTTAAAACTTTTTTTTGCATTGATCCATGTCCCCTGGGGCAGGACCCAGGTCCCCAAACACTTTTTATGACAATAACTTGCATATTAGCCTTTAAAATGAGCACTTTTGATTTCTCCCATAGACTTTTAAAGGGTGTTCCGCGGCATTCGAATTTGCCGCAAACACCCCAAATTGTTCGCTGTTCGGCGAACTTGCGAACAGCCAATGTTCGAGTCGAACATGAGTTCAACTTGAACTCGAAGCTCATCCCTATTCCTGGACAAGACAGACCTCCTCCTGGGTTCTCATGATATGGACCCCACTACAGAGTCACACACGTCTGGTGAAATATCTCTCAGGATACCTCGGGAACACGAATCCTCATCACAGTGCACCTAGACAGCTCAGACCTCCTCCCAGGATCTCATTCAGCATGTTCACATAATATAATAATCATGTGACTATGCCTTTTACGTTTATTAATGTTGTAAATATTACTTGATATTACAGGTCACGTCTCACCCATCTCCAGATGTTGAGATGGAAGATCCCAACATCTTGCCAAGTGGCATAATTCCTGATGACTCCCGAGTCACATCACAGCAGCACACTTGTGAAGAAAACCCAAATGAGAAAACTGAGGAAGTTCCACATCAACAAAGCATCACTGACACCTACAAAGCAAGTTCACATGATAGCGTTCTACCTCAAGAATGTGAGTTCTCCTCAGAGAAACCTAAAACTGAACCAGACCTGAACACCTCATCAAAGATCGAAATGCAAAATGACAAGGGCCTCTGTGACAGTGGCAGAGAAGGTGACAAAGATATGGCTTCAGATGGACTGCAGAGGACTTGCAGACAGGTGAGGTTTATGTTTGCAGCAGAAGTTGAATACAACATGTTTGGAGAGATATTTTCCAGGAAGACCCAACAGATTTAGGTATTTACAGATAAGTCACTACTGAACTAGAGAACTTCACTGCCTAAATGGACCTTTAGTACTATTGTATACAACTTTTTAAAAAGATTAGATTACTAGTCATCATGGGGTTAATTTACTAAACTGGAGAGTGCAAAATCTGGTGCAGCTGTGCATGGTAGCTAACCAGCTTCTAACTTCAGCTTGTTCAAATAAGCTTTGACAAAAAAAAAATGTAAGCTGATTGGTTTCTATGCAGAGCTGAACCAGATTTTGTACTCTCCAGTTTTAGTAAATCTCCACCATGTGTCTATGTTTTATATGTTTATAATGGTTTTAAAAGGTTTTTATCTGACCAAAATCTTCATATTACAGGACATGTCCCATCCATCTCCAGATGATGAGATGGAAGAATACAACATCCCACGAGGTGACAAAATTCCTGATGACACATCACAAAATGACATTTGTGAAGAAAACCAAAATGAGAAAACTGAGGAAGTTCCACATCAACAAAGCAACACTGACACATACAAAGCAAGGCTACATGGTAGTGTTCTACATAAAGAAAGCGACTCCTCCTCCGAGAAACCTAAAGCTGAACCAGACTTAAACACATCATTGAAGAAAGAACCTGCACAAAATGACAAGGGCCACGGTGACCTTGATGGTGAAAGTGATGCAGCTAAGGATTCAACAGATCATAAAGAACCTGCTATTGACCCCAATACTTTATCCTGGGAGACTTCCACAAACAGGTGAGCAAGTTCAAGATTATAAGCTGGTTATTCTGTGTTAAACCTGAATTTCAGACAAAGATGGAATAGATATGTTGGAGCTGTTTTACTTGCTAAAAGATTTACATGCCTGTCCATCCAGGCCTGTTGCTTTCCACTTTTTACTCTGCTTAATCAAATTATGGTCTCTTATTTCTTGCTTGAAATTACCATGCCATGTGCCATTTGTATGTAGAATTTTACCCCGGAATGAACCACTGATGTTTGGGTCCCCTGACACCGAATTACATTGACCCTTCCAGCAATTCCACACCCCCCACCACACCAAGGCAGAGGAGAGAATAATCGTTTGTGCAATGCACACAGCAAATTAATAAAGACAATGGAAATAAGAGAAAAAGTGTACAATAACAGATACCAATATTGGGTAACTTTCTAGATACCTAGAAGACCAAATGTCTCTACCCATAAGCCCTAAAACCAGGGAGGTCCTAACTAAGGAGGGGTTCTAAAAACTAAAGGTCTGTTAGGATCTCCAAACCCCTCCCACTGGACAGTGTGTTAGTGATCATTGGGGCCTAAAGTTCCAGCGTTGGAGCACCTAGACTTGAGTGAATCCCACAATACTGGATGTAATTACCTAAACTATATCCTGAAAATAGGTGACACTGTCTCTTTAAGCAGCATGCAGGAAGTTGTGGCCAGAGGCCTCTCACCATTAGTGATGAACCAAACTGCCCTAGGTGCAGAAGTTTGGATGCCAAAGCAGAGGCAGAAGTTTGGATGCTGAGCTTTAAACCCCCTTTGAAATCAATGGGAGATAAATCTGCCTAATTATAAATGCCCATTTTCTGGGCTAATGGTCAGGGGGAGTCCAAAAATAGCATGGTGGTTGGGCATTACCCTGAGGAACATGAAACAATGCAATACATGTGTAAAAGGTCCATAAGAAAAGGCGACGTGGCAAGTGACAATCCGCACGTGTGGCAGGTGACAGTGGCAAGTGACACGTTCGGGGCTCCCACTGATTCTATGGTGAGTTGAACCATTTCATTTTTTATAAGAAAGTAATAGTAATCACTTTATAAGTAATAATAGTAATAATGCGCTTCAATCATCCTGACACCAAAACAACCATGGTGCCGTGATGATTGAAGCGCTAACACCAGCCATTTCCCCGTTAAATTTATCCCCAAAAAATGTATTTTCTGGCAGTGCCCCTCCCGAGACTAGGCTCTGGATCCGCCCCTGCCCCCTTCCCTAGCAAATCACCTTGACCCCATGTTGACGAGGACAAGGGCTGCCTCTGGAAGCTTCCTTTAATACTGTTTATTTGCCATATGTGTCCCATAGGGGAGATTTTCATTCACTTCCTGTCCCATAGGTAAAACAGGAAGTGAGATAAACTAAAGACACAAAAAAAATAAATAAATTGCACAGCCAACTATACACTTCAGAGTAAGTTGTGCCTGAGGCTAAAAATCAAACTGTTCTATAACGCTGTGTACAAATTTCAAACATCCATTAAGTCTATAAGTGAAAGGATTTGTGTCTTTTCCAGTTTGCCTTCAAAGCTGCGGGGATATACTCCAGAGATAAAACTATAATCCTACCACTTTATAAAACTCTGGTTAGACCACATCTGGAGTATTCCATCCAGTTATGGTCACCAATCCTCAGAAGGGATATGCTGGAACTGGAGAGAGTCCAAAGAAGGGCAACTAAATTAATAAGGTGACTGGAGGACCTCAATTACGAGGAACGACTGTAAGCACTAAATTTATTCTCACTGGAGAAGAGACGCTTGAGAGAGGACATGATAGCGATTTACAAATACCTCAATGGTGATCCCAGCGTAGGAAAAAAGCTATTCAGTCCCAGGGAGTGTAAGAGGACACGGGGCCACACAATGAGATTGGAGGAGAAGTGGTTTAACCTTAAAGTGGTTGTATACCTTTTTTTTTAACTTTTACCTACAGGTAAGCCTATAATAAGGCTTACCTGTACGTAAAAAAAATATCTCCTAAACCTTTACGGTTTAGGAGATATTCCCCTCCCAATGAGCCGCTGACTGCAGCGGCACATGCTCACAGGGGATTCTCGGCTGACAGCCCGGAAAACTCCAGAGCTTTCCTGGACAGAAGTCTCCCGCGGCTCCGGCCACTCACAGCGCCGGAGCCGCGATACCCGGAAGACACGCCGAGGGGAAATGTCAGCTCTCTCGGCGTGGACAGGGTGAGATGCCGGCGCCTCGTTCTAAGGTAAGTATCTCATAATGAGCTAGTATGCATACTAGCTACTATACTAATGAGCTAGTATGCATACTAGCTCATTATGCCTTTTCCCTTGCAGGTGTAGGAAAAAAAAAAAAAAGCCAGCGGGCATACAACCGCTTTAAGCTGTGCAGGGGGTTTTTCACTGTCAGGGCAATAAGGATGTGGAACTCTCTTCCACAAGTGGTTGTGTCAGTGGGGAGTACTGATAGTTTTAAAAGACTCTTGGACGTGCATCTTAAAGTGGTTGTAAACCCTGTTACATCACTTTTCGCTGCAGGTAAGCCTATAACAAGGCTTATCTGTAGGTACCTTAAATATCTCCTAAACTTGCACAGTTTAGGAAATGTTCAGTATATGCACTGCTGCTGACGTCATTGGCGCATGCGCACTGAAGAAATGGGCCGCTGGTGCCATTTGTTCAGGAGTCGTGCTGTGACCGGCGGCTCCGAAGCGCATGCGCTGGAGCCACGAACCTGGAAGTTACTCCAGTGGAAGATGTCTGCGTTGTACTCGAAGGGCCGATGCTGACCCAGGGCATCATTCTAAGGTAAGTATTTCATAATGAACTAGTGTGCTATGCATACACACGTACACCTACACAGGTTGAACTGGATGGACTATTGTCCTTATTTAACCTTACCTACTATTTAACTATGTAAATATGACAAGATACCTCTGCATCCTGCTTCCTCCGTGTGTACCTACTTTTCACTGATTCTGGTTCCTAACTTTGTTGAGCTGAGTCTGACACACGGAAATTCCCAGCAGTGTTGTCGGCCTTAATTATTTCTCCTTTGCTGGACTAATATTAGATAAAGGTAGAGGGTAATGTTTAGGGACTTTGTATGAACGCATGGCTTGGTAAAGGCCCATTATTTCATCCCTCAGGACTTTGAATGAAATTGTGGCCTGGTAAGGTCACACATTTCCATCCCTATCATGAATCAAAGGGGAGAGGGCAAGGGGGTGGGACTTTATATGAAGCACCTGGTTGCAAAAAGGTAAATTGGTGAGCAAAATAGGTTTTATTGATTGCTATATGATACAACCAGACATAGCAGATAATACACATAATAATGGTATATGATAATACAGTACATACAGTCATAAAATCAATATCACATAATATAGCAAGCAACAGCCTTCCAGAGTTTACCAGAATAATCGTTCAGTAAAAAAATAAAAATACAACATGGTATTTGCAGAGCCTATGAAATTCTTAATCCTAAATAGGGGTATTGAACGTAAACTTGATGTTCGAGTAATATGAATGAAAACATGGTGTATGGCAGCTCTACGCGTTTCCTGGCTGGGAGGCCTCTCGTCAGGAGCGAGCACAAGATATATCTATGAATGGAAATTAAGTTTAGATGAAATAATATAGGCAAACATGTATAATGGTGGGGTATAAGACCCTCAAACCTTATACCTGTTAACACTTGGTGGTCCGTATGGTGGTGGCGTGATACTGGATACCATAACCGTCCAAATGAATACTCCCACTGGGAGCCGCGGCGGGCATCTCGTCCAGAGCGCCCCAACAGGCATCAGCCAGTGCAGGCACGGGAACGCAAGGCAACCTGGGGGTAAATTGAAAACAGGGGTGAGCCCAGGAGGACTGGACAAAGAGGGACTATGGGGGAGTGAGTGGATAAAAATCAAGCTGTGGGACGGGTGAGAGGAGTGAGGAGCTAGCAGCCAAGGGCTGAGATGTGGGTTGAGAGGTGAGGGAGGTTGGACCAAGTGAATGGCCACCAGTGAGAGTTGGGACGTGAGGGCCAAGGAAAAATGGTGTGATTAAACAAAGTACCTGTGATGAGAATGTTTGGTGACAGAAAGGAAAAATCCTAACCAACATGCAGGTCTGAGTGAGAGGAAGCCTAGAATGCCAGTACCCGCCCGGGGGACGCTCATATAAGCGCTGAACGTAGACGTCGCCGACGTCACACCAGCGCAGCAGAGTGGACGAGGTAGAGATAGGGGTCGGGAGGAGTCAGGCATGGTGCTCACCCTCAAGTCCCCCGATCTGTTTGCAAGTGTGGTCACCACATACGTGGGCGTGACAGTGCTCTGCGAGCACCGCACGTCCAACCTGTGATGCACGACGTTGACAAGCCAGTGGCGGTGCCCACGCCCCCCCAGGCATCAGAAGCTGGGGGTGGGGGGAGGGGCCACTAGGCACGTCATGGCTCCCGGAAGAGGAGAAACAACCAGGTGGCAGGTTAATCCAGCTAGGTTCACACCACCTCCAAGGCCGAACCCGGGCACAGTGAAATGACATTAAAAAAGATAAATGATAAATAAAAAGCATACAATTGGTTATAACGATAACTAAGGTAGAAAAAATTAAGGGTTTAAAAGGAATCATCATAGGGAAAAGGTTGCAAAGGAGGATAATTCTGTTAGATGTGGTAGAGCATTCCATGTGCTTCGATCCCTGTGACTAGGGATGAGCTTCAAATTCGAGTCGAACTCATGTTCGACTCGAACATTGGCTGTTCGCAAGTTCGCCGAACAGCGAACAATTTGGGGTGTTCGCGGCAAATTCGAATGCCGCGTAACACCCTTTAAAAGTCTATGGGAGAAATCAAAAGTGCTAATTTTAAAGGCTAATATGCAAGTTATTGTCATAAAAAGTGTTTGGGGACCTGGGTCCTGCCCCAGGGGACATGGATCAATGCAAAAAAAGTTTTAAAAACGTCCGTTTTTTCAGGAGCAGTGATTTTAATAATGCTTAAAGTCAAACAATAAAAGTGTAATATCCCTTTAGATTTCGTAGCTGGGGGGTGTCTATAGTATGCCTGTAAAGGGGCGCATGTTTCCTGTGTTTAGAACAGTCTGACAGCAAAATGACATTTTGAAGGAAAAAACTCATTTAAAACTACCCGCGGCTATTGCATTGCCGACAATACACATAGAAGTTCATTGATAAAAACGGCATGGGAATTCCCCAAAGGGGAACCCCGAACCAAAATTTAAAAAAAAAATGACGTGGGAGTCCCCTAAATTCCATACCAGGCCCTTCAGGTCTGATATGGATATTAAGGGGAACCCCGGCCAAAAAAAAAAAAAAAAAATGATTGATGAGGACAAAAAAAATGTTGATGAGGACAAGGGCCTCATCCCCACAACCCTGGCCGGTGGTTGTGGGGGTCTGCGGGCGGGGGGCTTATCAGAATCTGGAAGCCCCCTTTAACAAGGGGACCCCCAGATCCCGCCCCCCTGTGTGAAATGGTAAGGGGGTACTTACCCCTACCATTTCACTAAAAAACTGTCAAAAATGTTAAAAATGACAAGAGACAGTTTTTGACAATTCCTTTATTTAAATGCTTCTTCTTTCTTCCTTCATCTTCTGGTTCTTCTGGCTCTTCTGGTTCTTCCTCCGGCGTTCTCGTCCAGCATCTCCTCCGCGGCGTCTTCTATCTTCTTCTCCTCGGGCCGCTCCGCACCCATGGCATGGGGGGAGGCTCCCGCTCTTCTCTTCTTCTTTTCTTCTCTTCTTCTCTTCTTCTCTTCTTCATTTTCTTCTCCGGGCCACTCCGCACCCATGCTGGCATGGAGGGAGACTCCCGCTGTGTGACGGCGCTCCTCGTCTGACAGTTCTTAAATAACGGGGGATGGGGCCACCCGGTGACCCCGCCCCCTCTGACGCACGGGACATGATGGGACTTCCCTGTGGCATTCCCCGTGACGTCACAGGGAAGTCCTGTCAAGTCACCATGCGTCAGAGGGGGGCGGGGTCACCGGGTGGCCCCGCCCCCCGTTATTTAAGAACTGTCAGACGAGGAGCGCCGTCACACAGCGGGAGCCTCCCTCCATGCCAGCATGGGCGCGCAGCAGCCCGGAGAAGAAAATGAAGAAGAGAAGAAGAGAAGAAAAGAAGAAGAGAAGAGCGGGAGCCTCCCCCGCCATTGCCATGGGTGCGGAGCGGCCCGAGGAGAAGAAGATAGAAGACGCCGCGGAGGAGATGCTGGACGAGAATGCCGGAGGAATAACCAGAAGAGCCAGAAGAACCAGAAGAACCAGAAGATGAAGGAAGAAAGAAGAAGCATTTAAATAAAGGAATTGTCAAAAACTGTCTCTTGTCATTTTTAACATTTTTGACAGTTTTTTAGTGAAATGGTAGGGGTAAGTACCCCCTTACCATTTCACACAGGGGGAGCCGGGATCTGGGGGTCCCCTTGTTAAAGGGGGCTTCCAGATTCCGATAAGCCCCCCGCCCGCAGACCCCCACAACCACCGGCCAGGGTTGTGGGGATGAGGCCCTTGTCCTCATCAACATGGGGACAAGGTGTTTTGGGGGGCTACCCCAAAGCACCCTCCCAATGTTGAGGACATGTGGCCTGGTACGGTTCAGGAGGGGGGGGGGCTGCACTCTCGTCCCCCCCTCTTTTCCTGTGGCCTGCCAGGTTGTGTGCTCGGATAAGGGTCTGGTATGGATTTCTTAGGGGGGACCCCACGCCGTTTTTTTTAAAATTTTGGCCGGGGTTCCCCTTAATATCCATACCAGACCTGAAGGGCCTGGTATGGAATTTAGGGGGACTCCCACGTCATTTTTTTTTAAATTTTGGTTCGGGGTTCCCCTTTGGGGAAATCCCATGCCGTTTTTATCAATGAACTTCTATGTGTATTGTCGGCAATGCAATAGCCGCGGGTAGTTTTAAATGAGTTTTTTCCTTCAAAATGTCATTTTGCTGTCAGACTGTTCTAAACACGGGAAACATGCGCCCCTTTACACGCATACTATAGACACCCCCCAGGTACGAAATTTAAAGGGATATTACACTTTTATTGTTTGACTTTAAGCATTATTAAAATCACTGCTCCTGAAAAAACGGCCGTTTTTAAAACTTTTTTTTGCATTGATCCATGTCCCCTGGGGCAGGACCCAGGTCCCCAAACACTTTTTATGACAATAACTTGCATATTAGCCTTTAAAATTAGCACTTTTGATTATTCATGTTCATGTCCCATAGACTTTAACGGTGTTCGCATGTTCGAACAAACTTTTTTCCTGTTCGCATGTTCTGGTGTGAACCGAACAGGGGGGTGTTCGGCTCATCCCTACCTGTGACTAATATTAGATAAAGGTAGAGGATAATGTTTAGGGACTTTGTATGAATGCATGGCCTGGTCCCTCAGGACTTTGAATGAAATTGTGGCCTGGTAAGGTCACACATTTCCATCCCTATCATGAATCAAAGGGGAGAGGGCAAGGGAGTGGGACTTTATATAGAGCACCTGGTTGCAAAAAGGTAAATTGGTGAGCAAAATAGGTTTTATTGATTGCTATATGATACAACCAGACATAGAAGATAATACACATAATAATGGTATATGATAATACAGTACATACAGTCTGTTAGGTACCTGGTAGTTGAGCCTGACTGGTAGAAGGAGACCTCCCTTAAACGCTGGTTCAGGAGCCACTGGAAGTGGGAACAGCGGTCTCCTGAGCTCAGTGGGTAGGAGGGCCTGATGCAGGTTCCAGCAGAAGCAAATACTGGAACTGGAAGGATGTCCCTCAGGGATGGCTGAGCTGTGGATGCAGGTAGGCTGGTGCAGGCTGGGAGGCAGGCAGACAGATGAGAAGACAGTAGCTGGATGCTAGACAAGCAGGCTGAGAGCAGCGTCACAGGACACAGGCAAAGCAAGGTCAAACAGTCCGTTTTGGCAGGAGATCAGGCAGGTATAAGCAAGAGGGATGATCCAAGGATAGTCAGGCAGGCAGGAGTTCGGCAACAGGTAACAGGATAAGCAAGGTCAGGCAAGCCGGGTCGGATAGGAGACTGGAGAATGGTCAAACGTAGCCGGGTCACTAGTAATACAACAGACAGGCAGATACAGGAACTCAGGTGCAGAGCTGCAGACGAACAGCACCTGACAGGAGCACCTGTCATTCTTTTAAAGGGACCTTGGCGCCAAAACAGCACTAGCGCGAACGGGCGCGCGTACCCGCGGACGCGCGAACGCGCGTACGGGCACACGCGGGAGCGCTCCGGGGCCCCCTGGTGGGGAATTGAGCTGAATTGTCCTGGAAAGACTCCTCGTGCACCTGCGTGCACGCAGATTTGCCCGACGGCTACTGATATGCCCCTGACACAGTCATAAAATCAATATCACATAATATAGCAAGCCACAGCCTTCCAGAGTTCACCAGAATAATCGTTCAGTAGAAAAATAATAATACATCATGGTATTTGCAGAGCCTATGAACTTCTTAATCCTAAATAGGGGTATTGAACGTAAACTTGATGTTCGAGTAATATGAATGAAAACATGGCGTATGGCAGCTCTATGAGTTTCCTGGCTGGGAGGCCACTCGTCAGGAGCGAGCACAAGATATATCTATGAATGGAAATTAAGTTTAGATGAAATAATATAGGCAAACATGTATAATGGTGGGGTATAAGACCCTCAAACCATATACCTGTTAACACTTGGTGGTCCGTATGGTGGTGGCGTGATACTGAATACCATAACCATCGGAGTGAATACTCCCAGTGGGAGCCGCGGCGGGCATCTTGTCCAGAGCGCCCCAACAGGCATCGGCCAGAGCAGGCACAGGAACGCAAGGCAACCTGGGGGTGAGTTGAAAATAGGGGTGAGCCCAGGTGGACTGGACAAAGAGGGACTATGGGGGAGTGAGTGGATAAAAATCAAGCTGTGGGACGGGTGAGAGCAGTGAGGAGCGAGCAGCCAAGGGCTGAGATGTGGGGTGAGAGGTGAGGGTGGTTGGACCAAGTGAATGACCACCAGTGACAGTTGGGACGTGAGGGCCCAGAAAAAATGGTGTGATTAAACAAAGTACCTGTGATGAGAATGTCTGGTGACAGAAAAGAAAAATCCTAACCAACGTGCAGGTCTGAGTGAGAGGAAGCCTAGAATGCCAGTACCCGCCTGGGGGACGCCCATATAAGCGCCGGAACGATGACGTCTGCGCGTCTCTGCTGTGCTGGCATGATGTCGGCAGCGTCATCGTTCCGGCGCTTATATGGGCGTCCCCCAGGCGGGTACTGCCATTCTAGGCTTCCTCTCACTCAGACCTGCACGTCGGTTAGAATTTTTCCTTTCTGTCACCAGACATTCTCATCACAAGTACTTTGTTTAATCACACCATTTTTCCTTGGCCCTCACGTCCCAACTCTCACTGGTGGTCATTCACTTGGTCCAACCTCCCTCACCTCTCACCTGACATCTCAACCCTTGGCTGCTCGCTCCTCACTCCTCTCACCTGTCCCACAGCTTGGTTTTTATCCACTCACTCCCCCATAGTCCCTCTTTGTCCAGTCCACCTGGGCTCACCCCTATTTTCAACTCACCCCCAGGTTGCCTTGCGTTCCCGTACCTGCTCTGGCTGATGCCTGTTGGGGCGCTCTGGACGAGATGCCCACCGCGGCTCCCGGTTGGAGTATTCATTTGGACGGTTATGGTATCCAGTATCACGCCACCACCATACGGACCATCAAGTGTTAACAGGTATATAGTTTGAGGGTCTTATACCCCACCATTATACATGTTTGCCTATATTATTTCATCTAAACTTACCATATTTATCGGCGTATAAGACACACTTTTTCCCCTTAAAATTAGGGGAAAATCGTGGGTGCGTGTTATACGCCGATTCCCCATGATCTCCGCTGATTGTGAGCGCCGCCGACATACACAAAGCCGAGTGTACTCGGGTAGTCTCGGCTAGTCTTGGCTCCACTCACAGTCATGCCCAGTCCCGCCATTGGACCTGTGTTATGTCCATCATAGGGGCGGGACTGGGCGGGACGCGAGAGGAGCCGAGACTAGCCGAGACTAGCCGAGTACACTCAGATTTGTGTATGTCGGCGCCGGTGTTCTGACAAAAAGGCTCACAATCAGCTGTTGATGTTCGGAGATCTTCGGAGTCTCCTCAGCTCCTGCGCACTACAGGGCGGACACAGCCGATAATCAGTGCCAATTTTAAATACCGGTACCTGCAATGACACAAGGCTGCAATGACACAGGGCTGCAAAGGCTGCAATGACACAGGGCTGCAAAGGCTGCAATGACACAAGGCTGCAAAGACTGCAATGACACAAGGCTGCAAAGACTGCAATGACACAAGGCTGCAATGACACAAGGCTGCAAAGGCTGCAATGACACAGGGCTGCAAAGGCTGCAATGACACAGGGCTGCAAAGGCTGCAATGACACAAGGCTGCAAAGACTGCAATGACACAAGGCTGCAAAGACTGCAATTACACAAGGCTGCAATGACACAAGGCTGCAAAGGCTGCAATGACACGGGGCTGCAAAGGCTGCAATGACACAGGACTGCAAAGGCTCCAATGACACAAGGCTGCAAAGGCTGCAATGACACAGGGCTGCAATGACACAGGGCTACAATGACACAGGGCTGCAAAGGCTGCAATGACACAAGGCTGCAAAGGCTGCAATGACACAGGGCTGCAATGACACAGGGCTACAATGACACAGGGCTGCAAAGGCTGCAATGACACAAGGCTGCAAAGACTGCAATGACACAGGGCTGCAAAGGCTGCAATGACACAAGGCTGCAAAGGCTGCAATGACACAAGGCTGCAAAGTTTGCAATGACACAGGGCTGCAAAGGCTGCAATGACACAAGGCTGCAATGACACGGGGCTGCAAAGGCTGCAATGACACAGGGCTGCAAAGGCTGCAATGACACGGGGCTGCAAAGACTGCAATGACACAGGGCTGCAAAGGCTGCAATGACACAAGGCTGCAAAGACTGCAATGACACAGGGCTGCAAAGGCTGCAATGACACAAGGCTGCAATGACACAAGGCTGCAAAGACTGCAATGACATGGGGCTGCAAAGGCTGCAATGACACAAGGCTTCAAAGACACTGGGCAAGGCTGCAGATGGACACTGATGAGGCTGCATTGATGGGCATTTAAATGTAAGTTTTTTTTCCTTAAACTTCCCTCCTAAAAGTTTTTTCCTTAAAATTCCCTCCTAAACTTGGGGTGCGTGTTATATGCCGGTGCGTGTTATACGCCAATAAATACGGTAATTTTCATTCATAGATATATCTTGTGCTCGCTCCTGACGAGTGGCCTCCCAGCCACGAAACGCGTAGAGCTGCCATACACCATGTTTTCATTCATATTACTCGAACATCAAGTTTACGTTCAATACCCCTATTTAGGATTAAGAAGTTCATTGGCTCTGCAAATACCATGATGTATTATTATTTTTTTACTGAACGATTATTCTGATGAACTCTGGAAGGCTGTTGCTTGCTATATTATGTGATATTGATTTTATG
Source organism: Lithobates septentrionalis (assembly GCA_037952835.1). NCBI lineage: Eukaryota > Metazoa > Chordata > Amphibia > Anura > Ranidae > Lithobates > Lithobates septentrionalis. The sequence goes on along the minus strand of JBBDGP010002343.1, from coordinate 1,083,031 downwards.
ACTGTATGTACTGTATTATCATATACCATTATTATGTGTATTATCTGCTATGTCTGGTTGTATCATATAGCAATCAATAAAACCTATTTTGCTCACCAATTTACCTTTTTGCAACCAGGTGCTTCATATAAAGTCCCACCCCCTTGCCCTCTCCCCTTTGATTCCTTTGCTGGACTGCAGAACTCATTCTCCTCATCTTCAAAATATAAGGAAGATGTAGGAAAATCTTCTATAAAAAGGAGTCAGCACCAATTTAGAGTGTTTTTTCTTGGGATTTTTTTTGCCTTTAGATCACATATGGACTTTTTAATGATTTTTTTATTGTTTAATGACACATTATTTATATATTGTGTTGCACTTATATTATTTGCACTTTATTAGCACTTTAGGATTATGCAAACATCGGTGCACTATAATTTTGGACTGTTTCTATATGTTGTTATACTTATATGATTTGTTGTTTAGTAGTTATTTCAGCACATATTGTATATGATTGGAAATTACTTTATGTATTTCACTATTTGTCAGCATAATTTAGTTGATGAGCACAGAGGGTAGTTTAGACCAGCGCTACTCCTTTTTTCCTATATTGTTTTTTGGTATTTCACCAAAATATGACAAATATGTGACTCATTTCCCAAATATTTTCCACGGCGCTGTATTTTTTTATAGAATTTATAAGGAAGATGTGCTTTGTTATCCCACAAGGGAGAACTGTCAGGGCTGACACCACAGATTGGGGTTGCAGTTCATCAGAGGCAGCATTTTCAGCTCAAACAGGAAGTGAAGAGCACACTGGATTTCTACCGAGATTGGCAGGCATTTTGTCTGTACATTTAGTATTTTTCACCATACCAAATTTGTGGGAGATGTGCATGGGTTGCAGAGATGTACTGAATGTTTTTTCTTTAATTGGCCCTGACACATTATACACTTTAAGGTCCAAAATTTTAGTAACAATTTCGCTCAGATTGTTTTGGGTTATTGTAATTAAATACTTTGTTCTTTTTTTTCAGTGTTTTTTCAAATGAATCAAGAAAAGAAATTAAAAATGGTGAGTTATAAATAATTATGAAATCAACACAGAACTACAAAATACAGAATAGTTGATGAAAAATAATAATATGGTATAATTTATGAATCTAATTATTAAAGTGAAAAAATACCAGTTAACTTAAAAAACTATTATTCAAGCCCTAAAGACTCTATAAAAAATCAGAAAGGATGTACAATCACCTGGAGGTGCCTGAGTATATAGAATAAATACAGAAATAGGGTGGTGAGGTTCTGGTTCCTAATGTTCATAAGTGCCAACAATAGGTCTGCTGATGCTTTAAATGCTTAGTCAATATACTGATTAGGGATGGGCCAAAACATACCGAACAGGCAAAAAATTTGGCGGAACACACGAACACCGTTAAAGTCTATGGGACATGAACATGAATAATCAAAAGTGCTAATTTTAAAGGCTTATATGCAAGTTATTGTCATAAAAAGTGTTTAGGGACCCGGGTCCTGCCCCAGGGGACATGGATCAATGCAAAAAAAAAATTTAACCACTTAAGGACCGAGCCTCTTTCTGAAATTTGTTGTTTACAAGTTAAAAACAGGTTTTTTTGCTAGAAAATTACTTAGAACCCCCAAACATTATACATTTTTTTCTAACGCTTAGAGAATAAAATGGCGGTCGTTGCAATACTTTCTGTCACACCGTATTTGCGCAGCGGTTTTACAAGCGCACTTTTTTTGGAAAAAATACACTTTCTTGAATTAAAAAATAAGACAAGAGTAAAGTTAGCTGAATTTTTTTTATATATCGTGAAAGATAATGTTACGTCAAGTAAATTGATACATGTCACGCTTCAAAATTGTGCCCGCTCGTGGAATGGCAACAAACTTTTACCCTTAAAAATCTCTATTACAGAGGAGGTCTAGGGCTAGAATTATTGCTCTCACTCTACCAATCGTGGCGATACCTCACATGTGTAGTTTTAACACTGTTTTCATACGCGGGCGCTACTCATGTATGCGTTCGGTTCTGCATGTGAGCTCGTCGGAACGGGGTTTGTTTAATTTTTTTTTTTAATTTATTTTACCTTTTATTTTTTATTTTTACACAGTTTTTTTTTTTAAATTGTCAGCAATTGTATGGAGAGGGGTGGGGGCCATCTTCTTCTCTCTCCATACCCAGCTCTGACAGGACACGATCGCCTCCACCTCTGACGACGGCTCCGGTAAGCGACGGAGGGCACCAGATCGCGGTGGGAGGGGGGTCCCTCTCCCGCCACCGATAAAAGTGATCTTGCGGCAAATCCGCCGCAGAGACCACTTTTATCCATAGCAGACCGCCCGCTAAAGACGAGAATACCGGGGTTATGGCAGCTAGCTGCCGCAATAACAACGATATCCTCCTTCAAACAGCCGCCGTATAACAACGGCGGGCGATCCGTAAGTGGTTAAAAACGGCCGTGTTTTTGGGAGCAGTGATTATTTTAATGCTTAAAGTGAAACAATAAAAGTGTAATATTCCTTTAAATATCGGACCTGGGGGGTGTCTATAGTATGCCTGAAAGTGGCACATTTTTCCCGTGTTTAGAACAGTACCACAACAAAATGACATTTCTAAAGGAAAAATTGTCATTTAAAACTGATCGCGGCTGTAATGAATAGTTGGGTCTCGGCAATAAAGATAAAACTCATTGAAAAAAAGAGCATGGGATCCCCCCAGTCCATTACCAGGCCCTTTGGGTCTGGTATGAATATTAAGGAGAACCCCTAACCAAAATTTAAAAAAAAATTGCATGGGGGTCCCCCTAAAATCCATACCAGGCCCTTTGGGTCTGATATGGAAATTAAGTTGAACCCTGCTCCAAATTTTTTTTAAAAATGGCATAGGGGGTCCCCCAAAATCCATACCAGATCTCTGCTATGGATTTTAAGGGGAACCCTGCAACAAAATTTTAAACAATGGCGTAGGGGTCCCCCTCAAAATCCATACCAGACCCTTATCCGAGCCCGCAACCTGGCAGGCTGCAGGAACAGAGGGAGGGACAAGAGAGCGCCCCCCCCCTCCTGAACCGTACCAGGCCACATGCCCTCAATACGGGGAGGGTGCTTTGGGGTAGACAAGGGCCTCATCCCCACAACCCTTGCCCGGTGGTTGTGGGGGTATGCGGGCGGGTGGGCTTATCGGAATCTGGAAGCCCCCTTTAACAAGGGAACCCCCAGATAAAAAAAAGTGTCAAAATGTTAAAAAAAAAACAAGACACAACTTGGGGACAAGTCCTTTATTAAAAAATAAAAATGTCCCACGATGTCCATTCATCTTCTTATATCGCTCCGCCGACGGACTGAAAAAGATTTTAAAAAAATCTGCCTCTGATCCGCGTACATGGGAGGCTCCCGCCGTGTGACGCTTCATCGCCTTTGACAGTTCTTATATAACTGAGGGTGGGGCTACCCGGTGACGTACAAGGTGCTTTGGGGGGCTACCCCAAAAAACCCACCCCATGTTGAGGGCATGTGGCCTGGTATGGTTCAGGAGGGGGGGTGCTCTCTCGCCCCCCCTCTTTTCCTGCGGCCTGCCAGGTTTGCATGCTCGGATAAGAGTCTGGTATGGATTTTGAGGGGGACCCCTATGCCATTTTTTAAAATTTTGGCGCAGGGTTCCCCTTAAAATCCATACCAGACCCTTCAGGTCTGGAATGGATTTTGGGGGGGGACCCCTACGCCATTTTTTAAAAAATTGGTGCAGCGTTCCCCTTAATTTCCATACCAGACCCAAAGGGCCTGGTAATGGACTGGGGGGGATCCCATGCTCTTTTTTTCAATGAGTTTTATCTATATTGCCAAGATCCAACAATTCATTACAGCCACGATCAGTTTTAAATGACAATTTTTCCTTTAGAAATGTCATTTTGCTGTGGTATTGTTCTAAACACGGGAAAAATGTGCCACTTTACAGGCATACTATAGACACCCCCAGGCACGATATTTAAAGGAATATTTCATTTTTATTGGTCCACTTTAAGCATTAAAAAAAAAATCACTGCTCCCGAAAAAATAGCCGTTTTTTTTAAAAAACAATTTTGCATTGATGTATGTCCCCTGGGGCAGGACCCAGGTCCCCAAACACTTTTTATGACAATAACTTGCATATAAGCCTTTAAAATTAGCACTTTTGATTTTTCATGTTCTTGTCCCATAGACTTTAACAGTGCTGTACCGGCTTTGGGATTTACCCCGAACGTAGGGAACATCCGAACAACCAGAGTTCGGCCCGAACTTATGCTTGGGCCGAACTGTTCACCCGTGCCTAATACTGATGAGCCATTATGGTAAATTAGGTCTTCAGGTAAAGGAAATCAAAGTTTTACAAGACCAACAACTTATCATTACCAATAGGAAAGAGCTGCCCTGGGTACAGTTTAAAGCAGTAGTAAACTCAAAATATAAGAAAAAAAAATCTGCTCCCCCCCACAAGTAAACTTCATAATGTGCTAGCATGCATTGCATACTAGCACATTATGAACGACTTACCCTAAAACGAAGGCCTTCAGTGGCACGCTGTCACTGCTGCCAGGGCTGTTATCTTCACCCATTCTTCCTTCTGGGTTTGGGGGCTCCATGAATGAATGAATGAATGAATGAATGAAGGATTTGTAAAGCGCTGCAAATGCGAACTGAATCACCAGTGGCTCCAGCCACTTGAATGGCCGAGCTATGATGTTCCTCCCGTGTATGCGCATGGGAGTCACAATCTTGGCACAGCACTCTCAATGGACAGCATACTCGAGTATGTCATCCATTCAGAGCACAGTGCGCACGTGCCAGTGACATCACTGGGTGCAAAACATGCGCATATCTCCCTAACGGTGCATGTTTAGGAGATATTAATTTCACCTACAGATGAGCTTTGTTATAAGTTTACCTGTAGGTAATACTGACAAAGTGGTGTTTACTACCACTTTAAGCGTGGTTTTGTAAAATTCAAAGAAGTTTGATGCCCAAACCCCATTAAAATCCAAGAGAATCAAATCTAAAGAACACACACAGACCCATCTAGCTGTCTGTTGTGTTTTTGGCAGATTTTTGAAGGGGGAGGGTCTGTGTGCTCTGTTTCTTTTTTTTTCTTTTTTTTAAAGCCAACAATGTATTGTTTTTTGCTGGTAATTTAAATTGTATCATTTTTCTTTGTAAATGTTAATTTTGCTGTAGCACATCTTACAGCAGGAACAAAAAAAATGTGTAGAGTCCTCCCCAAATATATAAACAAACCTTTTCAGTCTAGTATGGTTTCTAAGGTTAGTGAATAAATAAATGTAGCGCTATGTGTAAAATTATAAATATAAAGTGCAAATCTCTAAAATAAATAAATCCTACATATAAATGAATAGTCCATAAAATGGAAAAATTAAGAAATAAAACATGAAAAACTCTTCTTGTAATCAGTGTATCCACACAATTCCACCACATAGATTGTTCGTCCTCAAAAGGAGTGCACACCACCACCAGTAAAAATGAGCGCTCACCTCCCAGATGAGTCAAAACTCGTATGCGGATCTCCCAACGAGCTCTTTGCTCTCCCTTCCTCTTCCCAATTAATGGTGGGTAATCCAGATGGCTCTTTTCTTAATGGTAACTCAGCTCATTAATATCCAAAGATCACCTCCCAGCTTGGCTCAAGATTCCATGAGTTCAGGACATGTAAATAATAAGTATAGAGACCATAGTGTTCTCCGTATACAAATTTATTCAAAGCCCCCAAACAGACAAGTTGCACTTACAAGATAAAAACTCTTTTTTTACTTGTGGTGTTGATTGTTTCATCTTATATTTTGGTTTCTAAGGTGGCACGCCATGCAAAAAAAAATGCATGAGTTCCACCGGGAAATCAATACAAAACCCTTAATCCAAGAATGCAGCCTGGCTGGCCAGGAAAGGGGGTAAGAGCATGCATCCCCCCGCCTAATCATGCCAGGCCAGGCGCCCTCAATATGGGGGGGAGGGAGGCTGCAAAGTAAAGCATGTGGGAAGGGCCAGAAGGTTGATACCCAAGTTAAAGGAATGACACAACATCTAGGAAAAGGTTGAGCAGTAATTATATTGAAGCATTGTATGTAGAACAGATGACAAGGCAAACAACAATCTGTACTACTACTGTGGCTGTAGCAACTGTGGCAGAACATTTGAGGTAACAGTTCCAGGTACGCTTGTATTACCTAAACTCAGTAGCACTGACAGTAGAGTCACAGTAATGTTGGTGGTACACGGTATCTCTTCAGCACCATACAATATTAAACAGGCATATTTTACATTACCGGGACAGCATCTGCAAGAAGGGTGGATGACTGGCAGGGTGGTAATGTAGGTGGGTCTTGAAGAAGCTGACAAGTCTGGAGGCCGGTGATTAGAAGAGCTTACAGCAAATGTCCCTAATCTCTTCCTTCTCACATGGGAACCTTTCCTCGAGGCTACTTCACTTTCCCTGCCAAGCATTGGTCCTCTCCCTACTCTAGCAACTAGCAACAACCAACATGTGCTATTAAACCCAGCAAGGCACTGCTATTTATCAGCACTATTCCGGCCAAGATGACTGCAGAAGGTAATAGAGGAGGGGCAGCATCCAATCAGACTGCTGTTTTCCCTTGTGACATTTACGAAGGCTGCAGTGGAACAATGTTCCTTTCAGGCTTTACTCCATCTGCACAGCAACACCTACAGAGCGGAGGATCGTCAACACCTCCCTACAAGCACCTTATCCTATGTTGATGAGGGCAAGCGTCTTTTCCCCACAACCCTGACCAGTGGTTTTTGGGGTCTGTGGATTTGGGCCCTATTGGAATCGAGAAGTCCCCTTTAACAATAAGGGGGGCCCCCTCCTTCTTTGTGAATGAGTATGGTGTATATAGAATTCCTAGAATTTTTTTTTTACCTAGAAATAGAAACTCCCAAATGTTTATTACAAAAAAAAAACATCCAAAAATCCTACCAAAAATGTCCCTTGTTGTAAATCCATTGTCAATAATGATTTCCGCCACCTACCAGCTCACTGAAAAGAAAACTTTGATAACCTGGTGCGTAGGACCATTCCCAATGGTACCACTAGTAAATTTACAGCTCCCTGAGCTGTCATTAGCTATATAAGGGAAGGCAAGGGCATAGTGGGCACATCACTGTCCAAATATGGACACTGGCCATATTTGTTCAGTGATGTCACTGCTTTCCCTCACCTTTACCTAAGTGGCGGGGATTCCCAGTGATGTTAGTGGTTCCTAGTGATGCAGCAGGTGCAAGTACCCACTCCTTCTTTGGAAGGAAGGAAAGCAGTGACAGCAGGAATCCATCATATACAGAAGCAGTAGAAATGCAGTTCTATATATGATGCTCAGCTCAGGCTGAGCAGAGGTCTAAATAGGCAAACGTTTGGAACATTCATCAGAATGACTGAACAGCCAAAGGTCAGTTTAATTTGATGGGTTATCCCTTATTAGCAAGTTCTCAGGAATATCCAACCTGTTTTGTGGGTACATCCCTATTGCAGGCACGTAACCAAGCAAGGAAGGTCAAGTAATCAAGGCCCCTTATTTTAATGACTTGATACTTTAGGCTGAGAAGAATCTGGAAGGGGTAAGAGATTCAGTGGGCTAAAAACTGCATTAATATCAATAGCAACTAGAATAAATATCCCTACACTGGTGTTTGAAGGAGAAGTAGTGCCCTTGTATTGGTTTCTATGGCAGGAAGAATGTCCCATTGTTAGTGGTCATTGTGTGAAAAATGCCCTAATATCATTGTTGATGGAAGGAAAAATGCTCTAGCATTGGTGTCTGTGGATGAAAGAATGTTCCATCATGGTCAGTGGGTGGAATAAACCATGTCCCTTCATGTGTGTAGAAGGGAGAAAGAATATCCCATAATTAGTGGTCATGGGAATGAAGAATGCCCTGGTGTTGGTACGCGAGGGAAAATGCACTACCCTCAGTGTCCATAAGAGGAAGAATTCCCTGGCATAAATTTCTATGGCAGGAACGATGTTCTGCCATTATTGGTCAAAGTAGGAATACTGTTCCTGTGTCAGTGGGAGAAAAAAATGCTCCAGGTTCTGTGTCTATAGAAGAAATAATGTCCCATTATCCATTTGTGTTGGAGGGAGGAGGAATGCCTTAACATTGCTTCCCATGGGATGAAGAATGACCCAGAAACAGCATTTGTTGCAGGAAAACTCCCCATTCACTGTGTCTATGGGAGAGGGAATTCCCTGGTCTTGGTATCTATGAAGAAAGAATGCCTTGGCATCCCTGTCAGTGTTAGGAAGAATGTCCCAGATTTAGTGCATATGGGCGAAAGAATGCCCTGGCATTAATGTCTATGTCAGGAAGGACACCCCATTATCTCTGGTTTGAAAGAATGCAACAATTTGTGTGTTAGTGGGTAGAAAATTGTGTTATTTGGTGTTAATAGGCAAAAAAAATGCTCCATCGTTGATGATCAGTGGGACGAAGCATGCCCCTTTATTTGTGTCTGAAGAAAGACTGACCCTCAGGGGCATTGCTGTCTGAGAAATGTTGCCTTGCCATCCATATCTGTGGGAGGAAAACTGCCTAATGTTGTTTAATTGGATTAGGATTGCCCCTGCATTTGTATATGAGAGAGAAAAAATACTCATCATTGGTGGTCAGTGGCTGATAAATGCCCTGGTATTGGTTTATGTGGGTGGATGAATGAACCAATGATCATGTCCTGGTTAACTGTATCCATGGAGGAAAAACACCCTGGCATCAGTGTCTGTGTTTAGGGATGAGCCGAACACCCCCCGGTTCGGTTCGCACCAGAACCTGCGAACGGACCGAAACTTTGCATGAACGTTAGAACCCCATTGACGTCTATGGGACTCGAACGTTCAAAATCAAAAGTGCTAATTTTAAAGGCTAATTTGCATGGTATTGTCCTAAAAAGTGTCTGAGGACCTGGGTCCTGCCCCAGGGGACATGTATCAATGCAAAAAAAAGTTTCAAAAACTGACGTTTTTTCAGGAGCAGTGATTTTAATGATGCTTAAAGTGAAAAAAAAGTGAAATATTCCTTTAAATATCGTACCTGGGGGGTGTCTATAGTATGCCTGTAAAGTGGCGCGTGTTTCCCGTGCTTAGAACAGTCCCTGCACCAAATGTCATTTTTAAAGGAATAAAAGTCATTTAAAACTGCTTGCAGCTTTAATGTCATGTCGGGTCCTGGCAATATGGATGAAAATCAGTGAGACAAATGGCATGGGTGCCCCCCAGTCCATTACCAGGCCCTTTGGGTCTTGTATGGATGTTAAGGGGAACCCCGCACCCAAATTATAAAAAGGAAAGGCGTGGGGCCCCAGGCCCTATATGCTCTGAACAGCAGTATACAGGCGGTGCAAAAAAGACAGGCACTGTAGGTTTGTTGTTAAGTAGAATCCGTTTGTAATTTTGAACGGGTACATTTTTTTTTTTTAAATACTTTATTTAATATTTTTCCCATACAAAACCAATCCCCTCGATAAACAAGAAAAATACAAATTTCATTGACAAAATACTTCATATTACTAACAATCTCCCCCCCCCCCCAAACCCCATACCCACCCCTCCCCCATTCCTGCAGAAGGATCTAAAGGAGACAGAAAGTACATCCAAATACACCTAATCTTATCTAATTCACCCACCCCTTATGTGGTGTTTATAAATTCCTCCGCATAACTCCAAGTCTTTTTATACATTTGCCAACCTTCCCATTTACCCTCCCGTACCACCCCCTCCTCTGGTGCCATTCCCCTGCAATAAACACTTTCGACGTTGTACACCTCATTGATACAGAGGAGCCAGTCCTGAATATTTGGGCTAGCTGGGTCTAACCATTTTATTGCTATCTGCTTCTTAGCTGCATCCAGCAATATAGGGACAATAGAGGATCAATAACTCTTCAGCGTCTTTGCCGTGCCGTGGAATAGACACACCCATGGATCTTCCGGGATATCTTCCCCTGTTATTTCCTTAATCAAACTTATGATTTTTCCCCAGAAAATTTTTATACGGGGACACTCCCACCACATGTGGGCCATAGTACCCACGCGAATACACCCCCTCCAACATAGATTGGATTTAGTATTATCTATTTTGCTTAATTTGTCTGGGGTAGCATACCATCTTGCCAAACATTTGTAGTGACTTTCAATTCTCCTAGAATCCAGTGCTGCCAAGTGTACCAATTTCAAAATCTTCTCCAAAGTGAATTCACTACATTGTGATCCCAACTCCCGTTCCCACTTTTTGACGTAAGGGGGCACCTCCAGCTCCGACCTCCCACCCAGAATCTTATAAATTTGTGAGATAGCACCAGTCGACTGCTCCCTCACACAGAGCCGTTCGAATGGTCTATACTCCTCTTCGCCTCTGAGTGGCTTTGGTAATTTTTCGATGAAATGCGAGAGCTGGAGATACCTCCACACGTCCATAGCCCTTAACCCCGGTTCCGACCTTAAATCAGCATATGTGCGTAATCTCCCATTGTTTAGAAAATTTTTAAGTTGAATTCCCTCATCTTTTAACAAATTCCCTTCCACCTCCCTCCTCCCTGGCTCGAAAAAAAAATTATCTTTCATGTAAATCAGGGGTGAGTTATGTGTCCACCTATTCTGAGTGTGTACCAAATCCCAATATTTAAGAGTGTTACGTGTCAATACCGCTGTGTTTGTGCCCAGTGCTCTATATTTTGGGGGGTTCCAAATAATCCTTCGTAAATCAGTGTTGCTCAAATAGTGTTCTAAGTTAACCCATCTCTTTTCCGAATCCTTTTTTGACCATTCAATAACACGTGATAATGTGACTGCTAAATAATATTTGTTGAAATCAGGTAGGGCCAATCCCCCTTTTTTTCCCCCCTGCTCAAGACTGCATAGGAGATGCGTGGTTTTTTGCCACCCCAGACAAATTTTGCTATTAAACTCCTTAAAGCTCTGAGATAATACAAAGGGAGTGGAATAGGCAACATCTGAAATTTAAACAGTATTTTTGGGGTCAGTATTATCTTAACCGCGCTAACACGCCCAAGCCAAGAAAGCAGTCTCAATGCCAATCTTCTAGTTTCCTGCCTAATCTCATCCAGCAACGGTATATAATTTTTTAGGTACAGTTCTTTAATAGAATTGGAGAGTTTTATCCCTAGATATTTGATTTCCTTTTTCCAAGGGAATGGGAATACCTGTGCAAGGTGGGCTGCCTCTTGTTTTCCCACACTAATATTCAGGATCTCCGACTTCTTCAAGTTAATTTTAAAATGTGATATTTCCCCATATCTTCTAAGAATTCGGAGTAAGTTCGAGAGGGTGATTCTAGGGTTGGTAATAAAAAACATTACATCATCGGCGAACGCCGCGAGTTTATGTTCCTCCACTCCCGCTTTTACCCCGTTGCAATCTGGGTTATTGCGGATGGTGGCTAGTAGAGGCTCAAGGGACAGGACAAACAGGAGAGGGGACAGAGGACACCCCTGCCTGGTGCCATTTTCCATTTTGAAAGGCTCTGAGAGAACCCCATTGAGCCTAACTATGGCCGTAGGGTTACTGTAGAGGGCCTTGACCCAAGAAATATACCTCGGGCCCACCCCCATTACTTCCAGCGTTTTCATCATGAACCCCCAGTCTACCCTGTCAAACGCTTTTTCCGCGTCCACTGACAGGAATAGAACTGGGGGTCCCTCACGTTTACTTAATTCCTGGAGGAGTGCTGCTCGTACCCCGTTATCTCTGCTCTGTCTCCCGGGTATAAAGCCTGCCTGATCTGCATGTACCAGGGAGGTCATTTTATCCTTCAATCTACTCGCCAGAACCTTTGCATAGAGTTTAACGTCTGCATTCAGCAGCGAGATGGGCCTATAACTGGAACAAAGCTTATCATTTTTTCCTTCTTTTAGTAATAGGGTAATTGAAGCTGATAACGCCTCTCTCCCCATTTCACAGTTAGCGCCCAACTCGTTCCAGAATTGGCAGAGTCTAGGAACTAGGATGTGTTTCAATTTATCCAGGTATAATGTAGTGAAGCCGTCAGGGCCTGGGCTCTTGCCCTTTGGGGAAGTTTTCAGGGCTGCCAAAATTTCTTCCTCTCCTATCGGTCTATCAAGAACCGATCTCTCTTCCTCTGTGAGCTCCGCCACTCCTGCCCCCCTCAGAAATTCCTTGGCCATCTCCAGATGTATTGGATTACCTGTTCTGTTTTGCCCAATGGAGTAAAGCGCCTCATAGAACTTTTTGAACTCATTTGCTATACCTTTACTGGTCCCAATTAACTCCTATAAAATTCCTGTCTTTTTTCTTTCTTATTATTCTGGCCAAATGTTTACTTGTCTTGTTTGCCCACAGGTAATTTTCCTCTGTTATCCTATTAAGGGTTCGCTTAGAATCCTGTTCCATGATGTCTCTTAGCTCCTCCCTTTTAACAACTAGTTGGTGGAAGACTTCCTTACTCTGTCCCCTCTTCTCCTTGTGTGTCTGCTCCAATAAAAACATTTCTGCCATCATCCTCTCCCTTTCTTCCTTTCTCTTTTTTTTAATTCCCGCTCCTATGGAAATAAGAACCCCTCTAATGTACGCCTTATGCGCTTCCCATAGAGTGGAGGAGGAGACCTCTCCTGTGTCATTTGCTTTGAAGTAGAAATCAACCTCTTCCTGTATCTTTACCAATACTTTTGGATCTTTCAGCAGGAATTCATCCAACTTCCACGCATAAGTCCTCTCAGCCCTTTCAGGGAGCCTCATCTTCATAGTGACTGGTGCGTGGTCTGAGAGAGAAATAATCTCTATTCTAGTTTCCTCTACCCGAACCAAGAGACTATGGTCCACAAAAATATGATCCAGTCTCGAATACGTCCCTTGGACAGGGGAGAAGAAGGTGTAATCTCTGTCCTTGGCATGTTGCAACCGCCATGCGTCTACCAGGCGGCAGTTAAAAAGCCGCTGCCCGATTGCGCCGGTAGAAGCCTTCCTTGTCCCCTGTGCCGGGACGTACTATCGAGACCAGGATCAAGGCAGAAGTTCAGATCCCCCGCCAACACCACCTCTCCCTCCCTGAACCTCGTCAACTTTGTCAACACCTGCCCAAAAAACGCTATTGGGTTTTTGTTGGGACAATATATATTCGCCATACCGGCCATCCGGATCTGACATTCTGTCTATCAGGGAGAAGTTAGAGGTCTTTAATAGACCAATTGCCAACCCCTTCGCTCTCCTAATAGGGGAGTCGCTATAGTACCATTGCGGCAGGCCTGGGGAGAAAAGCCTGATCCTGGACTCCAATACTAGGTGAGTCTCCTGTAGAAAGACTATGTCAGCACCATAGTGTTGTAGTTCCTTCAGAATTTTGTGTCTTTTTGTAGGTGAGTTAAGACCTTTTACATTATAAGAAAGAAACTTAAGATCAGGCATTTCTTTAGTTCTAAACCTTATCCCCTTCTCCCTGCACTCCTAAGATCCACCTCACAGGAACGCCCTCCCCTGCCCCCCCTCCTTCCCCCGACCTTCCCCACCCTCACCTTACCCCCATACCCCCCCGGCTGCATCCCAGCCCCAAGCCCGCTTGTAAGGGATACTCCCAATCCCATACTGCGTGCAACCACTCTAGAGGTGATGCTCAAATGACAGCTCCCGATGCCTCCTCCGTAAAAAAAAAAGAAAAAAAAAAAACACAAAATTTTTCCCTTCTTTTTCTGAAACGGAGGGAGACAAGGAAGGCAAGAGACCAGCACCCCGACCGGGACCTCCCCTCACCCCGCCCCCCACCCACAAGCAGCAAACACTTTATCTACATGTTTAAGTGTCCAGAGACCAAAGTCACATCATCCTTATTAAACACCACAAATTATCTGATTGGGGGAGAGGAGTGCGGAGCAAAAAAAAAACCCCCAATCCCTCACCCCCCACCCCCACCCCACCTCCCAGATGAGCAAAGTTGGCCACGCACTCAAACACAGCTTAAATTAGTGTTCATCAAATATCCTATCTCTGGACTTCAGGCATTGGAATCCCCAAGCTAACGCAAAAGTCCTGCATCTCTTCTGGGAATCTCATCCTATGAGATCTCCCTTCTTTAACGACTATCAGGGATGTTGGGAACCCCCAGCTATACTTCAGGTTGGCCCTCCGAAGTTGATCTAACAGTGGTCTCATCTGTCTTCTCCGCGCTAAGGTTCCAGCTGAAATGTCCGCAAATATCTGTAAATTTTTATTTTCATAACAAATTGGGGGTGCGCCCCTAAGATTCCTCCATATTTTTTCTTTATCCTCGTAAGAGTGAAACTTCACGATAACATCTCTAGGGATTAGGGATGAGCTTCGTGTTCGAGTCGAACCCATGTTCGACTCGAACATCGGCTGTTCGGTCGTTCGCCGAATTGCGAACGATATGGGCCGTTCGCGCCAAATTCGTGTGGCGCGTCACGGCCCATAATTCACTGCGGCATCGCAGTGCATTGCTTGCTGATGATTGGCCAAGCATGCACTATGACCCGCATGCTTGGTCAATCACAGCGCCGCCTTAACAGAGAGCCGTAATTGGCCAAAGCCAAGGAGGCTTTGGCCAATTATGGCTCAGGAGATTTAGTACACGCCCCACACTATATAAGGCCGCCTGCACGGCGGCCCTGTGCAGTGTGTTCCGGTGTGCTGAGAAATAGAGAGAGAGACAGTGTCATTTCATTTGAGTTAGCTAGATTAGGCAGGACAGTCAGTCAGTTAGCTGCACTTAAAGTGTATTGTGTATATATATGCATCCCAGGTGTTGCATATATATATATACACTGTATTCAGTTTAGCTAGATCCGTTCCTGTTATCTTCTAGACTATTTACATTTAGTGCAGTGCGTTCTGCTCACAGTGTTCAGCTAGATCCGTTCCTGTTATCTTCTTACTGACAGGCAGGCTTGTCTTGTTACAGTATTTTGAAGAAAATTACTGGTGTTCTTTTGATCCTATTAGTACCACAGTCAGGCAGCTAGACTATTTACATTTAGTGCAGTGCGTCCTGCTCACAGTGTTCAGCTAGATCCATTCCTGTTATCTTCCTACTGACAGGCAGGCTTGTCTTGTTACAGTATATAAAGCTACCTGAAGAAAATTACTGGTGTTCTTTTGATCCTATTAGTACCACAGTCAGGCAGCTAGACTATTTACATTTAGTGCAGTGCGTCCTGCTCACAGTGTTCAGCTAGATCCGTTCCTGTTATCTTCTTACTGACAGGCAGGCTTGTCTTGTTACAGTATTTACAGCTACCTGAAGAAAATTACTGGTGTTCTTTTGATCCTATTAGTACCACAGTCAGGCAGCTAGACTATTTACATTTAGTGCAGTGCGTCCTGCTCACAGTGTTCAGCTAGATCCGTTCCTGTTATCTTCCTACTGACAGGCAGGCTTGTCTTGTTACAGTATATAAAGCTACCTGAAGAAAATTACTGGTGTTCTTTTGATCCTATTAGTACCACAGTCAGGCAGCTAGACTATTTACAGTTAGTGCAGTGCGTCCTGCTCACAGTGTTCTGCTAAACCTACAAGTTAGTGGGGTGCGTCCTGCTCACAGTGTTCAGCTAAACCTACAAGTTAGTGGGGTGCGTCCACCTCACAGTGTTCAGCTAAACCTACAAGCTAGTGGGGTGCGTCCTGCTCACAGTGTTCAGCTAGATCCGTTCCTGTTATCTTCTTACAGACAGGCAGGCTTGTCTTGTTACAGTAAATACAGCTACCTGAAGAAAATTGCTGGTGTTCTTTTGATCCTATTAGTACCACAGTCAGGCAGCTAGACTATTTACAGTTAGTGCAGTGCGTCCTGCTCACAGTGTTCTGCTAAACCTACAAGTTAGTGGGGTGCGTCCATCTCACAGTGTTCAGCTAAACCTACAAGTTAGTGGGGTGCGTCCACCTCACAGTGTTCAGCTAAAGCTACCTGTAGAAGGTTGGTGGTGTTCTCATACTACAGGCAGGCAGTTGATTTTGCTAGCTGCAGTATCAGTACATATATATATATATATATATATATATATATATATATATATATATATCCCAGCTTAGTGCAGCTACAGGCCATTAGTATGTGTGGAAGGCCAAGAAGGAGAGGCAGACAGTCACAAGCCAATAAGAGAGGGCAAGGGGGCTCTGTGTCTAGTGCTGGTCGTGGAGACAGTGCATCCTCATCAGCACGTGGCCATGGGACACGCTTGGCCTTTTTTTCAGCAGCTGGCCATGTTGAGCCGCAACATGCGGAAGACTTGGTCGAGTGGATGACCAAGCCGTCTTCATCCTCCTCATCCTCTCTCACCCATGCCCAGGGTACTTTGTCTGGCAAAGCAGCAGCCTCTTCCCTCGGCTCAATGTCATCAGTGACTCCTTCCCTAGCCCCACCATGTCCTCCTGAGGAGTCCCTCGAACTGTTTGACCACAGTGTTGGGTACATGCTCCAGGAGGATGCCCAGCGTTTGGAAGGCTCTGATGATGATACTGAGCTCGATGAAGGCAGTAACATGAGCACGGACAGAGGGGGTGCCCAAGAAGGACAGCAATCTGGCAGTCATGCTCCCCCTGCTGCAGCATACTGCCAGGTTTGCTCCAGTGATGAGGAGGGAGGGGATGATGAGGTCACTGACTCAACGTGGGTGCCTGATAGGAGAGAGGAGGAGGAGGAGGAGGAGGAGGAGGAGGAGGAGGAGGAGGCGGCACATCACCAACGAGGCAGGATGCCCTCCAGGGGCCAGCCTAAGGGCAGCACATTGACTGCATCACACCCCAAAGCTCCACATGTGCAGGGTGCTGCAGTCTCTGCGCGTTATTCAAAAAGTTCTTTGGTGTGGGCCTTTTTTGAGACGAGTGCATCAGATCGCACCGCTGCTATTTGCAACATATGTCTCAAGCGTATCTCACGTGGCCAAAACATCTCCCGCTTGGGTACCACATGCTTGACCAGACATATGTTGACCTGCCATGCAGTTCGTTGGCAAGCGTATCTAAAAGACCCACACCAAAGAACAAAGAGGACCTCTCCTTGCTCCTCATCAGGTGAGATTTCCAACCCCACTAGACCTTCAGTCCTCTCTGAGACCTGCACTGAGAGGAATGAAGGTGTAGAATTAGGTGTGTCACAGCCAAGTACTTGTG
Source organism: Lithobates septentrionalis (assembly GCA_037952835.1). NCBI lineage: Eukaryota > Metazoa > Chordata > Amphibia > Anura > Ranidae > Lithobates > Lithobates septentrionalis. The sequence continues at coordinate 1,065,873 of JBBDGP010002343.1, read as the reverse complement.
GGCAATCTGCTTTTGGTACACCGACGTCAGATTGTACCAGGCAAATTTCCCTGCCCCAGCTGCTGCACCGCCGAAAGAAGTTTGCTCCCAGCCATCCACATGCCCAGCGGTTGAATGCTAGCTTGGAAAAATTGCTAGCACTTCAACTGCTGCCTTTTCAGTTGGTAGACTCTGCCCCCTTCCGTGAGTTTGTGGAATGTGCGGTTCCTCAGTGGCAGGTACCCAAACGCCACTTTTTCTTACGAAAGGCGATTCCGGCTCTCTACCGGCATGTGGAAGGCAATGTCCATGCCTCGCTGGACAGGGCGGTCAGCGGTAAGGTGCATATTACCGCTGACTCATGGTCCAGCAGGCATGGACAGGGACGTTACCTAAGTTTCACGGCGCATTGGGTGACTCTGCTGGCAGCTGGTAAGGATGCAGGACAAGGTGCAGTAGTGTTGGAGGTTGTTCCGCCACCACGCCTTCAAAATGCTAATGATTGTGACACACCTCTCTCCTCCACCCCCTCCTCTTCTTCTTCCTCCATGGCCTCTTCCTCGGAACCAGCGGTGCTCCGTAGTCGTTCAAGGGGCTACGCAAGTACGCAGGCCAAAAGATGCCATGCAGTGCTTGAGCTGGTGTGCTTGGGGGACAGGAGCCACACTGGGGCAGAGGTTCTGTCAGCTCTGCAGGGGCAGGTTCAGAGGTGGTTGACACCACGCCAACTTAAGGCAGGAATGGTGGTTTGCGACAATGGCACCAACCTCCTCTCTGCCCTCCGACAGGGACAAATGACCCATGTGCCCTGTTTGGCTCACGTCTTTAACTTGGTGGTGCAGCGAGGATGGTGAGCAGTGACAGTGCATGCATCAGTGACACTATCCCCCTTGTCCACCTGTTGGAGCACACGCTGCGTGGAATAATGGACAGGGCACTTGAGGCAGAACAGAGGCAGGAAGAGGAGGACTTCCTTAGCTCTCAAGGCCCCCTTTATCCAGACAGTGTTCCTGCGTGCCCGCCGATCACACAGGAAGAGGACAAGGAGGAGGAGGAGGAGGAGGAGGAAGATTGTGTCAGTATGGTGTTGGAGCCTGGCACTCAGCATCAGCAGCAGTCTTTAAGGGATCAGTCCCAAGAAACACATGGACTTGTACGTGGCTGGGAGGAGGTGGCTGCGGACCATGTCGTCCTTAGTGACCCAGAGGACTCCGGACCGAATGCCTCAGCAAACCTACGCTGCATGGCCTCCCTGATCCTGCAAAGCCTGCGTAAGGATCCTCGTATTCGTGGTATCAAGGAGAAGGACCAATACTGGCTGGCAACCCTCCTTGATCCACGTTACAAGGGTAAGGTTGCGGACCTTATCTTGCCATCGCAGAGGGAGCAGAGGATGAAACATCTTCGGGAGGCCTTGCAGAAAGGTCTGTGCAACGCGTTCCCAGAGACTGGGAGGTTACAAACTCCTGTTTCTGGACAACGTGTTGCTGAGGCTTCGGTCAGTCAAAGAAGGAGCGGTGGAGAAGGTGGCCGTCTGACCGATGCGTTCAGACAATTTTTTGGTCCGCAGCCCCAAGGTATGATCGGTTCCAGCAACAATCGCCAGCGTCTGTTTTACATGGTGCAGGAATACCTAGGGGCAAGATCAGACTTGGACATCTTTCCCACCGAAAATCCTCTGGGTTACTGGGTCTTGAGGATGGATCACTGGCCAGAGCTTGAACAGTATGCAATTGAGCTACTGGCCTGTCCTGCATCCAGCGTTCTTTCGGAACGCACATTCAGTGCTGCTGGAGGCGTGGTAACCGATCACAGGGTGCGTCTGTCCACTGACTCGGTCGATCGACTGACCTTCATAAAAATGAATCAGTCTTGGATCACCACCAGCTACCAAGCACCTGATGCTGATGTAACCGAATAATTTTTTTTGAAATCTCAGATCCCTTCAAAGACTGCCTATGCTGATGCTGAGTGACTAACCCTGAGTAATTATCCTCTTCCTCCTCAATCATCACACTGATAGCTTGTAAGAACATTTTTGGTTCTGGGCGCCACCACCAATGCCTAAGGCACAATTTTTCAGCCCCTGTTTAACAGGGGCATGTAATTACAATTTTTGATGTAATACTTTGCAGCAGGGCTCGTTCCTGCATTCCAACTAGAGTGTCTGTGAGGGGTTGCAGTGTTGTGGCACCAGCACCAGTGCCTAAGGCCCATTTTTTCTGCCCCTGTTTAACAGGGGCGTGTAATTACAATTTTTGATGCAATACTTTGCAGCAGGGCTCGTTCCTGCGTTCCAACTAGAGTGTCTGTGAGGGGTTGCAGTGTTGTGGCACCAGCACCAGTGCCTAAGGCTCAATTTTTCAGCCCTTGTTTAACAGGGGCGTGTAATTACAATTTTTGATGCAATACTTTGCAGCAGGGCTTGTTCCTGCATTCCAACTAGAGTGTCTGTGAGGGGTTGCAGTGTTGTGGCACCAGCACCAGTGCCTAAGGCCTAATTTTTCAGCTCCTGTTCAACAGGGGCATGTAATTACAATTCTTGATCTAATATTTCACAGCAGGGCCCTGTGAGGGCTTACAGTGTTGTGGCCACAACAACACCTAAGGCCAACATTTCTGCTGAGTATATAGGGCAGGCCCCTACTTTCAAACATCTAACTTACAAACGACTCCTACTTGCAAACGGAAGGAGACAACAGGAAGTGAGATGAAATCTACCCCTAGGAAGGGAAATTCTCTCCTGTAAGAGTTAATATGGGAAAAACATTTCTCCTTTCCACTGATGCTTTCCAATCCTTGTTCCACAAAAAAACCCAAATTTTCAAAAAACATTTTTCATTGGGACAAAAAGTGAGGTGAAATCTTCTGAAGAGGAGGAAAGACAACAAAACAAATGTCACAGGGGTGATAACCCTTCCCTATGTTTTCCAAAAAGCTTAAAAAAGATTTTTTGGCTGGAGCTAAACACGTTAAAAATGTACCCGTTCAAAATTACAAAGAGATTCTACTTAACAACAAACCTACAGTCCCTGTCTTGTTTGCACCGCCTGTATACTGCTGTTCAGAGTATATAGGGCCTGGTGGCCCCACACCTTTCCTTATTTTAATTTGGGTGCGGGGTTCCCCTTAATATCCATACAAGACCCAAAGGGCCTGGTAATGGACTGGGGGGTACCCATGCCGTTTGTCTCACTGATTTTCATCCATATTGCCAGGACCCGACATTACATTAAACCCGCAAGCAGTTTTAAATGAGATTTTTTCCTTTAAAAATGACATTTGGTGCAGGGACTGTTCTAAACACGGGAAACACGCGTCACTTTACAGGCATACTATAGACACCCCCCAGGTACGATATTTAAAGGAATATTTCACTTTTTTTTTTTTTTACTTTAAGCATCATTAAAATCACTGCTCCCGAAAAAACGGCCGTTTTTAAAAGTTTTTTTTGCATTGATACATGTCCCCTGGGGTAGGACCTGGGTCCCCAAACCCTTTTTAGGACAATACCATGCAAATTAGCCTTTAAAATGAGCACTTTTGATTTCGAACGTTCGAGTCCCATAGACGTCAATGGGGTTCTAACGTTCGTGCGAACTTTCGGTCCGTTCGCAGGTTCTGGTGCGAACCGAACCGAGGGGTGTTCGGCTCATCCCTACTAGGGATGTCTTGATTTAAATTAGGGGGTTTCCTCACCCTATGGACCCGGTCAATCCTTAGCACCTCCTCCTCCCTTCTACCCAGAATAGGGTTGAATATTTTTCTCAGTTTATCCCCTAGGTCCTCATTCAGTTGTTCCTGAATGGATCTAATACGCAGATTTTGTCGCCTGCTCTGGTTTTCCTGCTCTTCTATTTTGTATGCCATCATGCGATTTTCAATCTGCATCTTGCTAATTTGCTCTTGGAGGTCCGAAATCACTTTTGCTTGTTTTACTGATACCTCTTCTACTTCTTCCACTCTATGCAGTAACTGGCCCATGTCTGTGCGAACATTCATGATTTCCGTTTTTATAACACTTCCAAGTTTGGCAAACATTTCCAGCATTTCTGTTCTATTCAAACCGAGTTCCATGTTTCTTTGCTCTTCCAGGGTACAACTCGCTACTGCACCTTCCAGGTTTAGTTCCTCCTTGGACCTGTCCCCCTGTCCCCCCTTCTGTTTCTGCTGGTATTTTTTCTTCTCTTTTGTTCCTGCCTGTTTCATATCCAGTCCAGGACTCTTTAGGCTTGCTTCTTTAAGGTATTTTTGTATGGAGCTAGTATTAAGGCTCTCTCTTGGATTTTTAGGTTCTGTTGTTCTTTGAGACCGCCCTCTCATACTTCAGCTAACTGCCAGCTTTTAATGCCAGACCTGTTACCTCACAATATTACTTGCACCCTCCCAATGATGCGGTCACACTGCGTGTATATATAATTGTATTATAATACGAAAAAAGTCCATGGGGGAACCCTCCTTGCCCTCCTCGCCTCTTACTGTCCTTATTGCCCACCTTTATTGGGTTCCTCCTGTAGGTGCTGGGGTTTTCCTGGATTTAGTGTATACTGCCCAATAACTGGGATCCCGCTAATTTTCCCCCACCATATACCTCCACCGTGGCCAGGAAGAAGGCCAAGGGGCAGACTAGGCGTAATGGGTACCAGGTTTCAAACAGACAGTAATGACCAGCACTAAGAAAAAACAAAAAACAAAAAAAATGATATATAATTTCCCCAACAGTCCCGGAAGATGTAGCCAAAGTTCACTGTTCTCTCGAGCTGGTTATGGATACTATAAGCCGGACCATCACATTTATTCCTTATAGATCTTCACATTTAAGGAGGGAGATTTTCATACCTTTGCTTCTGATTCCTGTCCCTCACCTGCAGCGCTGCAACATATCTGTTGACTTGTTGTTTCTGCAACAGGATAGATCCAAGCTCTTGATACTGACCAAAAGGGGGGTAACTGGGGGAAAGGTGGAACCTGGAAGGACCGCCAGGTGTCCTGGATAGCCCGTAATCACTTTCTGACTGCTCACTGCTCCGACATCCTCACTCCCAACCACCGCGTTCTCTCCACTCAGGTTCCCGCTGCTTGTCGGCTCTGGTCTGGCGATGTCTTTAGCTCTAGCCTGAACAATAGTGCCGGCAGAGCGGGACGGTACCTGTCATGTGTTGCCGCCTGTGGCTGAGGGGCGCGGAAGGGGGTCTCGTCTCCCGGGAGGTCATGTATCCCAGTACAGACGCTTGCACTGGGAACGCTGCGGTCTCTCACCCCGCTCACGTCTCTCTCCCGCCCGGAGCGACTCGCCTCAGGTCCTCACATTGGCGCCGCCATCAGGCCCCTCCCCCTTCACGGACGTCCTACGTCACGTCCTCGTCGTCCTGCTCTCGGAATGAGCTGCTGGGAAACTTCTAGCTGCCAACTGGTACATTTTTAACGTGTTTAGCTCTAGCCAAAAAATCAATTTTAAGCTTTTTGGAAAACATAGGGAAGGGTTATCACCCCTGGGACATTTGTTTTGCTGTCTGTGCTCCTCTTCAGAAGATTTCACCTCACTTTCTGTTTCAATGACAAATATTTTTTGAAAATTTGGGGTTTTTAGTGAAACAAGGATTGGTGATAAAGCATCAGTGGAAAGGAGAAACATTTTTCCCATATTAACTCTTACAGGAGAGAATTTCCCTTCCTAGGGGGAGATTTCATCTCACTTCCTGTTGTCTCCCTCCATTTGCAAGTAGGAGTCGTTTGTAGGTTGGATGTTTGAAAGTAGGGGCCTGCCCTATATACTCTGCAGAAATTGGGGCCTTAGGTGTTGGTGTTGCCACAACACTGTAAGCCCTCACAGGGCCCTGCTGTGAAATATTAGATCAAGAATTGTAATTACATGCCCCTGTTGAACAGGGTCAGAACAATTGGGCCTTTGGTGATGGTGGTGGTGGTGCTGGTGCCACAACACTGTCCTCACAGTTACTCTTGGTGGGCGCAGGAACGGGCCCTGCTGTGAAATATTAGACCAAGAATTGTAATTACATGCACCTGTTGAACAGGGGCAGAAAAATTGGGCCTTAGGCACTGGTGCCACAACACTGCAACCCCTCACAAATACTCTAGTTGGAGCGCAGGAATGAGCCCTGCTGCAAAGTATTGCATAAAAAATTGTAATTACATGCCCCTGTTAAACAGGGGCAGAAAAATTGGGCCTTAGCCACTTGTGGCAGCACACAGAACCAAAAAAAAAAAAAAAATGATTTGGTTACATCAGCATCAGGTGCTTGGTATCTGGTGGTGATCCAAGACTGATTCATTTTTTTGAAGGTCAGTCGATCGACCGAGTCGGTGGACAGACGCACCCTGTAATCGGTTACAAAGCCTCCAGCAGCACTGAATGTGCGTTCTGAAAGAACGCTGGATGCAGAACAGGCCAGTAGCTCAATTGCATACTGTGCAAGTTCTGGCCAGTGATCCATCCTCAAGACCCAGTAACCCAGACGATTTTCGGTGGGAAAGGTGTCGAAGTCAGATGTCTGCACCATGTAAAACAGACGCTGGCGATGGTTGCTGGAACCAATCATACCTTAGGGCTGCGGACTAAAAAATTGTCTGAACGCATCGGTCAGACGGCCACCTTTTCCACCACTCCTTCTTTGACTGACCGAAGCCTCAGCAATACGTTGTCCAAGTACAGGAGTTTGTAACCTCCCAGTCTCTGAGAACACATTACACAGACCTTTCTGCAAGGCCTCCCGAAGATGTTTCATCAACTGCTCCCTCTGCGATGGCAAGATAAGGTCCGCAACCTTACCCTTGTAACTTTGATCAAGGAGGGTTGCCAGCCAGTAACGATCCCTCTCCTTGTTACCACGAATACGAGGATCCTTCCTCAGGCTTTGCAGGATCAGGGAGGCCATGCAGCATAGGTTTGCCCAGGCATTCGGTCCGGGGACCTCTGGGTCACTAAGGACGACATGATCTGCAGCCACCTTCTCCCAGCCACGTACAAGTCCATGGGTTTCTTGGGACTGTAAATGATCCCTTAAAGACTGCTGCTGATGCTGAGTGACAGGCTCCACCTCCATGCTGACACAATCCTCCTCCTCCTCCTCTTCCTGTGTGATCGGCAGGCACGCAGGAACACTGTCTGGATAAAAGGGGCCTTGAGAGCTAAGGAAGTCCTCCTCTTCCTGCCTCTGTTCTGCCTCAAGTGCCCTGTCCATTATTCCACGCAGCGTGTGCTCCAACAGGTGGACAAGGGGGACAGTGTCACTGATGCATGCACTGTCACTGCTCACCATCCTCATGGCCTCCTCAAATGGTGACAGGACAGTGCATGCATCCCTGATCATGGCCCACTGGCGTTGGAAAAAAAAACTAAGCTCCCCTGACCCTGTCCTGGTGCCATAGTCGCACAGGTACTCATTGATGGCCCTCTGCTGCATGTGCAGCCACTGCAGCATGGCCAACGTTGAGTTCCACCTGGTTGGCATGCCACAGATTAGGCGGTTCTTGGGCAGGTTAAATTCCTTTTGGAGATCAGCCAGCCGAGCACTGGCATTATACAACTGGCGGAAATGCACACAGAATTTCCTGGCCTGCCTCAGGAAATCCTGTAAGCCCGGGTACCTGCCCAAGAACCGCTGCACCACCAAGTTAAGTACGTGAGCCAAACAGGGCACGTGGGAGCCAATCAGTTGTCCCTGTCGGAGGGCAGAGAGGAGGTTGGTGCCATTGTCGCAAACCAGCATTCCTGGCTTAAGCTAGCGTGGTGTCAACCACCTCTGAACCTGCCCCTGCAGAGCTGACAGAACCTCTGCCCCTGTGTGGCTCCTGTCCCCCAAGCACACCAGCTTAAGCACCGCATGGCATCTTTTAGCCTGCGTACTTGCGTAGCCCCTTGAACGCCTACGGAGCACCGCTGGTTCCGAGGACAAAGCACAGGAAGAGGCCATGGAGGAAGAAGAAGAGGAGGGGGTGGAGGAGAGAGGTGTGTCAGAATCACCAGTAGTAGCATTTTGGAGGCGTGGTGGCGGAACAACCTCCAACACTACTGCACCTTGTCCTGCATCCTTCCCAGCTGCCAGCAGAGTCACCCAATGCGTGGTGAAACTTAGGTAACGTCCTTGTCCATGCCTGCTGGACCATGAGTCAACGGTAATATGCACCTCCGCTGACCGCCCTGTCCAGCGACGCCAAGACATCACCTTCCACATGCCAGTAGAGAGCCGGAATCCCCTTCCGTGAGAAAAAGTGGGGTTTGGGAACCTGCAACTGTCACGTACCTGGTGATGGAGCCTGATATGCAGAGGACGGCCTCTCTTACAACTCTGACTTGGAGCCCCTGATAGAGCTGACAGGAAGCACCGAGATGCAGAGTCGCACGAATGCCTGGCGGGATCACTGAACCTGGAGCTGGATCGGAGCACTTGGTTGGGCTGTAGAGGTGTCTGTGGGAATCCCAGAGCAGTGGTAGGCAGGTAGCTGGAGTAAATAGACAACCGGTCCCCACAGGCAGAAGTGCAGGTGCAGCAGAAGGGATGGTGGCACCTTTGAGGCTGAAGAGAAGGCAGGTACAGGAGGGCCGGGTCATACACAAATGGGCACGTCAGGAACAGAGGCTGAAGCGGAATCAGATTACAGGCCGGGTCGTCAGCAGACTGGCAGAAGGAGCAGGCAGATGCAGAGTAGAGGACAAGCCGGGGTCGGATGCAGGCAGGAAACAGGAACGTCAGGAAGCAAGCCGGGTCACAACAGGAACGGAAGTCAGGTAGGTAATTGCAGGATACAAAGGGAACGCTGTAGAGCAGACAGCACTGAGTCTGGAAACTGACTGAGTTTAAGTAGCCTGTTTGGGTGTCAAAAGCTGTCACAGGGTGTGTGTGCACCAATGGAATTCTGACAGGGGCAGAGGTAACAGGTCATCTTCTTCGGCAGCCATCTTGGGTGCTGGCATGCCCTTCCTGACAGGCAGAGGTAACAGGTCGTCTTCTTCGGCAGCCATCTTGGGTGCTGGCATGCCCTTCCTGACAGCCACTGAGGAACCACACATTCCAGAAACTCACGGAAGGGGGCAGAGTCTACCCACTGAAAAGGTAGCAGTTGAAGTGCTAGCAATTTAGCCAAGCTAGCATTCAACCGCTGGGCATGTGGATGGCTGGGAGCGAACTTCTTTCTGCGGTGCAGCAGCTGGGGCAGGGAAATTTTCCTGGTACAATCTGACATTGGTGTACAGATAGCAGATTGCCCGCAAGTACTTGGCTGTGACACACCTTCATTCCTCTCAGTGCAGGTCTCAGAGAGGACTGAAGGTATAGTGGGGTTGGAGATCCCAGCTGATGAGGAGCAAGGAGAGGTCCTCTTTGTTCTTTGGTGTGGGTCTTTTAGGTACGCTTGCCAACAAACTGCATGGCAGGTCAATATATGTCTGGTCAAGCATGTGGTGCCCAAACGAGAGATGTTTTGGCCACGCGAGATACGCTTGAGACATATGTTGCAAATAGCAGCGGTGCGATCTGATGCACTCGTCTCAAAAAAGGCCCACGCCAAAGAACTTTTGGAATAACGCGCAGAGACAGCAGCGCCCTGCACATGCGGAGCTCTGTGGTGTGATGCAGTCAGTGTGCTGCCCTTAAGCTGGCCCCTGGAGGGCATCCTGCCTCGTTGGTGATGTGCCTCCTCCTCCTCCTCTCTCCTATCAGGCACGCACGTGGAGTCAGTGACCTCATCATCCCCTCCCTCCTCATCACTGGAGCAAACCTGGCAGTATGCTGCAGCAGGGGGAACATGACTGCCAGATTGCTGTCCTTCTTGGGCACCCCCTCTGTCTGGGCTCACGTTACTGCTTTCCTATAGCTAAGTACCATCATCGGAGCCTTCAAAATACTGGGCATCCTCCTGGAGCATGTACCCAACACTGTGGTCAAACAGTTCGGGGGACTCCTCAGGAGGACACGGTGGGGCTAGGGAAGGAGTGACTGATGCCATTGAGCCGAGGGAAGAGGCCGCGTTGGCAGCTGCTTTGCCAGACAAAGTACCCTGAGCCTGGGTGAGAGAGGATGAGGAGGATGAGGACGGCTTGGTCATCCACTCGACCAATACTTCCGCATGTTGCGGCTCAACACGGTCAGCTGCCAAAAAAAAGGCCAAGCGTGTCCCACGGCCACGTGCTGATGAGGATGGTCCGTGTCCACGACCAGCACTGTTGCCTCTACACACAGAGCCTGCTTGCCCTCTTTTATTGGCTTGTGACTGTCTGCCTCTCCTTGTTGGCCTTCCAGACATACTAATGGCCTGCAGTGAGATGTAGCTGCACAAAACTGGGATGCATATACCATATTTATCGGTGTATAACACACGCCGGCGTATAACACGCATCCCTAGTTTAGGAGGGAATTTTAAGGAAAAAAACTTTTAGGAGGAAAGTTTAAGGAAAAAAAACTTACATTTAAATGCCCATCAATGCAGCCTTATCATGTCCATCTGCAGCTTTGTCAGTGTCATTGCAGCCTTTTCAGTGTCAGTGCAGCCTTGCCCCAGTGTCCATTGCAGCCTTGTCAGTGCAGCTTTGCCCCAGTGCAGAATTGTCAGTGCAGCTTTGCCCCAGTGCAGCCTTGTCAGTGCAGCTTTGCCACAGTGCAGCCTTGTCAGTGCAGCTTTGCTCCAGTGCAGCCTTGTCAGTGCAGCTTTGCCCCAGTGCAGAATTGTCAGTGCAGCTTTGCCCCAGTGCAGCCTTGTCAGTGCAGCCTTGTCAGTGCAGCTTTGCCCCAGTGCAGCCTTGCCCCAGATCAGCCTTGCCCCAGATCAGCCTTGCCCCAGTGGTCAGTGCAGCCTTGCCCCCAGTGTCCATTACATGCTTGCCTTGGACAGATCGCCGCCGACATACACAAAGCGTGTAGTTTTAAATATGGTGCCGCGGAGTTCGGAGGGACTCGGTGACTGGGTGGAGCCAAGATGCACATAGCTGAGTGTACTCGGCTCTTCTCGTTGCCGCTCACAGTCACGCCCAGTCACGCCCTATGATGGACATAACATAGGACCAATTTTGGGACTGGGCGTGACTGTGAGCGGTGCCGGAAAGAGCCGAGAACACTCGGCTATGTGTATCTCGGCTCAGCCCAGTCACTGTGATCTCAGTGGCGCTCGTTCAGCTACGCCGAGTCCCTCCGAACTCCGCGGCACCATATTTAAAACTACACGCTATGTGAATGTCGGCGGCGATCACGGCGATCGCTCCGATAGATCACAATTAGCGGGGATCGGCGTATAACACGCACCCACGATTTTTCCCTGATTTTAAGAGGAAAAAAAGTGTGTGTTATATGCCAATAAATACGGTATATATTGATTATACTGCAGCTAGTGGAATCAACTGCCTGTCTGTAGTATTATTAGTATGAGAACACCTGCACTTGTCTACAGGTATCTATACTGTAGGTGCAACTGTGCAGGGTACACAGTACACTAAATGGAAATACTTCAAGAGCCTGCCTGTGCTATCAATAGGATCAGAAGAGGCACACAAGCACTTGGCTTCAGGTAGCTATACTGTAGGTGCAACTGTGCAGGGTTACACAGTACACTAACTGTAAATACTTCAAGAGCCTGCCTGTGTTATTAATAGGATCAGAAGAAGCATACAAGCACCTGGCTTCAGGTAGCTATACTGTAGGTGCAACTGTGCAGGGTACACAGTACACTAACTGGAAATACTTCAAGAGCCTGCCTGTGCTATTAATAGGATCAGAAGAGGCACACAAGCACTTGGCTTCAGGTAGCTATACTGTAGGTACAACTGTGCAGGGTACACAGTACACTAACTGGAAATACTTCAAGAGCCTGCCTGTGCTATTAATAGGATCAAAAGAAGCACACAAGCACTTGGCTTCAGGTAGCTATACTGTAGGTGTAACTGTGCAAGGTACACAGTACAGTAACTGGAAATACTGTAAAAACACCTGCCTGCCTGTCAGTATATTAGGAAGAGAATAACAGGAACGGATCTAGCTAAACTGAATACAGTGTATATATATATACAATATACACAATACACTGTAAGTGCAGCTAACTGACTTGCCTGCCTACTCTATCTAACTTAAATCAAATGACATTGTCTCTCTGTCTATCTCTCTCTCTCCACTGCAACACACTACACAAGGCCACCACGCAGGCGGCCTTATATAGTGTGGGGCGTCTACTAAACCCCCTGAGCCATAATTGGCCAAAGCCTCCCTGGCTTTGGCCAATTATGGCACTCTGTACACATGGCGCTGTGATTGGCCAAGCATGCGGGTCATAGTGCATGCTTGGCCAATCATCAGCCAGCAATGCACTGCGATGCCGCAGTGAATTATGGGCCGTGACGCGCCACTCGAATTTGGCGCGAACGGCCCATAACGTTCATAATTCGGCGAATGGCCGAACACAGGATGTTCGAGTCAAACATGCGTTCGACTCGAACACGAAGCTCATCCCTATCTGTGGGAATAAGAATGCTCTGGTGCTGGTGCCTTTGGGGGGAAGAATGCCCAATGCCTATGTCTATGGGAGAAAGAATGCCCTGGCATTAGTGTCCATGGAAGGAAAACTGCCCTGCCCTGCATGGTCAGTGTAAGAAAAGTGTCCCAGTGTTGTGGGTCAGTGGGATGAAGAGTGCTCTATTAATTGTGTCAGAAGGCAAAGAATGCTCTAATATCATGGGATTGAGAATTACCCAGAGTCAGTGTCTGTGTGAGGAAGAATTTGCTGGCTTTGATGTCTGTGGGAGGAATTATGCCCTGGAGTTGGCATCTATGGAACAATTTTCATTAACAATTCCATTACTTTAGGGCATTCTTTGGCCTTCCAACAGATTTGCTCAGGCATTCTTCATCCCATTGACCTGCAAGACTGGGGCATTGTTCTTACACTGACCATGGAGGAAGAGCATTTTTCCTGACATGGACACTGTTGCCAGGGTATTCTTTCTCCCACAAACACAGACACTGGGGAATAGTATCCATGGAAGAAAGAACACCTCGGCATTGGTGTCCTTAGGAGAAAGAATGTCTAGGTGTTGGTGTCAGTGGGGAACCCTTTCTTAGCTTAGGCAACTTCACCTGTGTGGGGGCTCCATGTATATGTTGCTGCAGCTAATACTGATGATGTAGGTGACAGATCTATGTAGAGATAGTTACAGGAGATCGCTCTGTTTGACAGTGCTGCGACAGATCCCCTCAATCAACTGGAAAACAGCCCAGGTCTATTGGATCCAGAGTTGTAATGAAATCCTGGGACACTCATTTATTTTGTATTGATTACATTTAATAAATACTAACCTACAACTCATAATAATGTGTACAAATGTGTCTCTGATGTTATTTTTATTGAAGATAATTATATCTATTTCCAGAGAAAGAAAGTATGTTCAAGGAGCTGTTGGAGAAGATGAAGATTGGCACTAAACAAACCTCAAAACTGACTCTACAGAAAGTTCTTGAAATTGGTCCAGAAAGTTTAATGACAGATGAGCCGTCTGATGATAACGCATTATGGTATTTTGTAAGAAGGTTGATGTCACTAAATGGGGACGCCAGAAACATAAATAAGCTTTTTATTAAATCAGAGGAGAGTGAGAGTAAGAAGGATGACAGCTTGATATTCCTTGTTGAAAGCGAATTACAAAATGATATCCACCCTCTTGATGTGGTTTCTGCTGCCTTTTATTGCTCAGACCATTTCCTGCAGCAAGAAATGATATCTAAAATGTCAATGTGTCAGTTTGCTGTCCCTCTGCTGCTGCCTGATGTTCATGGCCCAGAATGCACCTTCATGCTGTGGGCAATGAGGGGCATAGTAAAGAAATGGAGACCTCAGTCATTAGCAGACAGCAAAGGATTTATAGAGGACAGCTTGGTTAATGTCCCAATGCCAACTATCTCATTTGTAAGACTGGGGAATTGTAGGCTATCCAAGTCAAAAATTTTAAATCAGCTTCTGGGCACATCACAACACCAACATGAACATTTTATCCACAGGGATATGGAAGGTGGAAATGCTGCAAGAAAAATATCAGATGGGTTGGTGGAAATTTCCTGGTATTTTCCTGGTGGTAAAGGTAAATTTCCAGAGCCTGTGGCATTTACAAATCTTCGAGGAAAACTTGAGTCTAATGTGAAGAAGTTTGACTTTCTGACAGAAATCTCCTCAGTCGTTGTGATTCTTACAGAAGGTGTCAGTAAAGACCAATACGAGCTGTTAATGAATTATAACAGCCACAATACAAAATATCTATTGATAATTAGCTCAGACGACACCAGCATGATAGAGGACACACGGGAAAGACTAAAGCTCTTGGCACCTGTACTAAATTTAACCCAAGACAAAGTTTTATCAATTCCAAGAAATGCAAATGAGACAACAGCTGTTTCGAAGCTTTATTCATCACTTCTGTCAATAGTTCAAAATACCATCAAAACTCTCAGTCTAGAAACACTGGCAAAACAAGCCCCCAGACATGGGATCCGAATAGATGAAGACTTTGAGGAATGTCAGAAAGCACAATTGACAGCAAAGAAAATAACAGATGAAATAGAAGATCTTGAGAAATACAAGAAAGAAACAATGAAACTACAAGCAGAGCCACTGAAAGAAATGGCCAAATTAGAAAAGGAGATGTGCCAAATGAAACGACAAGGGAATAGTAATGGGGAGAAATACAAAGCTGACCTCAGAAGAAAATGTGAAGTAATAAGACAAGAGCAATGGAAATGTGACATTCCTAGTGGAATATCCAAATTTGTAAATGCAATCACCTCAATAAATACATCGGAAAAGTTTTTTTTTTTACAGTGGTTAAAATTTCATCTTGATGTTGAGGCAAGAAAATACCTTTACCCTTTACAAGCTCAATATAAAAAAATATGTAATTTGCCTGACAAGCAGGCAGGGCTGACCAAATTGGATCAAAGGATATCTGACAGTTCTCTGGGTATTGAGCACTTTTTGAGAGAAGTGGGTCAGTTATATGAAGCCTGGCATTACATGGGAAGAAGGGGGAAATCAACAACCATAAACTTTGAATCTCTTCCAAGGATAGCTGCAGATCTCCTCTTGGATGGCTTTCCTCTGGAGCTTATAGATGGAGATGCGTCCAGAATTCCCTTACAATGGATAAAAGATGTACTGTGTGAGTTGAGCAAGAAAATCAAAGGACAAAACAGACTAAAAGTAATAACAGTTCTTGGGGTGCAGAGTACAGGGAAATCCACTCTTCTGAACACCATGTTTGGGTTGCAGTTCCCGGTGGCCAGCGGACGATGTACACGAGGGGCCTTCATGACTCTTCTGAAAGTGAAGGAAAATTTCCAGAGTTATTTTATGTGTCAGTTCATTTTGGTGATTGACACTGAAGGATTGAAAGCTCCAGAGTTGGATTCTCTTGAGGGCAGCTATGAACATGATAATGAATTGGCGACACTAGTGATTGGATTGAGTGACATCACCCTAATTAACATGGCCATGGAAAATACAACAGAAATGAAAGATATTTTACAAATTGTCATCCATGCTTTTCTTAGAATGAAACAAATTGGGAAAAAACCCAACTGCCAATTTGTACATCAGAATGTGAGTGACGTATCGGCTCCTTCCATGAACATGAGGGGTAGGAAGAAGCTGATGGACCAGTTAGATGAAATGACCAGAACTGTGGCAGCTATGGAGAAAAAGACACAGTTTAAAAGCTTTTCTGATATCATGGAGTATGACCTAGAACACGACAATTGTTATATTGCTGGTCTGTGGCATGGAGTCCCACCAATGGCTTCAGTCAACAGTGCGTACAGTGAAAATATCAATGAACTAAAACAAAAACTACTAAAGCTCATTCGAGATAGGCATAATAAGACACAAAACATTAATGAATTCATTTCATGGGTATCTGACTTGTGGAGTGCAGTAAAACATGAAAACTTCATATTTAGTTTTAGAAACAGCTTGATAGCAAAAGCCTACAACCAGTTATCTATAAAATACTCTGAACGTGAATGGAAATTCAATAAAGTGATGTGTGAATGGTTAACCAACTCTGAGACACTGATCAAGAATCAGTCTTCTGAAACACTGGAAGCCAAAGCCAATGAGTGTAAAAAAGAAGCAGAATGTATTCTCACAAGAGAGGGGAAAGAGATTTTAGCTTGGCTGGAAGAGTATTTCAGTAAAGAGACAGATGGTGGCCAGCTAATAAAATACAAATCAGACTTTGAGTTCAGTGCTCAGAACCTGATAAAAAGTCTTGAAACATCTTCAATCACCAAACTTAATGAAACTATTCAGATCCAAAAAGATAACATCAGTGTACAAGATGTATACAGTCAGCAAATTGAAAGAATTGAACAGAAGGTCTCCAACTTTATAGAAGAGTGTAGACAGAGAAAACACGAGCCGAGCAATGCTGAATTGGAGATGGAACTTGAAAGAATCTGGAATAATGCAGCAAAAAATCTAAAGGTAAGAAATCGGAAAGAGCGTGACATTGAGGGAGAGATGTTACTAGTGCTCTCCAAGGACATGAAAGAAAGAGGTTCTGGTGTTAATGAAAAAATACAGAAGACAAAAAATTTTCCCAAACACAAAAAACAACAGGAACCATCTATTTTTAACAAACTATTGACAAGTATAAGTTACCAATACAAGAAATTGAAAGGGGATTTCCGATATGAAGATTTTTTCCAAAATGTGTTGCATAAATGTATTAATTATTCAAGAAAGCAAACACAAAAAGGTTCTGACTATGATGATACATACTGCAGGGAAGTATTGAAGATAATTGATGAAAACTGTAAAAATGATGATGCAAAGAATTATTTTTCAGCTGATCGTGAATTAGACTTGAAGTTGGCCATTTTGGGACACGTTCTTGATGATTTTCAGAAGATGCATTTACATTTTTTACAAAAGAATGACCCCCATGCTAGGCTCAATTCCTTGAAACCACTATACTTTGATACATTCAAAAATGCTTTTCAGAAAAAAAATGAGAGCAAGAGCCTCGCTGAACGAGTCTGTAAAAACCTTTTTAAACCATCGCTAACTGATCATATTAACAGAAAACTGGGAATAGAAGTGGTAGATGACATCGCAAATAGCAACGGTTCTGAAAAATACAGCTCTCGAATGTTTTTCCAGTTCACCGTTCTAGAGAACCTCCTGGAAGAAGACAATTTCAAAAATTATGTGAACTATTCAAATGACTACAAAAACTTTGTAAAATCCTGGATAACTAACTATATTGTAAAGGAATATAAAAATATCAGTACTTTACAAGACAGTATTCTGTCTGATATCATGGGACGGGTCAGATCTAGCCTTAACAATCCTCCAGCTTTAAATCTTAAAGATGTTTCAGATTTTCTGTCCCATCTGTGTGAGAAATTGAACAGTGATCTGGTGTTACCACAGCAGACAATGAAGGCAATCATTTTTAAAAATTCGGCAACTATTGAGGATTTTATTGATTATATGAGGCTCAGTCTGACTGACACAGAAGAAGAGATCCGAGCAGAACTGAAATCTCTGAGTACAGAAGATGTTCTTTCCAGACTTGTAGTGAAGCCTCAGGATGAACTGTTCAAGAAGGTGTTTGGGTGCGGGAAGCAATGTCCTTTCTGCAAAGTCCCCTGTGAGGCTGGAGGGACGGACCACAAGGAGCACTTTGCATCTGTACATCGCCCACAAGGACTAGGACAATACAGATGGTCAACAACAGATGTTCTTAGTCATGATATTTGTACTACCTCTGTGGTTGGCAATACAACGTTTAAGAATGAGCTCACAGAATGGAATCCTTATCCCTACAAGAATTATAGAGATTATTACCCAGACTGGAAAATTCAATCTGATGAGAGTATTGAAGCTTCTGACTACTGGAAGTTCATTCTCAAAGAGTACAATAAGCAGTTTGCAGAAGAGTATTATGCTAAACCAGCTGACTATCCTGAGGAATGGAACAGTCTGACCAGAGAGATGGCAAAGAAAAGTCTCCAGAAAACCTTCAATATGTAATGAGACACAATGAAACATATGTCTCTCATCTAATATGTGTGCAATGCCCCTTTTATGAAGAAAGCCAGAATGACATTAATTCGATTATTCACATGAAAATCTACTTCAGGCTCAGACTTACTTTTTCATTATGTTTCACTTAGTTGCTCTTTCTCTTTCATGTTTATGTTTATTTGAAGTCCATTTAAACATATGGCCAATAGTTTGTGGACTACTGATAATAACCACACCTATATTGGCTTGTTGGACATCCTATTACAACACCATGAGAATTAATAAGAAGTTGCCTACTTTCTCCTCTTCTAGGAAAAGATTTCACATGATTTTGGAGGGTGTCTGTGGGAATGTGTGCCATCAGTGAGGTTAGGTACTGATGTTGATGAGAAGACTTGGCTCACCATCGGCATTCAAATTCCTTCGGTAGGTGTTCAGCAGGGTTGATGTCAGGGCTCTGTGCAGGACACCCAAGTTCCTCCACAACAAACTGGTCAAATCATGTCTTTTTTGTCATTTTAATTTTTTATTAGTGAATTTACAGTGTTACAAAGCAACCTTACAACAAATGAGCATAGCCATTTGACATATATTCATAAAAATAAAAAATAAATGAAAATAGAAAAAACTCAGAGAACAGAGTAAGACATTTATGTGCCACATGACTAGATGAATAACATTTAAGGGAGCATAATATATTACACATCACATGTACTGGATTAAAGATGTACCATGAAGACCGTAAGACATGGACAATTCCAATGCAAAAGGTATTAAATGTGGGAACTAAATCCCCTGGGGAAGGGGGGTACACCAGAAAAATAAAGGAGGCCTAAGTAAATTGAGGCAAAACATTACCATCAGAAGAGTTCAGAGTAAGAACCCTTTCACACTGCCGATACCCGGGCGTCAGCGGTAAAGCGGCGCTATTTTTAGCGCCGCTTTACCATCGTTTTAGTGGCACTATTCGGCCGCTAGCGGGGCAGTTTTAACCCCCGCTAGCGGCCAAAAAGGTATTAAATCTGCCCGCAAAACGCCGCCGGATAGGTGTTTTGCCGGCGGTATCGCAGCGCTGCCCCATTGATTTCAATGGGGAGTAGTGGTGAAGGAGCAGTGAGTTCACCGCTCCAAAGAAGCTGCTGGCAGGACTTTTTCTGACGCCCTGCCAGCGCACCGCTCCAGTGTTTTGGGGTGCTTTTTGGGGCGTTTTGCAGGCTCTATTTTTAATGCTATAGTGCCTGCAAGACAGTGTAAAAGTGTGCAGTGTAAAAGGGGTCTGAATGCGTAAAAACCAAAGTGTGAACAATCCCATAGGTGCCATTTGTCATTGAAGAAGTCTCACTCCATTCTATGTATTGTCAAAAGTTGTGTCTGGGACAGGGGTGTAGCAGACATCCAGTGAAACTGTATCAGTTGCTGAGCTCAAGCGTTGTCTTTATGGAGCTTTGTGCACAGTCATCCTGGAACTGAAAAGGACATTACAAGACTTGCCACAAGGCTGAAAGTGCAGGGGAAGTCTAGAACGGCCATCATCCAAAAGTACATCTGTGAGGTCAGGTACTGGTGATGATGAATAAGACCTCACTCACAAATGGTGTTACAGTTCATCCCAAAGTTGTTCAGTAGGGTTGAGTTCAGGGCTCTGTGCAGGGCACTTGAGTTCCTCCACACAAAACTGGTCAAACCATTACTTTATGGAGCCGGCTTTGAACACAGGGGCACAGTCATCCTAAAACAGAAGAAGGGCTTCTCCAAAGTATTACCACAAGGTTGCAAGAGCAGAATTATCTACAACGTATTTGTATAATGCAATATCAACAAAAACCTTCACTGGAAATACCAGAAGCTTTTTTTTTTATTGGGGGGGGGGTGGAGGGGTCACATGCCTTAGCCTTTATATTGTGGCTTTTAATTGCTAACACAATTATGAAGACTTTGATTCTGATTTTAACATGAATGGTCTACGTACAGTATTTGCTATTAATATACATCAACTGATCACACTTATGCAAATGCTGACAATGATGTTTATGCTTGCTTTCATTATTAAATCAAAACATAATATGAGATGACATTTGGATATGTGTGTACTATCCGATCATTAAATCACATGGCAGTTCTTGTTTCTGTGCTAAAGAGTTTATATAGTATATTTTCTATAAGACATTTTTCTATTGCAATAAACTTTGATTATTTACAGCTGAGCATGTGTTAGCACAAACTGATATAATCATACAAATGTATCTATTCCCTGTGTATGAAATATAAAGACTTGTCAATATATACGTGTATGACTTTTTTTTTTTCTGAACACATTCATGACCTGTTGAAGTGGACCTTTGCTCAACTTTTACCAGTTGTATAATCGTGCTCCTCCTTTTTACACATTTGAAAACTTTTTGGGGAGGTAGCAAGTACTTTTATCCTAGAGGTACTTGTTTCCACATCCTCTTTCCTCATATTGGCTAGAATAGTAGTGTGCTGGATCCACAACCCCCACATCCCCCCCCCCCCCCAAGCCTCCTGGGATCACATCACACAGCCGGAGTCTGGCAGTGACTAATCAGTTAGCTGCAGCCAGATCCTGAATCCAGGATGGCAGAACAAGAACAAAGATAGTGGGGAAGACTTGAAAGAAGACGGTGCTTGACTTTTTGGGTTGGAGAATATATGTTTTTTAAAAGTCAGCAGGGAAGTTCATCTTTAAAGTGGACCTAGCATTAGAAAGATCTTCATGCTCACTGCAGCATGCTGAGTAATGTGGCTCTGAGGAAGAGGGGATCTCGCCCTGAAACGCGACAGCCATCTGGAAAGTCCTCCGACTTGCTGGGAATAGTCTGGATGACCTTGTCGCTTTGTCTCTACTATGGACTTTGATATGCTTTTATCATTAATGTGTTTGTGAGTAGGGATGAGCCGAACACCCCCCGGTTCGGTTCGCACCAGAACCCGCGAACGGACCGCAAGTTCGCACGAACGTTAGAACCCCATTGACGTCTATGGGACTCGAACGTTCGAAATCAAAAGTGCTCATTTTAAAGGCTAATTTGCATGGTATTGTCCTAAAAAGGGTTTGGGGACCCGGGTCCTACCCCAGGGGACATGTATCAATGCAAAAAAAACTTTTAAAAACGGCCGTTTTTTCGGGAGCAGTGATTTTAATGATGCTTAAAGTAAAAAAAAAAAAAGTGAAATATTCCTTTAAATATCGTACCTGGGGGGTGTCTATAGTATGCCTGTAAAGTGACGCGTGTTTCCCATGTTTAGAACAGTCCCTGCACCAAATGTCATTTTTAAAGGAAAAAATCTCATTTAAAACTGCTTGCGGGTTTAATGTCATGTCGGGTCATGGCAATATGGATGAAAATCAGTGAGACAAACGGCATGGGTACCCCCCAGTCCATTACCAGGCCCTTTGGGTCTTGTATGGATATTAAGGGGAACCCCGCACCCAAATTAAAATAAGGAAAGGTCCCTATATACTCTGAACAGCAGTATTCAGGCGGTGCAAACAAGACAGGGACTGTAGGTTTGTTGTTAAGTAGAATCTGTTTGTAATTTTGAACATTTTTAATGTGTTTAGCTCCAGCCAAAAAATCTTTTCTAAGCTTTTTGGAAAACATAGGGAAGGGTTATCACCCCTGTGACATTTGTTTTGCGTCTTTCCTCCTCTTCAGAAGATTTCACCTCACTTTTTTGTCCCAATGAAAAATGTTTTTGGAAAATTTGGGTTTTTTTGTGGAACAAGGATTGGAAAGCATCAGTGGAAAGGAGAAATTGTTTTCCCATATTAACTCTTACAGGAGAGAATTTCCCTTCCTTAGGGGTAGATTTCATCTCACTTCCTGTTGTCTCCTTCCGTTTGCAAGTAGGAGTCGTTTGTAAGTTAGATGTTTGAAAGTAGGGTCCTGCCCTATATACTCAGCAGAAATTTGGGCCTTAGGTGTTGCTGTGGCCAAAACACTGTAAGCCCTCACAGGGCCCTGCTGTGAAATATTAGATCAAGAATTGTAATTACATGCCCCTGTTGAACAGGAGCTGAAAAATTGGGTCTTAGGCACTGGTGCTGGTGCCACAACACTGCAACCCCTCACAGACACTCTAGTTGGAATGCAGGAACGAGCCCTGCTGCAAAGTATTACATCAAAAATTGTAATTACACGCCCCTGTTAAACAGGGGCTGAAAAATTGTGCCTTAGGCACTGGTGGTGGCGCCCAGAACCAAAAATGTTCTTACAAGCTATCAGCGTGATGATTGAGGAGGAAGAGGATAATTACTCAGGGATAGTCACTCAGCATCAGCATAGGCAGTCTTTGAAGGGATCTGAGATTTCAAAAAAAATTATTCGGTTACATCTGCATCAGGTGCTTGGTAGCTGGTGGTGATCCAAGACTGATTCATTTTTATGAAGGTCAGCCGATCGACCGAGTCGGTGGACAGACGCACCCTGTGATCGGTTACCACGCCTCCAGCAGCACTGAATGTGCGTTCCGAAAGAACGCTGGATGCAGGACAGGCCAGTAGCTCAATTGCATACTGTGCAAGCTCTGGCCAGTGATCCATCCTCAAGACCCAGTAACCCAGAGGATTTTCGGTGGGAAAGGTGTCCAAGTCTGATCTTGCCCCTAGGTATTCCTGCACCATGTAAAACAGACGCTGGCGATGGTTGCTGGAACCGATCATACCTTGGGGCTGCGGACCAAAAAATTGTCTGAACGCATCGGTCAGACGGCCACCTTCTCCACCGCTCCTTCTTTGACTGACCGAAGCCTCAGCAACACGTTGTCCAGAAACAGGAGTTTGTAACCTCCCAGTCTCTGGGAACGCGTTGCACAGACCTTTCTGCAAGGCCTCCCGAAGATGTTTCATCCTCTGCTCCCTCTGCGATGGCAAGATAAGGTCCGCAACCTTACCCTTGTAACGTGGATCAAGGAGGGTTGCCAGCCAGTATTGGTCCTTCTCCTTGATACCACGAATACGAGGATCCTTACGCAGGCTTTGCAGGATCAGGGAGGCCATGCAGCGTAGGTTTGCTGAGGCATTCGGTCCGGAGTCCTCTGGGTCACTAAGGACAACAACGTCCGCAGCCACCTCCTCCCAGCCACGTACAAGTCCATGTGTTCCTTGGGACTGATCCCTTAAAGACTGCTGATGCTGAGTGCCAGGCTCCACCTCCATACTGACACAATCTTCCTCCTCCTCCTCCTCCTCCTCCTCGTCCTCTTCCTGTGTGATCGGCGGGCACGCAGGAACACTGTCTGGATAAAGGGGGCCTTGAGAGCTAAGGAAGTCCTCCTCTTCCTGCCTCTGTTCTGCCTCAAGTGCCCTGTCCATTATTCCACGCAGCGTGTGCTCCAACAGGTGGACAAGGGGGACAGTGTCACTGATGCATGCACTGTCAGTGCTCACCATCCTCGTGGCCTCCTCGAATGGTGACAGGACAGTGCATGCATCCCTGATCATGGCCCACTGGCGTGGGGAAAAAAAACCAAGGTCCCCTGACCCTGTCCTGGTGCCATAGTCGCACAGGTACTCATTGATGGCCCTCTGCTGCGTGTGCAGCCGCTGCAGCATGGCCAACGTCGAGTTCCACCTGGTGGGCATGTCACAGATTAGGCGGTTCTTGGGCAGGTTAAACTCCTTTTGGAGGTCCGTCAGCCGAGCACTGGCATTATATGACCGGCGGAAATGCACAGAGACTTTCCTGGCCTGCCTCAGGACATCCTGTAAGCCCGGGTACCTGCCCAAGAACTGCTGCACCACCAAGTTAAGGACGTGAGCCAAACAGGGCACATGGGTCAGTTGTCCCTGTCGGAGGGCAGAGAGGAGGTTGGTGCCATTGTCGCAAACCACCATTCCTGCCTTAAGTTGGCGTGGCGTCAACCACCTCTGAACCTGCCCCTGCAGAGCTGACAGAACCTCTGCCCCAGTGTGGCTCCTGTCCCCCAAGCACACCAGCTCAAGCACCGCATGGCATCTTTTGGCCTGCGTACTTGCGTAGCCCCTTGAACGCCTACGGAGCACCGCTGGTTCCGAGGAAGAGGCCATGGAGGAAGAAGAAGAGGAGGGGGTGGAGGAGAGAGGTGTGTCACAATCAGCATTTTGGAGGCGTGGTGGCGGAACAACCTCCAACACTACTGCACCTTGTCCTGCATCCTTCCCAGCTGCCAGCAGAGTCACCCAATGCGCCGTGAAACTTAAGTAACGTCCCTGTCCATGCCTGCTGGACCATGAGTCAGCGGTAATATGCACCTTACCGCTGACCGCCCTGTCCAGCGAGGCATGGACATTGCCTTCCACATGCCGGTAGAGAGCCGGAATCGCCTTCCGTGAGAAAAAGTGGCGTTTGGGTACCTGCCACTGAGGAACCGCACATTCCACAAACTCACGGAAGGGGGCAGAGTCTACCAACTGAAAAGGCAGCAGTTGAAGTGCTAGCAATTTTGCCAAGCTAGCATTCAACCGCTGGGCATGTGGATGGCTGGGAGCAAACTTCTTTCGGCGGTGCAGCAGCTGGGGCAGGGAAATTTGCCTGGTACAATCTGACGTCGGTGTACCAAAAGCAGATTGCCCATAAGTACTTGGCTGTGACACACCTAATTCTACACCTTCATTCCTCTCACTGCAGGTCGCAGAGAGGACTGAAGGTCTAGTGGGGTTGGAAATCTCAGCTGATGAGGAGCAAGGAGAGATCGTCTTTGTTCTTTGGTGTGGGTCTTTTAGATACGCTTGCCAACGAACTGCATGGCAGGTCAACATATGTCTGGTCAAGCATGTGGTACCCAAGCGGGAGATGTTTTGGCCACGCGAGATACGCTTGAGACATATATTGCAAATAGCAGCGGTGCGATCTGATGCACTCGTCTCAAAAAAGGCCCACACCAAAGAACTTTTTGAATAACGCGCAGAGACTGCAGCGCCCTGCACATGTGGAGCTTTGGGGTGTGATGCAGTCAATGTGCTGCCCTTAGGCTGGCCCCTGGAGGGCATCCTGCCTAGTTGGTGATGTGCCACCTCCTCCTCCTCCTCCTCCTCCTCCTCTCTCCTATCAGGCACCCACGTTGAGTCAGTGACCTCATCATCCCCTCCCTCCTCATCACTGGAGCAAACCTGGCAGTATGCTGCAGCAGGGGGAGCATGACTGCCAGATTGCTGTCCTTCTTGGGCACCCCCTCTGTCCGTGCTCATGTTACTGCCTTCATTGAGCTCAGTATCATCATCAGAGCCTTCCAAACGCTGGGCATCCTCCTGGAGCATGTACCCAACACTGTGGTCAAACAGTTCGAGGGAATCCTCATGAGGACATGGTGGAGCTAGGGAAGGAGTCACTGATGACATTGAGCTGAGGGAAGAGGCCGCTGCTTTGCCAGACAAAGCACCCTGGGCATGGGTGAGAGAGGATGAGGAGGATGAGGACGGCTTGGTCATCCACTCGACCAAGTCTTCCGCATGTTGCGGCTCAACACGGCCAGCTGCCGAAAAAAAGGCCAAGCGTGTCCCATGGCCACGTGCTGATGAGGATGCACCGTCTCCACGACCAGCACTAGACACAGAGCCTGCTTGCCCTCTCTTATTGGCTTGTGACTGTCTGCCTCTCCTTCTTGGCCTTCCAGACATACTAATGGCCTGTAGCTGCACTAAGCTGGGATAGAACACCTGTAATTTTCTTCAGGTAGCTTTATATACTGTAACCAGACAAGCCTGCCTGTCAGTAGGAAGATAACAGGAACGGATCTAGCTGAACACTGTGAGCAGGACGTACTGCACTAAATGTATATAGCAGGAACGGATCTAGCTGAACACTGTGAGCAGGACGCACTGCACTGAATGTAAATACCAGGAACGGATCTAGCTGAACACTGTGAGCAGGACGCACTGCACTGAATGTAAATAGCAAGAACGGATCTAGCTGAACACTGTGAGCAGGACGCACTGCACTGAATGTAAATAGTCTAGCTGCCTGACCGTGGTACTAATAGGATCAAAAAGAACACCTGTAATTTTCTTAAGGTAGCTTTATATACTGTAACCAGACAAGCCTGCCTGTCAGTAGGAAGATAACAGGAACGGATCTAGCTGAACACTGTGAGCAGGACACACTGTACTAAATGTAAATAGTCTAGCTGCCTGACCGTGGTACTAATAGGATCAAAAAGAACACCTGTAATTTTCTTCAGGTAGCTTTATATACTGTAACCAGACAAGCCTGCCTGTCAGTAGGAAGATAACAGGAACGGATCTAGCTGAACACTGTGAGCAGGACGTACTGCACTAAATGTATATAGCAGGAACGGATCTAGCTGAACACTGTGAGCAGGACGCACTGCACTGAATGTAAATAGCAGGAACGGATCTAGCTGAACACTGTGAGCAGGACGCACTGCACTGAATGTAAATAGCAGGAACGGATCTAGCTGAACACTGTGAGCAGGACGCACTGCACTGAATGTAAATAGCAGGAACGGATCTAGCTGAACACTGTGAGCAGGACGCACTGCACTGAATGTAAATAGCAGGAACGGATCTAGCTGAACACTGTGAGCAGGACGCACTGCACTGAATGTAAATAGCAGGAACGGATCTAGCTGAACACTGTGAGCAGGACGCACTGCACTGAATGTAAATAGCAAGAACGGATCTAGCTGAACACTGTGAGCAGGACGCACTGCACTGAATGTAAATAGTCTAGCTGCCTGACCGTGGTACTAATAGGATCAAAAAGAACACCAGTAATTTTCTTCAGGTAGCTTTATATACTGTAACCAGACAAGCCTGCCTGTCAGTAGGAAGATAACAGGAACGGATCTAGCTGAACACTGTGAGCAGGACACACTGTACTAAATGTAAATAGTCTAGCTGCCTGACCGTGGTACTAATAGGATCAAAAAGAACACCTGTAATTTTCTTCAGGTAGCTTTATATACTGTAACCAGACAAGCCTGCCTGTCAGTAGGAAGATAACAGGAACGGATCTAGCTGAACACTGTGAGCAGGACGTACTGCACTAAATGTATATAGCAGGAACGGATCTAGCTGAACACTGTGAGCAGGACGCACTGCACTGAATGTAAATAGCAGGAACGGATCTAGCTGAACACTGTGAGCAGGACGCACTGCACTGAATGTAAATAGCAGGAACGGATCTAGCTGAACACTGTGAGCAGGACGCACTGCACTGAATGTAAATAGCAGGAACGGATCTAGCTGAACACTGTGAGCAGGACGCACTGCACTGAATGTAAATAGCAGGAACGGATCTAGCTGAACACTGTGAGCAGGACGCACTGCACTGAATGTAAATAGCAGGAACGGATCTAGCTGAACACTGTGAGCAGGACGCACTGCACTGAATGTAAATAGCAGGAACGGATCTAGCTGAACACTGTGAGCAGGACGCACTGCACTGAATGTAAACAGCAGGAACGGATGTAGCTAAACACTGTGAGCAGGACGCACTGCACTGAATGTAAATAGCAGGAACGGATCTAGCTGAACACTGTGAGCAGGACACACTGCACTGAATGTAAATAGCAGGAACGGATGTAGCTGAACACTGTGAGCAGGACGCACTGCACTAAATGTAAATACCAGGAACGGATCTAGCTGAACACTGTGAGCAGGACGCACTGCACTGAATGTAAATAGCAGGAACGGATCTAGCTGAACACTGTGAGCAGGACGCACTGCACTGAATGTAAATAGCAGGAACGGATCTAGCTGAACACTGTGAGCAGCACGCACTGCACTGAATGTAAATAGCAGGAACGGATCTAGCTGAACACTGTGAGCAGGACGCACTGCACTGAATGTAAATAGCAGGAACGGATCTAGCTGAACACTGTGAGCAGGACGCACTGCACTGAATGTAAATAGCAGGAACGGATCTAGCTGAACACTGTGAGCAGGACGCACTGCACTAAATGTAAATAACAGGAACGGATCTAGCTGAACACTGTGAGCAGGACGCACTGCACTAAATGTAAATAGTCTAGAAGATAACAGGAACGGATCTAGCTGAACACTGTGAGCAGGACGCACTGCACTAAATGTAAATAGTCTAGATAGAAGATAACAGGAACGGATCTAGCTAAACTGAATACAGTGTATATATATATATGCAACACCTGGGATGCATATATATACACAATACACTGTAAGTGCAGCTAACTGACTGACTGTTCTGCCTAATCTATCTAACTCAAATCAAATGACACTGTCTCTCTCTCTCTCTATCTCTCAGCACACCGGAACACACACTACACAGGGCCGCCGTGCAGGCGGCCTTATATAGTGTGGGGTGTGTACTAAATCCCCTGAGCCATAATTGGCCAAAGCCACCCTGGCTTTGGCCAATTACAGCTCTCTCTACTGACGGCGCTGTGATTGGCCAAGCATGCGGGTCATAGTGCATGCTTGGCCAATCATCAGCCAGCAATGCACTGCGATGCCGCAGTGAATTATGGGCCGTGACGCGCCACACGAATTTGGCGCGAACGGCCCATATCGTTCGCAATTCGACGGACGGTCGAACAGCCGATGTTCGAGTCGAACATGGGTTCGACTCGAACACGAAGCTCATCCCTATTTGTGAGCATACTTCTTTTCATACATTATTAAATATACCACTTAGGTGATGCGCTAGGTTGGTGCACCCTCCTCTTTAAAATACCTTTTGCTTCTTTTTTGAACCACCGAGATTCTGTGATACATCCAACACCATTACACCACCCTTGTACATGCTGAGTAATGTGTCAATGTAACACTTCCCGGTATTTCTTACCTTCCACAGAGATCACAGAACTCCCCCCCCCCCCCCGACAATGCTTTTCTATCCAGAAGGAGAGCACCGGCGTTCCCCAGTCATCATCTAGAGTCACCTTCTGCATTTAGCTGTGTACATGGAAAAAAGGATTGAATGAGTTCAGACAACTCTATCAAAAAACAAATGGATTTTGTGGGCACAACATGAGACAATAATTATCTAAAATTATAAATCTTAATTACACACTGTACAAATTGTATCGATCAGGTCCATAAACTCCTCCATGAACTCTTGTCATGGAGGAGTTTATGGACCCTATTTATCTATACAATTTGTACAGTATATGTGTCCACAAGGACTCTATCTATATCCAAATCTCCATGTTTACCATATTGGGTATTGTTGATTCCGTTAGTCAGTAGGGTGCTATGTATGAATATGTATTTTTTTTTTTCATTCGATACATTTTTTATTAACGTTTTCAAATATACATACACAAAGACAAAAAGGAAAAGATCCTTAGACATATACCTATAACATAGTCAAATCTACATTGCATTGTGTATAATGAAAAGCCATTAAGATGTTACATTAACATATCCCGACTCAATTCCCATTTGATCCATAAACTGTCCAGGTGCTCTTGGGGTCCGTCGGGGGGGGGGGTGCCCTATCAAAATTCCCACATCTAGTAAATACCACTTTTTCCTTCCACACTGTTGCATCCACCACCTTAACCCATTCCCTTAACCCATTCTTCGAGTGTCGGTGGCCTCACTGATTGCCAATTTTGGGCAATTAATATTCTTGCTTGAAATAAGCACCTTAATACTACCGTTTTGATGTTTACAGACTCTCTGGTTCCCTCCATACTTCCCAAAACACATAGAATACCTTCCAACTCCAGCTTGGTCCCGAAGGTTCTGTTTATAACCTCTAATATCCCCGCCCAATACCTAAATAGTTTTGGACATCTCCACATCCAAAACTATGTATTTTGTAATAAAGATTTATAATTTTTGATAATTATCGTCTCATGTTGTGCCCACAAAATCTATTTTGTTTTTTGATAGAGTTGTCTAAACTCATTGGAACCTTTTTTCTAAATAATAGGATGTTGGCATAGTGGGGGACTTCCCTTTCTATAGCTGTGTACATGCTGGTGCTTGCACCGTTCACCTTTATAACCTATTAGGGCCCTTTCACACTGGGGCCGGGGCGGCGTCGGCGGTAAAGCGCCGCTATTATAAGCGGCGCTTTACCGTCGGTTTTACCCCCGCTAGCGGCCGAGAAAGGGTTTAAAACCACCGCAAAGCGCCTCTGCGGAGGCGCTTTGCCGGCGGTATAGCTGAGCTGTCCCATTGATTTCAATGGGCAGGAGCGGTAAAGGAGCGGTGTATACTCCGCTTCTTCACCGCTCCGAAGATGCTGCTAGCAGGCATTTTTTTTCCATCCTGCTAGCGCACCGCTCGCAGGAAGGTTCCAATGAGTTTAGACAACTCTATCAAAAGCAAAATGGATTTTGTGGGCACAACATGAGCCCTCAGGGCTTTCACACTGGAGACACAGCAGCGGCTGTTTCGAGTTGGTTTGCAGGCGCTATTATTAGAACAATAGCGCCTGCAAACCGCCCCAGTGTGAAAGGGCCCATTCACAGTAAAATTACATGGGCAGCATGGGCAGGCTCAGCAACATAAATATATGTTACATTTGCATTGGTCCCCCCCCGGGGCACTCAGAACACCACTCCTGAAACCACATAAACCCATAACAGCAGATTACGGTTCACAGTACAAAGTGGCCGGGGGATCACATTATCTCAATGTGTACACAACTGTTATGAATGAGTTTCATTCACAACAGTTGTGCTTTCTGTAGTGATTTGTGGTGTGGGGCTCAGAAGGTGAGAATAAGTGAGTGGTGGGCTGGGGGTTGATCTTTAGTTAGCAACTATGATCATGTCACTTTACCCTGGAAGGTCAAAGTAATGGAGTTTGATGGATGGAGTTTGTTTAACCTCTTGATGCCCACCCAGAGTATATACGTCACCTACCTCATGCGCACTAGCGTTCCCCCTTGGGTGCACAGTAGTACGATCCAATGACCACTGGGTCACATGACTACAATGTCAACAAAACAGTCATAAATGGCTTCCATTCATGACTGTAATGTGACGCTGTGGTTGGCCCACAGCTATCACATGGTATCTGGCACCCTGTACCATGTGATTAGCTGTAGCCAATCACAGCATGTCAACAGAAAGCAAGCTGTCATGAATAGAAACCCATTCATGACAGTTAAACTGATTGCTGTTACAGTGATAATCACTGTAACAGCAACCATAGTGTACAAACCCCCCCCCCCCCCAGAGTAGTACAGTGTCACTATGATGACATAATGTTAAAAAGAAAGAAAAAACTTTCTTTTTTTTTTTTTACACATACTGACACCAAACGGACAAATGTTGACATTGCAATGGTACAGATGTTGATGGGACACTGATACACTGTGACAGATGTTTTTTGCACTGGTACAGATGTTCATGGGACACTGGTACAGATATACACAAAATAACATAAATAGCCCATGGGACTTTATATGAGGCGCAACAAACTCAATTGTAAAATCAATAAGGTAAAGGTTTATTGGTAAATACAATTACAACAGATCAACAGTGACAAATGCCATATAGTCAAGCAGATTGGTCAATATATATATATATTAATTCCATAGTCAGGTACAATGTTACAAAAATTGGTCAATAATAGGTGTGAACCTGCATCCAAGTAACCTCACACAATTGTCTAAAAAGTAGAAATAATTTAGGAACATATGACACACATTATAAATTTTATTCTGTTGATGTAAACGTTGAATATCAACCAAAGGGGGACCCATACTTACAAATCTGCATGACATCACATGCTCATGACCTAATGGTGGTCTCCTGGAAATGTCTGACCTGGGAACTGTGGGTGTGGGCCCAGCAGTGCAAACAGGACAAGATAGAAAGGCGGACATGGAGAGCAATCCAACCAGTCCCCCACCATGATGGCTGTGAAAGATGTGTTAGTATGCATAACATCAAAACTAACACTTAAGTGTTGGCAATAAAAAAAAAAAATGATATGTGTGGAGTATGTGAGATGTATGTACACATACATGAAAACGTGTGCAAAAAATGATGAGTACCAAAAAAGAGAAAACAATGAAGCTCCCGGGAAGTGGAGAGTGTGAATGACCTGCTGAATTGGGTGCAAAACCACATGAAGTATGTTGGCAAGTAAATTCAAGTAAAATAATTTATATATGTACAGCTCAGTTGGACCATGCCTAGATATTAATGGTCTATCTCAGTGGTTCAGGATCGCTGCCAAAAAAAAAATTGAATAGTGACATGTAAAATGGGTGAAAAAAGAATGATATTGAATAGAAGTAACCTACCATAAAAAAAAGAAGAAAAAGAAAATACAGCGCTGTGTAAGAAGGAGATGTACATAGCAGCCAACACAGCTGTAGACTAAAAGCAATTCATATAAAGTGTGAAAAAAGTGTAACGCTTTTATCCCAAATAGAATAGAAAAACTGTTATAAGAGTACCTTAATATACAAAAGGGTACACATAAAGTGCATTTGGATTCAAATAAGTCAATATATGATCTATAATAAACGTGAATAGGGTCAATAAACCATGAAATAACTGAGTACATAAATATAAATTGGGAATAAGGAGACCAAAGCTAGCAAGTACGCTATAGGATGTAACAAGTCCGAATAATAAAGTCCAAGGATAATCCAAGACACACTAGGACAGATAGTCATACGGTGTTAATACTCAAAAAAGCAGTGATATCAAATGGGCCACCACCAATAAACAAAAGGAGGCTTACCAGATGTTGATAACCTGGAGAGGCTTACGTGCCCCAAGTCATACAGGCTTGTAAGTCATCCCCAGATGAGGGCTTTTTAGTTGAAACGCGCATCGGGTGGACCCACACACAAATACCGCTCTCGCTCCTGTACTTACTAAGCCTACTTTGACGATCCTCTAAAATGTGAGTTTTTACCTATTTATAAATAAACCCTATTCAAACAGTATCACGCTATGGAAATTTTTCATTTATTTCTGCATGATATCTGAACACCGAGTTTTCACCTTATTGGAGTACCATCTTCTAATTGGATGTCCTAAATGTCAGTGCCAAGTCGGTGGTCTGGCACAAGATCTGTCATGCCAGCTCGTTTTGATATCCATTAAGTCAGTTGACTTAGAAGCCTGTATGACTTGACCTGTATGACATGACCTGTAAGCCTCTCCAGGTCATCAACATCTGGTAAGCCTCCTTTTGTTTATTGGTGGTGGCCCATTTGATATCACTGCTTTTTGGAGTATTAACGCCGTATGACTATCTGTCCTAGTGTGTCTTGGATTATCCTTGGACTTTATTATTCGGACTTGTTACATCCTATAATGTACTTGCTAGCTTTGGTCTCCTTATTCACAATTTACAGTGGGGCAAAAAAGTATTTAGTCAGACACCAATTGTGCAAGTTCTCCCACTTAAAAAGATGAGAGAGGCCTGTAATTGTCATCATAGGTAGACCTCAACTATGAG